>JBBGZY010000251.1:17132500-17642500 GCA_037952925.1 Lithobates clamitans | reverse complement strand
TATTTTAACAAATATTTACTGTACTAATATTAATGATGTTAACTGGATGTTATAATTGTCTCAAATAATTTAGCACTCCAAATTGTGTATACATATCAAATGATAGTAGTGACTAAATATGTTTGGCACCTGCTTGAAATAATTAGGGTGTCTGATTAGACTCTTTTATTAAAGAGATGTATTCACATTGAATTTGCTAGTCATGAGAAGCAAACTGTGTGTCATTGATGAACCCAAAAAAAGAAACTAAAACTATTGTCCTTTTTTTATACACAGGATGAGTCCATCCAGGAGGAATGTGGGGAAAGTGGCAGGCAGGAGGAGACCGGGCCCATGGACAGCCTGGAGGAGGCCGGATTCACCATCATCCTGGAGGAGGCTGGGCCCAGTGTCAGGCAGGAGGTGGCTGCTCCCAGTGAGGTGGCTGGGCCAAGTGAGGTGGCTGGGCCAAGTGAGGTGGCTGGGCCCAGTAGGAGCCTCACCCAATCCCAAGTGCCTCCCCTCCACCTTCCCAAAAAAAGGGCCAGGAAGGGGATGGTCACACAGGACGCGTCCCTGCGCCTCATGCAACAGGCCACCCGTTTTTTAACAAGCCCCCCCGAAGCGGAAGAAGCCTATGGCTGCTACTTAGCCAGCAGGCTTCTTCAGATGGATTGGGAGCAGCGCCTCATTTGTGAGCGCCTATTTGGGGAAACAATCCATAAGGGGCTGCAGGGCACGCTAACCAAAAACACCCAACTACATGAGGCAGCCCCCCCCCCTCCTCCTCCTCCTTCTCCTCCTCCTCCTCCTCCTCCTCCTCCTGCCACAACTGAAACACCAGAGCCACAGCCTCAAAAGAAGGCTACAGGGAAGGCTACAGGGAAGGCTGCAGGGAAGGCTGCAGGGAAGGCTGCAGGGCAGCGTGGAGGAAAGGCTGCAGGGAAGAGAAGAAAGTGATGACCTGGGTTCAGTCTGGTCTGACAGAAGACGCAGGCTGTTGTAGTACCACAGTCTGGGGACATCTAGATCATCTGCTGGTGCTGTTGATCTCTGGGATTCTTGGACCAGATTGTGCTCCCTCTTATATGGACTCCTCAAGATCCCAATTTTCTTGTACACCGACTTTTTCCAGCGTTGACTTCCTCTTTATTTTATTTTGACCATGAATAAATGGATCTTTTTTGAGTTTAGCAAAAGACTTTTATGTGTTTTCTTTTAAATCATTGATTTTACACACAATGTTAAATTAACAAGGGACAACAATCTCATTGAGTTTTAAAAAAACACAACAAAAATACATTACTAATGTTAAGAATGTTCAAGTGGTAAGTCTTGAAAAAAAAAAATATACATAAACAAAAACGGTGCTTTGGGTTAACTTTATCTAAAAATTAAAAAATAATCACTAGAAAAAAAATAAAAAAGAATAATGGGTTCTTTGTGGTAACTTTACAAACCTAAAAAAAAAAAAAAAAAAAAGGGAAAAAGTATTATTAGTATGGAAACATTGTTTATAAAAAGCATACTATATCATTCATGAGATCAAAGAGAAAAAGAATTCAGAAATCAGTTTGGGAGAACTCTGATTATGAACAGCAAAACACCTTCGTTCTTTAGAGCATTCGTAAAGAAGAAATAAAATGCGCTGCATTCAACGATCACAGATTTTGCAGCGTGATGAATGTGCTACCTACAATACGAACACTAGTTTTACTAGACCGAGTGCTTCCGTTTAGTTTTTGCTGATGAGCATGCGTCGTTTTTTTGTCCGTAGGACTAGCATACAGACGAGCGGACTTCGGGGTCCGTCGTAGTTACGACGTAAAGATTTGAAGCATGTTTCAAATCTAAAGTACGTCGGATTTGAGGCTAAAAAAGTACGTTGAAAGTCCGAAGCAGCCCACACACGATCGGATTACCAGCCAGCTTTAGTCCGTCAGCGTCCGTTGGACTTTTGTAGACGAAAAGTCCGACCGTGTGTACGCGGCATAAAAGTATTATTTTACTAAAAGGGTAGTTGTTGCTGGGAATAAACTTACAAACTCCCAGCAGAGATAGTAAGCCAGTCAACAGTAAATGGCTTTAAACATGCTTGGGACAAACATAGATCTATACTTAAACAAAATAGTTAACAAAAAAAATACAAAACGTATAAAAAAAAAAAAAAAAAAAGGAATACTCGATGGACTAATCAGTCTTTTTTCTGCTGTCACTTTTCTATGTTTCTAAAAAAACAAAACTACCACATCTAAAGATTGGTAAGCTGCAACATATTACATTTTTGGTTTAATATCACTTTAAAAAAATATACCAGTTTTTTTCCTACCCATATGAAATTTTTATCATTTTTTTCACACAAATAAAGCTTTCTTTTAGTGGTGTTTAATCACCACTGGGTTTTTTTTTTTTTTTTTGCTAAACAATGAAAAAAGATTGAAAATTAAAAAGAAAAACAAAAAAAACCAAACAAACATTTTTCATAGTATTAAATTTTGCAAACAGGTAATTTTGATCCTTCTTCACGGATGAGGCTGCACTGATAGGCATTGATAGGCTGCACTGATGGGCACTAATATGCGGCACTGATGGGCACTGATAAGGCGGCACAGATTAGTACTGATTAGCAGCACTGGTGGGCCCTGAATGGCAGCACTGGTGGGCACTGTTGCGACTGCAAGAAAACCGCTGCCCATTGGCTGAGATACCCCATATACCTATAACCTGACCTTGGGTTGCCCTTCTCATATCTAGTACCACCAAGTACCCAGCCACCTAGCGGTAGAAAAGAAAAGTGTAACCAGGCAAAACTTAGGGAGAAATCAATGGATCTCTAGCAATTGACCAGGGTAACTACTCCTGGCAAGTAAATTTGTGAGGAGCTCCCTAACTAAACCCCAGGGCGCTACAATAACTATTACCTTACTTTAATCTATATAATACCTGCGCTAATCTATTCCAAAACAAACAATAAAGAAAATAATCTATACAGCTGCTATCCTAGAACACGTGAAACTTGTTGATAATCCATAATTAGTTCTCAGCTGCATAAGAGCTGGGGGGGGGGGGGGAGAAGCAGCAGTACACTGAGATTCCCAGTGAATGGCTGTGCAGCAGAGGGGTGTCTGGACAAGTCTATTCATTGGAGGAGATTACCTTGAGTTCTCAGCATAGCTAGAGAACTGACTACAGTATGCTCTCCTGCTTAGTGTGGACTTTTTTTAATAGGAAAGCAGAGGGACTGGCAGGAACACCAAGGATTTTACACAAAGAAAGCAATACAAAGAGAACAGGAGACTTTCTCATACAAATACATGGTACAACAAGCATATATCAGGAATATGAAGAGTTTAACACTTTAATATTTTTCTTGATGTTTCACATGTGATATATGATTACTATCATATGTAGCAATAACTCTCGGTGGAGCTGCTGATTTAAGCAAGCTTGTTACCTTCACTCTCCTTCCCTCTGTTTCACCGGCACCGGGTCTAGGGTTCCGTTGAGTTTACCTCTGGACGACACACGCACCAACACTTGAGAACGTTTTCAATGCTTTATTAAACAATTTAACAAGGAAGTGGCAGGAAAGAGGCAGAAAGGAAACTGCAGAAGAAACTCAAATATCTTCTTGTAGGATTCTTGACAAATGTCCTGGTAGAATTTTGATATTATAATGGAATGCGCTCCCCTCGTGGGACACACTCTCTGCTCGCCTGGATAGGCCTCTCTCACTTGCCTAGCAGCCAGTACGCAGCACGAACAAAAGTCTCTGCCACAGACTTGTTTGGGATAAACCTGTACGATCCTCTGCCACAGGATGTATTGGTTTTCTGCAATGAACGTCAGTCACAGTGCTTGAACCTTTAAGCCAGCTCAACAACACTATGCTGTATAGTTACTTTAGGATACGTCCTCCAACCGAGTCACCAGGTCCCTCTCCAGACCAGCACGCCGCGTGATCCTTTCATGACGGGTCCTCCCCTGGGATCTCCTCGGTTGTCCAGCTTCTTCACTCTGGATAGACAGCTCAGGACCATTCCTCGGCTGCTGCGGTAGGCCCCAGACAAGCTTCTGGGCCCATCCCTGCGCCGCAGCGACGTGGGCATCCGGAACGGCTCTCTAATGCATACCTGTCTGCCAGGAGGGCCAGCAGGTGGCTGTAAAACGAACACCAAAATATGGCGTGTGTCCCATATATACCCTCGCCCAAAATGCAACTCGGAGGACCACCTCCACCGAGTTGTCTCCGGGACAGAAGAGCATCCATACGCTTCAACACGTTGACTTTCCAACACTAACCAGTGATAACAGTGACACCCACCGGTCAGTATGGAAACACACGCAACGTCAGCCAAGCTGGAACAGAGGCAAACCCAACCTTCTTAACGAACAAATTACTAAATTTACCTAACATATTGTAGATTGCAAATCTACCAGCGCTACACATATATAATAGGAGTGTCTTATCTTGTGGTTTACAGTAACTATTACCTTAAACTAAAAAATAAATAGACTCTAATAGAGCCCAGCTGAGAATGAGCCCAACCAAAATCAGCAGGCTGAGTAATACCATTGCCTAATAGATTGGAAATAAAGTCTTTTTGTGCCATACGTTTGAATATCATCCACTGCTATGTTAGTAGAAGCTAGCAGAAACGTTCTACAGCATTGTCATATCACCAGAATCCATGAATCCATGAATTCTGTCTTAAAGTGGTAGTAAGCCGCAAAAATAAACAAAAACAAAACAAATCTTCCCTCTGCAAGTTAAAGAAGTGTTCCAGCAAACACTGTAGCTGCTGACTTTTAATAAGGACACCTACCTGTCCAGGGAGCCCACAATGTCGGCCCTCCGAGGCCGATCCGTCCATTGGATCGGGTGCAGGCGCCACCATTCCAACTAAGGGAAACCGGCAGTGGAGCCTTGCAGCTTCACTGCCGGTTTCTGACTGCGCATGTGCGAGTCCCACGGCGCTTTGTGAATGGTCAGCTTGTCTTCTGGGACACACACATCCCAGAAGACAACGGGGGGCTCACCGCATAAGAGGATGTGACTTCCTCGGCCGCGGCCCGGATGGATCAGAAGTACTCTTAGTACTTCCAAAAAAGGTAAATTAGAAAGTAAAAAAAAAAATTTAGATATCCAAAAACAAGGGGTGGAGAGGTGGGCTTTCGTTTAAGACCACCTCTCAAAATTGGGTGGAACTCTGCTTTAAGAGCATAATGTGCTAGTATGAAAGACTTACCTGAGAGCCCTTGCACACTGGGGCGGTTTGCAGGCGCTATTGCGCTAATAATAGCGCCTGCAAACTGCCCCGAAAGTGCCGTTGCCTTCATCCCAGTGTGAAAGCCCCGAGGGCTTGCACACTGGAGCGATGCACTGGCAGGACGGTAAAAAAAGTCCTGCCAGCAGCATCTTCGGAGCGGTGAAGGAGCGGTGTGTATACCGCTCCTTTACCGCTCCTGCCCATTGAAATCAATGGGACGGCGCGGCTATACCGCCGGCAATGCGCCTCTGCAGAGGCGCTTTGCGGTGGTATTTAACCCTTTCGCGGCCGCTAGCGGGGGGTAAAATCGCCCCGCTAGCGGCCGCATACCGACGGTAAAACGCCGCTAATAATAGCGGCGTTTTACCGCCGACGCCGCCCCCCGCCCCAGTGTGCAAGGGCTCTTAAAATAAAGCCCTCGAGAGGTGCGTTGTCACCACTGACAGGGCTTCCATCTTCACCCGGTGTTCCTTCCAGGTTCGCAGGCTTCGCCCGTTTGAATGGCTGAGCCGTGATGAGGTCACTACCACGCATTCCCATGGGAGTCACAGCCACGGCACAGCTCTCTCAACGGACGGCATACCGTCCATTGAGAGCACAGTGTTCATATGCCAGTGATGTAACCGCCTGCTACTAAAGTAAATATCTCTTAAATAGTGCATGCTTATTATAGGCTTACTTGTGGGCATAAATAAATAAGCAGACTTTAGTACCACTTTAAGCTCTCCACTACAACCGATATATGCTATATGGACATATAGAGGTTAAGGCTTGGTTTACACTGCCACGACCTAAAGCTCGCGCAACTTACAGTGCGACTTTGCTAGGCAACTTCGGTGCGACTTCGGTGTGACTTTGGCGTGACTTTAAAGCAACTTCAGTGAATGCCTGTGTAAACGTCTTGTAATGTCGAATCCAAATCACATCAATTAGGATGAGGATCCGACTTGGAGGCGACTTCCATTAAAATTTATAGGCACAAGTGAAATGGAAGTCAACAAGTACAGGAACCGTTTCTAAAGTTGATGCAACTTCAGTAGTTCTAATTAAGACAGCTCTCATTGACTAACATGGGATTTCACATGTCACGCGTTTGGCAAGTTGTATCCCAAGTTGCGGCAGTGTTAACCAAGCCTAAGGCCCCTTTCACACAAACTCCTCAGTTTGGCAGACTCCGCTTGCTCAGCGGGGGATCACTCCGCTGATCCCCCCTGAGCAGGTGAATGACAGGTCCATCTCCGCTCACTGTGCACAGTGAAGATGGACCTGTCAAAGCCCCGCTCTCCTAAATGGGGAAATCGAGTGAAAACAGACCACCAGTCCGTTTTCATCCGATTCTATCCGATCCGCCAGACGGATAGATAATAGGACCACCATCTTTCTGGATTTTGCGGACAAGATCAGATCGGATAGCGGCGGATGTCAGCGGACATGTCACTGCTGACATCCGCCGTTCCATAGGGGAGAGTGCAAGATCCTATCAGGTCCGCCTGAAAAACTGACTGGTGGACCTGATCATACAGCCCGTGTAAAAGGGACCTAAGCCTTTAGTGTGCCCATAACAAATAATAATGTTACTACATATTTTATATTGTAATACATTTTTTAAATCTACTTAATCAGCTAATCTGATATGGTTCTGTGTTAGTGTCAAAACACGTTACAATCTGACCATGCAATCTTTGTGCAACCAACTTTAGATTTACTAAAACTATATATTATCAGGACCTACCTTAACTATCCGATAATTTTGTACCCACACAGGCAGGCCCTTGCACTACATGGTTAGTCTAATGCCCCGTACACCCGATCGGACATTGATCGGACATTCTGACAATAAAATCCTAGGATTTTTTCCGACGGATGTTGGCTCATCGGGACTATAAACGGGGCAGTAGCCAATAGCTTTCATCTCTTTATTTATTCTGAGCATGCGTGGCACTTTGTGTGTCGGATTTGTGTACACACGTGCGGAAATTCCGACAACGGAATTTGTTGTCGGAAAATTTTATAGCCTGCTCTCAAACTTTGTGTGTCGGAAAATCTGATGGAAAATGTGTGATGGAGCCTACGCACGGTCGGAATTTCTGACAACAAGGTCCTATCACACATTTTCAGTCAGAAAATCCGACCGTGTGTACGGGGCATAAGGAGATTGTACAGTCACATTGTAACATGTGTGGTTAGTTTTAGACACTGATATAAGTTATTAAAAAAAAAAAAATCTGAAGTCACCTTCTTTCCAACCCACCTTATAGGGCAGGGATCTCCAAACAGCAGCCCAAGGGCCAGATGTGGCCCTTTGCTAGCATTTATGCGGCCCTTGGGGCACAACTCCTTCCTCTGATATGAGGCACTCTTCCTCTCACCGACACCAACAACGGGGCACAATATCTTCTACCGATACCAATGATGTAATACTATTCCTCCTACTAATAGGGGGAATACTCCTCCTATTGACCACCAACCCTGACGCCATATTTATTCTCACTGATGTCTGGCCCGTGACATTTTCTGCCCCTGCTGGCCACAATCTGGCCCTTCTAAAGTCTGAAGGACAATAAAGTGGCCCTTTGTTTGAAAAGTTTGGAGACCCCTGTTATAGGACACTGATTCAGTGCATGGGCTTAGCCATTGGAGAAACTCTACACCTGCTAGTGAATCCTCCCATGTAAATTCTTAGCTAGCAGGCAAAAGTGAGAGGCTAAAAACCGCTTTGTACACTAACTAGAGCATTTATTTGGAACCTGTGGCCACTGCAGCAAGGTGACATTTGAACAATGTGGCTGTGAGAACACACAGGGTGTTATATATAGCTTACCATGCTGTCAAGCTTAAAGAGGAGTTCCACCCGAGGTCCAGTAAAAAAAAAAAAAAAAAAAAATTAAAAGTCAGCAGCTACAAATACTGCAGCTGCTGACTTTTAATTGGACACTTACCTGACCCAGGGTCCAGCGATGCGGGGGATCGAAGCCCCGCTCGTCTACCCCTCCGTTCAGTGGCGCCAGCATTGCAACTGTGGGTGCCGGGCTGTGGCTTCACAGCCTGGCACCCACTGCGCATGCGCGAGCGGCGCCGCGCGCCGTGATTGGCGGCTCAGTCACCTGGGACCTGTAATGGGTCCCAGATGATTGACAGAAGGAAAGGAGAAGAGCTGAGCCCTTCCTGTGCCGAGGGGGAAGTGATGTCACCAGCCCAGGCACTGGAAGAGGCAGACTACGAGGGACCACCTAGCAACAGGCATTTAGAGGTAAGTTAAAAAAAAAATATCCAAATGTTTTTTTGTATTTTTTTTTTTTAATTTTTCATGTAGTTTTTTTTTTTTTGGGTGGAACCCCACTTTAACATAAACGTAAAAAGCCCCTAAAAATTAAATACATTATAAAAATGTTATTGCTGCTTGCTTCCTTTTCACACGGGCATCGTTTGTTTAGGATTGCTTGATTAGAAATGAAAAAATTGTGTCATTTGTGTGACAGTACAGAAGTGGCGTGAAGATGTTCTCTACCTGATAGTTCTCATGCTTAATCAAACAAAACTATATACAAGCTCCACGGTAATAGTTCTATGCTACAATAAATCAAACAGCAGTAAGAATTTTGCTATGTGAAATAATAACTTTGTGTGTGGGAAAATGATCATCTAATTATTCATCTTCAAACAGATATCATTATCTAAAAGACATTTATGGACAATAAATTTCTTGTATGAAGGAAATATTGCCTGTCCTCTGAACACATGGTAATAAAAAGCAAGTGACAGCGATCAGTACATAGGAACATAAACATTCTGCATTTATACTGACTCGGGGGGGGCAACCTAATTGCTAAATACAACATTCAGTGTTTGTGCTTGAGTACATTGCTGCCTTATAACTGCTGGAGAAAGTTCATACCAAATGAAATGTTACCTAGATTAAAGCACCACTTTCTCTACAAGTTCACTACAACATAATTTACACACTCTGTGTGTAAGAAAAGCTACCACAATCCCAGATTATTCTAACTGCTAGGGATAGTAAGTAAGGTTATTAACCATTTCACTGCCACTGTATGTTTAAGAATGGTGGAGTGGTGGACATGTATTTCTGCTTTGTTTATGTACGCCCCTTCAGAAATAAGGCATGGGTGGCCATGCAAGGAAAATTAAAAACAGCATTTTTGCGTGCACATGATTGGATGATAGAAAACAGCAGAGCTTCCCCTCATTTCAGATCTTCCCCTCAGATCTAAAGCAACTGCACTTCCAAGTGCATTTGCAGTGCACTTGTAGTGCACAGTATATTTGCCTTTAGTAAATCAACCTCATAGTACAGAGCCACTCAGATTGGCTCTGTACATTGTGATTGTTGTAATGACCAATCACAGCAATTGCAAAGTCAAACCCTGCAAAGTTTCACTGTCAGTGTATGTTTAAGAATGGTGGAGCAGTGGACATGTATTTCTGCTGTGCTGTTTATGTACTGCACCGCACGAATAAGGCATAGGTGGCCATGCCTTTGAGATGCCATTGGATGAATCAGATCACAGTAGCAATGTGCAGAGCCACTCGGATTGGCTCTGTACATTGTGATTGCTATGATGACCAATTGCAAAGGTAAACTCTATAGTGTTTTACATCGAGCCCTCCCTTCCTCTTACAATGGAAGAAAGCGGGGAAGTGAGTATAGATCAAAGAAAAGTTGTCACTGATGGGATCAGCAGCCGTAGATGATTCATTGCGAGGGGTTGTAGTTGATTGTGGGATAATTTTTTTTAACCATTTCACCCCCTCCTCTCCTGTACAGCTCATCTCCATGCTGCCCTGTGATCTGTATATAAATGCCTTCAACTTCCTTATCCTGCACAATAACTTATCTTCATGCTCTCTCTGTAGGTGACCTGTACATTAAAACCTTTCACCTCCTCCTTCTCCTGTATATGACCAATATATTACGGATGCCCTGTATGTAGTGCACCATTACCAAGTTCCTTGTTTTAACCACCTCGATACTAGGATGTTTTCTCATTTACAAAAATTGTGGCAAAAATGAGATCACCTTGGGTGTCCATTTTCCACAAGTGGGTAATTTTTTTTTGTACGTTTCTTGCATTTTTATTTCATGTTTTATAACAGGAAATATGGGAAACAGGTTTTTCTTTGTATGGTAAAAAAATAAAACACCCAGTGGTTACTGAATATCACTAAAAGAAGGCTCTATTTGTTCAATTAATATGTTTACAGTGATGGAGTAATTGTCAGTCAAACGATCACAGCAGTGAAAACTGAAAATTAACCTGCTAATGAAGGGGTATTACGGTATGGTACGCAAGTGGTTAAAGTTAAATTAAGTTGACTTTCTACAGTAAGCCTAGTTGTGATGTGTCCTGGATGGAATTACCTTTGCCTTTTTAAATTTCCTTTTTGTCTAGAGTTGTCCTTTCAAGGATATCTAAACCAAAAAACAAACATGTAATATATTGCAGCTTACTAGTCCACCCATGTGCTACATTAGTTTCTTTTTCAGGCTAAGAACAGGAAGTACAGAAAATACCTGCTAATCTTGCAAGAAATGCAGTGTCCTTATAACTTCCCTTGTATTTAAATTGAAAGCGCAAATAACATTATCTTCCTTTCAAGCTATCTTTTGGAAATTACTAATTTACTTGCTCCTCAGGTATTGGAGATAAGGAAAGGAAGACATTTTTAGTACAAGTCAGAAGAGCATTCCTGGTGACAATCATGGCTCCCTCCATAGATACAGTGGAATAAAGGAGCGTAGCGTAGGAAGTATGTTAATCACACAATTTCCAGGAGAAATTAAAGGAAAAATAAAGGAAAAAAAGATGGATTTGACCATGAACATTTTTTAATCAGAAAAAGCTGTGATATTTAGGGCAGAATTTTGGCAATTATGGGGTAGACCTAATTTTTTTTACAGCAGTGTGGGTAGATATGCCACAGTAAGAAGAAACTGCAGAATAATGATTCCCATAGACAATAGAGAGCCGCCGTATAGCCCACACCTTCTGACTGCCAGTTGTGACCTAATGCTGAAACACAAATGTTCTTCTTGTCCTAGTATTCAAGCTTTGTGCTTGAGATAAGAAAGCCAATTAAAATTATCGCTGACAGTGATCTACAGTAAGTTTTTATAGCTTTTTAAAGTGTTTTGTGTGTGTGTGGAGGTGGGTGGGAGGGGTGCTTCCTTTCCTTCTGTCAGCTATGACAAAAGCAAAACCTATACCCTTTTGTTCATGTGATGGCTACTTCCAGACCTCCCAGCTTAAATAGTGAAGCCCCCAGCTTCAGCACCCAGGAGTTTTTGCCTTTCCTGCATGCACAAGTGAACCTCCAGTTAAAGTATCACATTTTGAAACTGCATAATGGTAAATGGGGTGTAATTCTTTAGGAAACAGAGTGGTTCCAGCAATGATGGGTGCAAATTATATTTTTGCTCATACATTTTAATATTATATATATTGTGAAAGTGCTGTGCCCTGCCATGGTGTAAAAAAAAGGTTATTACCCAGGATTCTGATCCAAGCAGGTTGAGGGGCTCCAGGGTGCTTCTGTCATTCAAAGGAAACTGGCCTTTTAGTTTCCTCATTGCTTGGTAAAACACCATTTGGCACCTGGAGCCTGGAGATTTCCTAGAGATTGGGTAGGGATGAAATTTCCAATCCTGGGTCTTATGCTGGCCATACACTATACGAAAAATCGGCCGAAAAATCGTTCGTATGGACACTTCGTTCGTTTTTCGGCAAGTTAGTGGGTACAAATCGATAATCGTTTGTGACGTTTTTGTGGAAAAAAAACGAACAGCATGTTTGGAAAATTTCTGCCGAACGTACGATAAATTGCAAGGTTAATGTGTTTCCCGTCCGAACTGCCTGCACTAGGTATATGTAAAAAAACGAACACAAAATTATTTATTCATGTCCACTGAACAGATTATCGGTCATTATATGATGGCACGATCGTTTGCGGTCACGGTCGAACGTTCGTTTTTCGAAAAGGGGTTCGGCCGATTTTCTGTATAGTGTATGGCCAGCATTAGTTTTGGGATTCACCAGCACACTAATTGGCCAGGTGTGTGATGGGTTTTTATCGAGAACTGAATATTGTTCTGGGCTCCACCCCGGCAGAAAGAAGAGGTCTCTGCCAAGGAGTCAAGAGAGCTCCACCTAGGAGAGAGGTGGGAGCCAGAGCAACAAGGGCTTGCTAGCTGTATGGACGGACTTGGTGGGAAAACTGTCTGTAGGAGAAAGACAAAGGCCTGAAGTGTAAGGCCAAAACAGCAGTGATGCATGTGTAAGCAAGGAAGCTGGTGATCTGTTGTTTTGTAAACCCCTCGGAAAAATATTAGCTTTATTTTCTGCAACTTTTTTTTAAATAAAAGAAGGAAAAAAGAAGCAGGAAAAGCCCTAAAAACAGGAAAAAGGGAGTAGGTATGTCCTTGAAGCCAGTCCTTACTATATGTATAGATATAGATATAGATATATCTATATATATATATATATATATATATATATATATATATATATATATATATATACACTTTGTGCACTGGTACAAATAATTTGGCATTTTAGCACTAAAAATAGCACCTGTAAAGTGTCTCTCCTATCACTCCAGTGTGAAAGCCTGAGTACTGCAGAAGAGTCTGCAGTAAGTGAGTTAGTGGGTGAAGAAGGTGGGGGACAAAGTAGAGAGTTAAAGGTAGAGAAGAGCTGGTGAGGACTGGATGAAAGAGTATTATTAAGAGCCAACAGCGTAAAAAAACAACCAGATCTTGCAACATTTACTTTATGACTTTAAAAACATTTTAGTTCGTATTATACATAAAAAAGTTGACATAGTGGGAAATTTCACAGGGTAGACACATACCTCGCAACTGTCCCTGATTTCGAGGGACTGTCCCTGATTTGGAGCAATGTCCCTCTGCCCCTCATTCCTCCTCATTTGTCCCTCATTTTGATCTGATCTATATAGTTGTATATAAAATACACTTTTTATCTTTATCTTTAAAAGTGTTTCCCAGTGCTAAACCTTTCATCCAATTTCTAAATTGCTGCATTTGTACATTTTAAAAGCCAATATAAAGGAAAAAGTATCTAGGCATAGGACACACACCCTGCCGCTCCCCTTAAAGGAGAATTGTACAAAAAATGATTGGTTAAGCCCACAAGTGCTTTTTTACCACTACAATTCCTTTATATTGGCTTTTGGAATTTACAAATGCAACACTGGATGAAAGGTTTAGCACTGTGAAACACTTTTGAAAGATAAAGTGCATTTTATATATAACTATATAGATCAGACCAAAATGAGGGACAAAAGAGGAGGAAAAAGGGTCAGAGGGACTTTATTCCAAATCAGGGACAGCCCCTCGAAATCAGGGACATTTGGGAGCTATGCCTAAAATGGTGAGGCAGTATTACTAATTTTACTCCAGTCTGCAGCCTGCTTTAGGCTAGCTTCACAATACTGTGGGTGCAGGAATGCAAGTAAATTTCACCAGTGGGCACTCACAGCCAAAACGTGCTGCTCTTTAGCAGACACATCTGAAAATGCAGCGCAGGTATATTTTGAAAAGCGGTTTGGGAACCTTTTCCCTGTCTTTCTCACAGATACAGCAGCAGATTCAAATAAATGGACTGCTATGCCCATGCAAACACGACACGCAGGAAATGCGAAGATGTGAACCTAACCTTAGACAGTGGAATGAAATGCTCAATTCAAAAGTCTACAATTTTTTTAAGTTTATAAGTGACACTATTTTTGTACCCCCAGTAATACCATGATGTGCTCAAATACTGAAATCAAAACAGTTACTCTGTGTTTAGGTGTATAAATAATTTAATAAATAATTATAATGATAAATAAATAATTTTATAAATAATGTAATAAATAATTCCCTGCCCCGGTATATCAGATCAGCCCCTAACCTGTCCACCTTTAGGAGATCCCTGAAAACTCACTAAGGCTCCATTCACACTAGCGCATTTTTTGATGCATTTTGCATTTTGCAGAAATGCATGGGAATTTTTTAATATGGGTTCCTATGGAACATGTTCACATCAATGCCTTTTTGTACCTCTGCATTTTTGGAAAGGGTCAGGGACTTTTTTTCATGCAAAATGTAGCGTTTTGCATGTAATAGAATTCAATGGACCAGCATCAAAAACGCAGATGCAGCGTTTTTGCAGCGTTTTTGATACATTTTTGGCGGTTTTTTTTTTAGACTGTATACAGTCTAGAAAAAACTGTAAAAAAAACGCAAAATGTGGCAAAAACGCCGTAAAAACGCTACATAAACGCTGCTCAAAAATGTGGCAAGCATCACAAAAAAAACTCCAAAAACGCTCAAAAGCAACATGCATAGATGTGAATCAAGCCTTATTCAGGGAAGCCTATCCCACACCCACCAACAACCCCATCAAATCATTTCCCACACCTATTACCCTTTGTACCACCACCTACTCCCTTTAGAATGTAAGCTCTACGAGCAGGGCCCTCCTGTACCTTCTGTATTGTACTGTAATTGTGCTGTCCCCCCTCTACATTGTAAAGCGCTGCGTAAACTGTTGGCGCTATGTAAATCATGAAGAAGAATAATAAATAGTGGTGTAGTACATGTTTAAAACCTAAGAATTTTGTTCAGCATTTTATTAAACACTTATGGTTTGTTTAATGCATAAACACATTTTCTACATATACTATCACTCCAGGATGTGCACAGATAGCAAATTATACTGGATACAGATTTAGGAGATACAGTAAGTGAATGGCAATGCATCAGCGGTTCGAAATAACTTAACCTCCCTGGCGGTATGATTATTTCTGATTTTAGGTGCTGAAAGCGGTACAATTATTTTGCACAGAAATTTGGCGTTTTATATTGTAGGCCTGTAATTCTTAGGAATAGTTCACTTAAATCTGTCCAAACAAGAGTCTAGTAGACATCCCGGGTATGATAAAGTTTGAAAAACTAAATAAAAAATTATAATATAATAAATAACTATAAATAATTATAACAAATAATAATATAATAATAATAAAAATTATATAATAATGTAATCAAATCAAAAACACTGAAATTTGCTCAGTTGCAGAATTTTAGCTTTTGTTACTTTTAGTGTTTGATGACGGATCTCCCCACAAATCACTATCGCTCAATTCTGCGAGTGATTCTAATTTATTATCGCTTTTTTCTAGCTGGTCTAAAACCACTTTTGATGTAAAGAGACAGTTTTGGTTGCTATGGACAATCTCCAGTTTCCTGGCAGAAAGAACAGTTTTATATATATAAAACTGCATGCAGGACACTGGGCAGACCACTAGGGACCAAGGGGGATGTGTAATTATTTGATACAGTACTGTAATCTGTAAGATTACAGTATGCTGTATCTATACTGTGTGTTTCACTATTTGAATTTACCGCCGAACTCCGTCCCCGTGCGTCGCAACGCTCGCAGGGAACGGAGCTCGGCACTGTGAATCGAGCGAGACACGGCGGCTCGCCGATCACAGCGGGGAGACATCGCAGGATCCAGGGGACAAGGTAAGTATACTCTTCCTGGATCCTGCAATGCAAGCCCGAGTCTGGCTCGGGGATACCGCTTTTGGTAGAAAAAATCCAACCCGAGCCAGACTCGGGAATACCGCCAGGGCGGTTAAACAACTATAATGACGTGTAAACACGGGCGGACCTTTCGGCATTAAAGGTCTGACGGTCCTTCCGACGGACTTTCCACGGACTTCCGACGGACTTTCGCACGAACGGACTTGCCTACACAAGATCACACCAAGTCCGACGGATTTGTACGTGATGACGTACGACCGGACTAAAATAAGGAAGTTGATAGCCAGTAGCCAATAGCTGCCCTAGCGTTGGTTTTCGTCCGTCGGACTAGCATACAGATGAGCGGATTTTTCGACCGGACTCGAGTCCGTCGGAAAGATTTGAAACTTGTTCCAAATCTAAAGTCCGTCTGATTTTAGACAGAAAAAGTCAGCTGAAGGTCCGATGAAGCTCACACACGATCGGATTGTCCGACGGAAAAGTCCGCCCGTGTGTACACGGCATAACTGATCTCAAATGAAAGCTGAATGCACCT
Organism: Lithobates clamitans; assembly: GCA_037952925.1. Taxonomy (NCBI): domain Eukaryota; kingdom Metazoa; phylum Chordata; class Amphibia; order Anura; family Ranidae; genus Lithobates; species Lithobates clamitans. The sequence continues at coordinate 17,626,149 of JBBGZY010000251.1, read as the reverse complement.
GAAAGCAAGCTGCACTTTCCCATCTTCACAAGCCTTAAGTCTGTTGTATTTTCATGTGAGAGGGACGCTGTAGGACAACATTTGTAGATTATTTTTAGCATGAAGTAATATGAAGTAAGAAAACTTAATTAAAAATGATTTGGGGTCGGTTCACATCTGTGTAGTGTGTTGCACCTTAGGTACTTTTTACATGCGTTTTAGGTGTGTTACCATTGAACTCTATAGAACATGCATTTTGATGAAAGTGCATCAAAGATGTAGCATGCAGCACACCGCACCTAAAACATACATAAAGTATACAAAGTTTACATAGTTACGCATTTAGTCAGGTGGATAAAAGACATAAGCCAATCCGAGAACTATTTGGCCCTGGTTCACACTGGAGTGTTTTGACATGCGATTTGACATGTCAAATCGCATGTCAGATCGGCTGCAATTGCCGTCAATGGCACCATCCTAATCGGTGCGAGGCCGTATCTGCGGCGCTGCACAGATTTCCAAAAATTTGTTTCTGTACTACTTTTTGCGATTTCGGGCTGCAATTTACATTGACATCTGTGCAGAAACCTGCACAGATATTTCTGAAATTGTGGCCGAAATCAGGACTGACATACGGGAGTGAAAGCGTGGGAGTTCAGCTGAACTTGCATGGCTTCATTCCCGCAGCTCAGTGTGAACCAGGGCTCTATGTAACTTTCTAGTTGTCTTTAAGTGACCTCTAGTGGTCAAAAGTCATATTGCATGCACTATACAATGTCTGCAGGTTTGCGAAAAAGTGATGCCGTCTGTATTTTTCGTCCTGTTCTTCTGCTTCAAGACAACAGTTGTTGTTTGAGATGAACCAATATATCCATTCTGACATACTTGTTTGAATACAAGACTTTTTCAACCAGAGTGTCCAGGCATTCTGGGATGCCTTGACAAAATGCCTACAAATTTCCCAAAAATTGTATACAAGTCAACAGGTAGATGAAGCCTGCCTTTTAGTTACACAAAGCCACAGGTTTTTATTGTGCACCACTGTAACCTTCTAGCCACCTGTACTGTAACAACCAATGATGTCTTTGGTTAATAAGAAGGACATCAGATGCCTGCACAGGATTCTTGTTTGCCCCTCCATTGCACCTCTATGTCAGCACTGATGTCACATTAGCTGAGTGAGGGAGAAGAGAAACATTGGAATACTAGTCAGTACCAGTGTGCAAAGGTGTGCTTGCTTTGAAAGAATATATCACCTCTGTGTTTTATTGTAAATATAATGGTGTAGTACATGTTTAAAATCTATGCATTTTGTTCAGCATTTTATTAAACACATTTGGGGGTTATTTACTAAAGGCAAATCCACTTTGCACTATAAGTGCAAACTACAAGTGCAAAGTGCACTTGAAATTGCACTGAAAGTGCACTTGGAAGTGCAGTCACTGTAGATCCGAGGGGGGCATGCAAGGAAAATAAAAAACAGGATTTTAGCTTGCACATGATTGGATGATAAAATCAGCAGAGCTTCCCCTTATTTCAGATTTACCCCTCAGATTTACAGCGACTGCACTTCCAATTGCACTTACAGTGCAATTTCAAGTGTACTTTACACTTGTAGTTTGCACTTGTAGTGCAAAGTGGATTTGCCTTTAGTAAATAACCCCTATGGCTTGTTTAATGCATAAACACATTTTCTACATATACTATCACTCCAGGATGTGCACAGATAGCAAATTATACTGGATACAGATTTAGGAGATACAGTAAGTGAATGGCAATGCATCAGCAGTTTGAAATAATAGCTTGTCAGAAACCATGAATCAGACTGAGACAGAAGTACAGCTAAATTCCACTTGTTTAATAATAATAAAAAAAGGTAAACAGAGTAAATGTAGTCAAAACATAGTCAGAGTTCAAGAACCGGAACAAATAGTCAGACATGCCAAAATGTCAGGGAATCAGAAATGAGCGTAGTAGAACAGCAAGCAGGATCTGGAGCCAGAAGGAATGTCAGCCAAGCAAGTCTTTAACAGGAACAAAGGCAAGCGTCTCTAGAAATGTGACCAAGGCGAAGGCAGAGATCATCTGGACTGGACAACTTAAAGTGGATGGAAACCCGAAAAAAAAATTTTTATGTCATATTGTAGAGTATAAGATTTCCTATCATTTGAGCCCAGTCTACTAGCCTAAGTAAGACACATGCAGTATTTTTTAATTCCCTCCCCCACTCCTTTCTTCTGCTGCTCTGCCAGGATTGGATGTTCCACATAATCTTAGCCCTGGCTGCAGACACTCCACTGGTCTGATGGGGGGGGGGGGGGGGTTGCTGCCGGACACAGCTATATTTTATATATATATATATATATATATATATATATATATATATATATATATATATATATACAGGGCTTTTTTTCAGGGGGAACTTGGGGGAACTCAGTTCCACCACCTCTGGCTCAGACCCTTTGGTGCCTGCTCACCACATTCACTTGTAAACACAGAAGTCTGGTTTCTGTGTTTACAAGTGACAGCTCTGCACTCTGTATGTAATGCAATCCTGGTATTTAATGCCCCTTTAAGACCCTCCTACTGTTTTCGGGAAATTTGACTGAACACACCCACTATTTGATGTGATTTGGAGGGTGTGTGTGGGGGGAGGGGTTTTGTGGGGCCGTGGTTAAGTTCCAGTGCCTGTATGTATATATATAAATATATATATATATATATATATATATATATATATATATATATACATACATATACATATATAATATAGCTGTGTCCAGCAGCACTCCACATCCCCCCCGTAAATGACATGTATAGTGTTTCCGTCCTTTCCTCCACTCTCCATCCTGACAGAGCCCGCAGGAATGGAGGGGAGTCGGCTGCGGGGGATGAGGGGGGTGGAGGAGGAAGACACAGCGGGCGGATGGATAAGGACAGGAGGGGGCCAGAGAAGAAGAGGAGGTGGTGGTGGTGGAGGAGAACAGGTCAGGCACTGGAGGAGGAGAACACAAGGAACAGTCAGGGGTGATCGGTGCAGCGGAGGGACAGCCGTAAGCACCGATCTCCCTGCATGGCGTTTGATCAGCTGCTTCTCCTTCTCTGCCTCCCGTGGCTTTCAGCGGAAAAGCCATTCAGGGGGATCCGTGCTCACAGCTGTCCCCGCCACACCGATCATCCCCGACTGTCACTGGACAGTGACACATGAAGTGTCAGGGGCCATGAGCGCGCTCTTCTCCTGTGCGCGCACTTTTCACTCCAGCCAGGCGCGAGTGTAGAGGTGGGCGGGGAGTCTGGTGATGTCATGACTCCGCCCACCGAGCGCCGTACAACGGACCCGCCCACTGAATCCGTCATTTTTGGGGGCTCCAAACAGCTAAAGGGGAGACATTTGAAAGGTAAGGATACATGCAGGAGGCCCCTATGGCAGTACTTTAAAAAAGATGGGAGTGGGTTTACATCCACTTTAAGTAGGCAGGACTGACGAGCAGGATATCATCAACAGGTGAGTCACTGTGGAGAGATAGGAACCGGCAATTAGCCGACAGATAAGTGGCCATCTTTGAGAAGGAAGGTCTGAGCCCAGCCCTGAGACAGCTTGAAACAACTTAAACAACTATAACTGATCTCAAATGCAAGCTGAATATACCTGAAAGCAAGCTGCACTTGCCCGTCTTCACAAGCCTCAAGTCTGCTGGATTTTCATACGAGAGGGACACTCTAGGACAACATTTGTAGATTATTTCTAGCCTGAAGTATTAAGAAAACTTCATTAAAAATTATGTAGGGCACAAAACTTACCTCTTTCTTCTAGATAGTCAATATACCATCTTCCATTACTATCCTGGAGCAAGGTCAGCTTCACATTGTTGTCAACCTCAATACATCTTATTTAGCCACTTTTCTGTTTAACCACAATTTAGTTATGTAACATGTTTGTTAGTTTTTTTCTTGGTCTCCCCTTAGCCTGAACACATCCAATTATATATGTATGTCTTTGTGATGTTTTAAATGTGGGTTGGATGGTCGGGGGGGATTTGCCTTTTTCCCCTTTTTTGTTTTCTTGATTGGGGACAGTTTATAATGTGTGTGTGTGTGTGTATATATAATGTTTGGTTGTATGTTAATATAAAATGACTAACTATGGGGGTTATTTATGAAAGCCAAATCCACTTTAAACTACAAGTGCACTACAAGTGCAAAGTGCACTTGGAAGTGCAGTCGCTGTAAATCTGTGGGCTGCATCTGAAATGAGGGGAAGCTCTGCTGATGTTATTATCCAATCATGTGCAGGCTAAAATGTTGTTTTTTAGTTTCCTTGCATGTCCCCCTCGGATCTACAGCGACTGCACTTCCAAGTGCACTTTCAGTGCAATTTCAAGTGCACTTTGCACTTGTAGTTTACACTTGTAGTGCAAAGTGGATTTGCCTTTAGTAAATAACCCCCTATGTCTTGTTTGTATATATATATATACCAGATGTTTTGTAATTCACATATGGAGGATTAAGCCTTGAAGAAGCGGTAATGCCCGCAAAACATGTTGGCAGATCCCGTACAAGTCATGTGATATATCTGCTACTGTGATGTGTTCTCTACATATATTTGGGCTCTAGGTGCCCCTTTTTGCCTCTTTTTTATGAACACTATGGGGTTGATTTACTAAAGGCAAATCCACTTTGCACTATAAGTGCACTGGAAGTGCAGTCGCTGTAGATCTGAGAGGGAGATCTGAAATGAGGTGAAGCTCTTCTGATATCATCCAATCATTTACAAGCTAAAATGCTGTTTTTTATTTCCCTTGCATGTCCCCCTCAGATCTACAGCGACTGCACTTTCAAGTGCACTTGCAGTGCAAAGTGGAGTTGTCTTTAGTAAATAACCCCCTATATGTGTTAATAAACTTTTTTATCTTTATAATTATGATTGGTGTACATATATGTTTTACCTCAACCATGGGGACTACCATTTAAAAGCCCGTCTTCTACAAATACTTTTCCTTATCTAATGTTTGTTAGTTTATTAAACTCCTGGATTTATCCTTCTAAGCAGGACGAGGGCTTAGGCTCCTCCAAAGTTGACCATTTCCCAACGGCTCACTGAATTTGGCTACTGTAATGTTTTCATTTTCATGATTCGTCCACATTTGGACCATTGTTTTCAATGTGTATTGCTTTATTCCTCTCAATAAAATGTTTGAACAAGAAAAAATGATGTAGGGCGGGTTCACATCTGTGTAGTGCGTTTTTTGGTGCGTTGCATTTTAGGCACTTTTTACATGCATTTTAGGGGTGTTACCATTGAACTCTATAGAACATGCATTTTGATGAAAGTGCATCAAAGATGTAGCATGCAGCACACCGTGCCTAAAACGCACATAAAACGTAATGGGGGTTATTTACGAAAGGCAAATCCACTTTGCACTACAAGTGCAAAGTGCACTTGAAATTGCACTGAAAGTGCACTTGGAAGTGCAGTTGCTGTAGATCTGAGGGGGACATGCAAGGAAAATAAAAAACAGCATTTTTTGCTTGTACATGATTGGATAATAAAATCAGCAGAGCTTCCCCTTATTTTAGATCTTTCCCTCAGATCTAAATTGATTGCACTTCCATGTGCACTGGTAGTGCAAAGTGGATTTGCCTTTAGTAAATAAACCCCCTAGTCAGGTGGATAAAAGACATAGGGGTTTATTTACCAAAGGAAAATCCACTTTGCACTGCAAGTGCATTTGAAAGTGCACTGAAAGCTGAAAGTGCACTTGGAAGTAAAGTTGCTGTACATCCGAGGGGGATATGCAAGGAAAATAAAAAACAGCATTTTAACTTGTACATGATTGGATGATAAAATCAGCAGAGCTTCCACTCATTTCAGATCTACCCCTTAGATTTAGAGTGACTGCACTTTCAAGTGCACTTGCAGTGCAAAGTGGATTTACCTTTCGTAAATAACCCCCATAATCTAAACCAATCTGAGAACTGTTCAATGTAATTTTCTAGTTGTCTTTAAGTGACCTCTAGTGGTGCAAATTTGATTTGCTAAGCAAAAGTCATATTGCATACATACACTATACAAAGTCTGCAGGTTTGCAAAAAAAAAGTGATGGTGTCTGTATTCTTTGTTCTGTTCTCTTGCTTCAAGGCAACAGGCGTTGTTTGAGATGAACAAATATATCCATTCTGACAGGCACTCTGGGATGCCTTAGCAAAATGCCTACAAATTGCCCAAAAATTGTATACAAGTCAACAGGTAGATCAAACCTGCCTTTTAGTTACACAAAGGGGGTTATTTACTAAAGGAAAATCCACTTTGCACTGAAAGTGCACTTGGAAGTACAGTCGCTGTAGATCCGAGGGGGACAAGATTTAGAGCGATTGCACTTCCAAGTGCACTTGCAAAAGTGCAAAGTGGATTTGCCTTTCGTAAATAACCCCCAAAGCCACAGGTTTTTATTGTGCACCACTGCAACCTTTTAGCCACCTTCGCTATAACAACCAATGATGTCTTCGGTTAAAAGGAAGGACATCAGATGCCTGCACAACATCCTTGTTTGTCCCTCTATTGCTCCTCTCTGTCAGCACTGGGGTCACATTAGCTGAGTGAGGGAGAAGAGAAACATTGGAATACTAGTCAGTACCAGTGTGTAAAGGTGTGCTTGCGCATATGCTTCCCGCAATTTCAGTCAAATGAAAATATTATTTTTTTAAGTAAATGTAACTCAATTAGAATATGGAAATGCACATACCTTAAAAGTTTTGTCTAGATTACTCAATAGTATACATTATTTTTGTAAATGTAAAAAGTGTGTTTTAAAAACTAATGAAAATTAAGTAAGGTACTTAAAATATCAAAGTAAATTAATTAACATTTATTTATTTATTGAAAATGATAAAATATTTATCTTAAAATTACAAGCCAACAGAATCATTTTTATTAGTGCAGTAAAGGCTGATACACACGGGCTTAATATTAGCTGGTTTTGCCTGGTTCAACAGAAACTGGCCGACATTCGGCCCGTGTGTGCAGTCTCTCACCCGGCTTCTGTTGAACGAGCGTATGGGAAAAACAGTATCCAATCAGCACTTGCAGCCAATGGTTGCCAGCACTGATTAGTGTGTTCTGGTGGTGAGGCACGGGTGCTCCATGTAGCTGCGTGCAGCCAGCCTAATAAAATCAATGAATGGCTCTGTGCTAGGGTTACCACCTTTTCTTCAAGCCAAACCCAAACACTTTAGTGGTGCACGGCATTTTTTTTTTTGGAGTGTACACCATAAGCTTGTAAAAGACCTGGGACACTTTTGGGTGCCCTAAGAAGAGCAGTAGTTCGGTTGCACTAAGCGCACTGCAGCGAACAGTGGGAGCGGCCAAATTGCCCCTGGACAATACTCTCCCCCACTTTATCCTTTCATCAAAAATCCCCACTCCCTCTCCTGCAAAAAGAAATTCAGGATCTTAATTCTCCCCCTACCAGTGCAGCTCTCCCCCCAAAACAAATCTTCCTCTCCCTTCCTCAGCACAAGTCCTTCTCTACCATCCCCAAAATCCCCAGTCCTAGCACAATATCCCCTTCTTCCCCATCAAAGCACTTATCCCCACCCCCTTGATTCCCCCTCCTATTACAAATGACCTTCCCTTACCAGCACAACCCCTCCTTCCACCCAATATCCCACTCAGAATAAATTCTCTTCCACCCATCAAATCCTCCCTCCCAGCACAGCCCCCCATTCCAGTACAACCCCCCCCTCCCAAATCTCTCTTGTAGTACAAATCTTAACCTGTACCCCTTCCCAGTCACTCTGTCCCCCTCCCCTGTCCATCTACAAAGTATATGAAAGGTTCTAAACTTTTTACAGACCTCAGATCAGTGCGTGTTCCTCCTCCCACCTTCTCCTCCTGTTTGTGTACATGTACACATAGCAGAGGAGGCAGATTTGGTTCGCTCTTCTGTGAGTGAGACAGGATGCCGGCAGGGAGGGGAGAAGCACATGATATGGCCGAGTGGGACACTGTGAGATGCAGAGCAGACTTGTCACTGCTGCCAGAGTTAGCATGCATTTGCCGGTGGCCACGGTGCAGTCCATTCTAAATAACGTGTCCAGGTCTCAGGCAGACAGAAACCTGGACACATTATTAAATTATTATAATAGTTGTTTTTTTTTTGAGGTGTCAGCTTTTACGTGCTTTAATACGCTTGAAGATTAACTACTGCCCTGCATCTGAGCACCACAAACAAAAAACGCTATTTAATTCATTTTTAACTAATCCCCGCTCGCATGACATCATATAACATCATGAACTCGAAGTGGCTATATCTGAATGATGCCTGCAGCTACAGGCATCATCCAGATATCTTTTTTGCAGCTACCGATTCCCTCACATATAAAAGCCATCCTAGTGGCTTTTACATGTGAGGTATTGCTTTTACAGGGACGTCTGCCCCCACCGCCACCCATTGGGCTCTCTCCGAACGGGAAGCTGGAGATCCAATCCGGCGATGGCACCAGGTTACCACAGAGCTGGCCGAAGACCAGATGGTCCCCAGCCATCTTTATGACCCTGGGAGGCCAGACGTGACGTCACTTCCAGCTCTGGCAGATGTAAACACTGCCATTTTATCCATATATACCCAATGTGCGGCGCTAAGAATTATGCAATATACTAAAACTCTAAAAATGGTAATATAAAATAAATAAACAGATAATAGGATAATTAAGTAAAATATCCCCAATTATAGTGCAGGGGCTCATTAGCAGATAAAAAAAGTGCAAGTGTTCAGTGTGTATATGTAGTCTTCAATATTGATAAGCAAGAAAAAGTCCATAAACATATCAAAGAAAAAAAGGTGAAACAAACGGTGTCTTCATGCAATGTGCACTCTCCCCCTTCAGGTATGCCCTCACCTTAAAGTGGTTGTAAACCCGTTACAACCACTTTTACCTACAGGTAAGCCTAGATTAAGGCTTACCTGTAGGTGCTCGAAATATCTCCCAAACCTCCACGGTTTAGGAGATATTTACAAAAAAGGCGATCGCCGATGTCTACGACGCTTGCGCCGTAGACAACAGCGCAGGCGCACTTTAAACTCCTTTAGAAACAGCGAGCGTGCTGTTCCTAAAGGAGATCATGCCGTGACTGGCGGCTCCCGCGTGCATGTGCGGGAGTGATGTCATCGCGGCTTCCGGCCAATCACAGCGCCGGAGCCACGATACCCAGGAGGAAGATGGACGCTTCGTGGAAGAGGGGACAGCGGTGACATCATAGGCTTCGGTTTCAGGTAAGTGACACCTAATGGGCTACTATGCTGCTTTACCTTTGCAGGGAGACAAAGAGGAAGTAAAACCCATCAGGGTTTACTTCCTCTTTAAGGGCTTTAAAAACAAGTCTGTAGTAAATGGTAACAGTCTGTAGTAAATGGTAACAGCTTAGATGGTCATCCACATTGGCTGGTTAGTGTTACCATTTACTACAGGCTTGTTTTTAAAGAGTCCCAGCGAAAAAAAAAAACATTTTGTGTACTATTTTTAGTCTTAACATAATTTAAATAAAAGTATACAATGATCTAGATCAGGGGTCTCAAACTGGCGGCCCTCCAGCTGTTGCGAAACTACAAGTCCCTTCATGCCTATGCCTGTGGGAGTCATGCTTGTAACTGTCAGCCTTAGATTATGTATTGTAATAAATAAACTTCTTACTGTAAAATTTTTATCCTGCTTATTCGGCCGTTTCCATCGTCGATGTGGGCATATGAAGCCCAATCGCGATTGCTTCCTGGAATGTGCATTGAGAGGTGCATGCTGGATAACCAGCATGCACCTCTCGATCTCGCACATACGCGATTTAGCGGCGGACGTAGCGCCGATTGTTTGTAACGTTGCCATAACAATGGGCAGATTTAAGATTATTTGGATTTAATGCAGCAGAATAATGTAAAAAAAAAATATGACTGGAACTCCGCTTTAAGGTGAGGGCATACCTGAAGGGGGAGAGTGCACATTGCATGAAGACACCATTTGTTTCACCTTTTTTCTTTGATACGTTTATGGACTTTTTCTTGCTTATCAATATTGAAAACTGTGCATATACACACTGAACACCTGGACTTTTTTCATTTGCTAATGAGCACCTGCACTATAATTGGAGATATTTTACTTAATTATCCGATTATCTGTTTATTTATTTTATATTACCATTTTTAGAGTTTTAGTATATTGCATAATTCTTAGCGCCGCACATTGGGTATATATGTTTACATTTTGAGAAAGTAGTGAGTGCTGGCACCTATCTCATAGTATTTTTTATTTATTTATTTTTTTTGGGGGGGGGGGTTTGGATTTTTTTGTTTTTTGCCTTTTTAGTTTTGGCAGCTCACAAGGTTTATACATATATACTGCCATTGTATCCCCCTAGAAAGAGATGAATGTTTTGTTTTTGTTTTTTGTTTTTTTTAATGTCTCCATAAAGAGGACCTGTCATGCATTATTTCTATCACAAGAGATATTTACATTTCTTGTGACAGGAATAAAAGTGAAAGGAAATAAATAAATAAAGGGACAGTGTAAAAATAAAAACGGAATAAATCATTTAAAAAAAAAAAAGTTTAAAGTGCGCCCATCCCCTCGTGCTTGCACACAGAAGTGAACGCATACGTAGGTTGCGCACGCATATGTAAACAGTGTTTGCATCACACATGCAAACGTTATAGTGAGAGCAATAATTTTAGCACTAGACCTCCTCTGTAACTCTAAACTGGTGACCTGTAAACATTTGTAAAGCGTCACCTATGGAGATTTTTAAGTACCGTAGTTTGGCGCCTTTCCAAGAGTGTGCGCAGATTTATAGTGTGACATGTTAGGTATTTTGTTTACTCGGTATAACATCATCTTTTATATTTTACAAAAAAATTGGGTTATACAGTATATTGGTTTTTTTTTTTCCTTAACCACTTCCCTACCGCCCCATAGTAATATGATGGCAGCAGCAACCCTTTGTCCCTCCGGGCCGTCGTCATATGACGTCTTTTACTTCCCGAGCCTCCAGGGGGCGTGGCGCTCCGGCGCGCTCCCGCCACATCACTCGGGACCCTATGCACGTGCCCAGCGGCTGCGATGTCCGGCGGGCACCTGCGATTGCCTGTCACACAGCAGGACCATGGATCTGTGTGTATAAACACACAGATCCACGTCCTGTCAGGTGAGAGGAGACCGATGGTGTGTTCCCAGTACAGAGGTACACCGATCGATCTCCTCCCCTTGTGAGTCCCCTCCCCCTACAGTTAGAATCACTCCCTAGGATACACATTTAACCCCTTGATCTCCCCCTAGTGTTAACCCCTTCCCTGCCAATGACATTTATACAGTAATCAGTGACTATTTTTAGCTCTGATTGCTGTATAAATGTGAATGGTCCCAAAATGGTGTCAAAAGTGTCCGCTGCAATATCGCAGTCACGATAAGAAACGCAGATCGCCGCCATTACTAGTAAAAAAAAAATAACAATAAAAATGCCATAAATTTATCCCCTATTTTGTAGAAGCTATAACTTTTGCGCAAACCAATCAATATACGCTTATTGCAATTTTTTTTACCAAAAATATGTAGAAGAATACATATCGGCCTGAACTGGAAGATTTTTTTTTTTAATGGGATATTTATTAGAGCAAAAAGTAAAAAATATTGTGTTTTTTTCAAAATTGTCACTCTTTTTTTGTTTATAGCGCAAAAAATAAAAACCGCAGAGGTGATCAAATACCACCAAAAGAAAGCTCTATTTGTGGGGGAAAAATTATTAAAATTTCATATGGGTACAGTGTTGCATGACCGCTAAATTGTCATTCAAAGTGTGACAGCGCTGAAAGCTGAAAATTAGCCTGGGCAGGAAGGGGGTGAAAATGCCCTGTATTGAAGTGGTTAAAATCGTTAAAATGTATTTTTTCCCCCAAAAAAATTGCATTAAAAAAAACGCTGCGCAAATACCGTGTGACATAACAAATTGCAATGACCACCATTTTATTCTCTGGGGTCGTTGCTTAAAAAAACATATACAGTATATTGTTTGGGGGGTTCTGACTAATTTTCTAGCAAAAGAAATTAGATTTTTACATGTAGGAGAGAAATGTCAGAATTGGCCTGGGTGGGAAGTAGTTAATAAAAATATTTCAAGCAAACTCCCTCATTCATCCATGTCTCCATGCTTTATTTTGCTGAGAAATCAGCCGCAGTAAGCTTAGAATCTGAAGCCGCCAAGCGGATATCTTTTTACACCCAGGAAGTATCGCATTTCACACTTATTTTTACCAGTAAACTGAGCTTATATCGTGAAATACAGGATTTAAAACTCTGAGACATTGTTTTAATGTTGAATTTTAAAAGCAGCGGCAAGCTTGTTGATCTCACAAGTTTGCTAATCTGACAGAACACCGCTGCTTTTAAAATTCAACATCAAAACAGTGTCACGGACTTCTAAATCCTGTATTTCATGATGTAAGCTCAGTTTAGTGATAAAAATAAGTGTGAAATGAAATACTCCGTGGGTGTAAAAAGATGTCCGCTTGGCGACTTCAGACTCTGCTTACTGCGGCTGAGTGCAGGGTGTACCAAGATGGCCGTGATGGAACGTCACTTCTGTTACAAGTTTTGTCAGGTCGCCTAATCTGAGGAACACAGGCAGGAGGATGTACTTAGCTAAGAAAAACACTTCTCCCTTCTGAAGACTCCTGGGATGTATGACATCGTTTGCCTAGGCCTGGAAACCAAGAAGTAATTGAAGAAATGTAGAAAGTTTAAAACAAGTAAATATAATATACTTTTCTATCTATTTACTAATGGTAGGAGCATAAGGAGTAAAAATAGACAATGTTGATTGAGAAAGTGCTTGTTTTGAAAGTTCTGCTTTAAGTATGCTCGTGTGAATGAGGGCCATAGGAAATTAGAAATCAGTTACTTAAAATGTATGTCAAGCAACAACAAAAAAAACAAAAAAAAGATTTTTTTTCTAGTTTGAATATAGTGTCAACGTGTTAGAACCCCTGTAGGGTTGTTACTGATGCCTGGGGCTCTGTTGGAGAGATTTCCCCTCACTTCCTGTCCTGCTGGCAGATTTTACCAGACAGGAAGTGAAGGAAAACCTGCAAAAGCAGCACATACAGAAATAAAACCACACAGGGATTCTAGATTTCCCCTAGTTTTATATCTGTCTGTTTAGCTTATAGAGAGTCCCCCTCACTTCCTGTCTCAAAATAATCAGCAGGATAGGAAGTGAGGGAAAATCTCTCTAGGGGGCAGTAAAAAGCCTGACAGGGGTTCTAACTCTTCCACGCTTTATTCAAATCTAGGGAAAAAATGTTTTTGATGGACATAAACCTTTACCCAAGTCAAGTGAATAATGAAAATAAATCATTAAAATGCAGGGTTAGAAGTGATTAACTGACTTCAATCTTTTTATGAAGAAGATAACGAAGCACACTATGCAAACAAGGCAGAGCCCTGTACTGTTAGTAAAGAAATGCTGGATTTCTTTTTCCCCACAAAGCAGGGAAAAAAATACATGACTTCCCTTTGTAAAAGCACCACACACTGTGCACATAAACACTGGCTAGGCACACATTTACCTCTTGATCGCCCTAGATGTTAACCCCTTCCCAGCCAGTGTCATCAGTACAGTGACAGTGCATATTTTTTAAGCAACGATCACTGTATTAGTGTCACTGGTTCCCAAAAAGTGTCAAAAGTGTCAGTTAGTGTCAGGATGTCCGCCACAATATCGGCGTCCTGCTATAAGTCACTGATCACCGCCATTACTAGTATAAAAAAACAGAATAAATAAAAATTCCAGTATCCCTACCATAGTTTGTAGACATCATAAAGTTTGCGCAAGACAATCAATATACACTTATTGGTATTTATACCAAAAACATGTAGAAAATTGCCTATTGGTCTAAATATATGAAGAAATTAGATTTTTTACATTTTTTATTAGATGTTTAATGTTTTTTAATACATTTATATCAATTTACTACACTATGGGAGCCTACATCTCTTTTCTCCTATGAGGAACTAATTAAAGATCATTCTATAATCCACCTGGAGATAGAGGTCCATCCTTGGAATCGTAACAACTACGGTGGCGAACTGATTGCAGCAGTTACATCTATATGCGCATTGCCCCTTTGGGGTGAGTGGATTCGGTGAGTGGGGACCCTTGAGGGGGAGCACAAAGTCACCAGAGGATACTGCGAGCACCTAAGTCACCATTTGGCCTTTGTCACATTTTTTTGAAGAATACTAAATGTACACTATATGGACTATTATCTGCACATCTATATGTGAATTTTCTCTTATACTTGTTACGGATGCACAGTGTGCCCACATAGTGCGGTTTCACTCATTCTGCCATATACACATGGTGATATATTTATGATTATGGTTTATAATTCAATGATTTTATTTTATTTTCAATATTGGCACTAGGCCCTATATTCTGGCTATTACTACCAGGGAACCACTAGGGTAGGAAGACCAGACGTCCCCGGTTTCCGGGGACAGTCCCCGGATTGAGGACACTGTCCCCAGACCTAATCTGTCCCCGGTTTTGTCCCAGGGCTGGATTGGATTTGAATTTTGCTGCCCCATCCCTCCCTCAAAGTTTTTGTCGCTATCTCATCTTCTTACCATTTGATAGTCATATCACACCAAGTTCTAAGAAGTATCTTTTTTTAATTTATGGATGAAATGTGAGAAAAAACGGATATATCATACAATCATTCCATAAACGCATACAACATACACTGCATATATAATTTGAGGAAAATATGCATATAAAATAGTTTACCATTTGCCAATAAAAGAAAATATGTCCCCGGATTTCATTTTAAAAATATGGTCACCTAACACTAGGGAATCATTATAAGGTTATTGTATAGCGGATTTATTGGGATATATCTGTCACGGATCACTTTTAGTTTAGTTTATTCAACCTCACAGACATATTTATTTTTGAAGTAATGGTGTTATAATTGACTTTGGGATTATATATATTGCACAGGATACTAATATCACTCAGTGACAGAACATAGACACACCTATATCTGAATCACGGGTATTTCATTTGAGGTGGGATCATATACATTGAGTATAGGTGTGGCATACCCACTAGTGGTGCAGCACTCAGCCCCCCCCCCCTCTCTTCTCTATTCACGCCTTGATATTAATCATGAGTAGGTAGCGCCATTTACCACAATTTATTGTTTTGTGTTGCCTTTCGTATATAACCTCCACTGTCTCACTCTGCTCTGCACATGCTCAGTTGCTCTCCTTTTTTAGGCACTGCTAAATTTGTAGAGGCCAATCTGCTGACAGCCTTAAAGTGGAATTAAACCCTCCTATCCTTTACAGCCAAGGAAGCTGTTTCTGTTATATCTGCAACTGCCGTGGTGTTGCACATGTGATCAGTTATGTCACCAGCCATTTGATGGTTTGACAGTTTGGGTGAGGACACAATCAAATGTGACAGTTAGCAATCCCAGCATACCAGGAATGTAACTGTTTTTTGAAACCCTTAAATTGACGGGTTTAGACCTCTTTCACGCTGAGCCACGGCTGCGTTAGCGCTAAAGCGTCGGTCATATTAGCGGCCTTTTAGCGCTGTTTAAGCAGCGCTTTTTGGCCGCTAGCATGGCGATTTTAAGCCGAAGAAGGGGTTAAAAGTGCCCATGTTGCGGCGCTTTCGAAGCACTTTTTAGGCGCTTTGGAAGCGCTGCCCATTCATTTCAATGGGCAGGGTGTTTTAGGAGCGCTATATACAGCGCTCCCAAACTGCCCCAAAAATGCTACTTGCAGGACTTTTCCTAACAAGCACACCACCCCAGTGTGAAAGCACTCTGGCTTTCACATTCGGGCGGTATGGGAGGCAGTTTTCAGGTGCTTTACAGGTGCTATTTCTAGTGCTAATACGCCTGAAAACTGCCTCAGTGTGAAAGGATTCCTAGTTCCGCTTTATGATTTACTGCTGCTCAGGGGCCACAGGCTTCAGAAAAATGGCAGCCTCCAGCAAGAAGAAACAGGAGCAATGCGGTGGGTAATTTACAGCACACACTAATTTTTGTGGCCTGATTTATAATGTGAAATGTATGTTCCTTGCTAAAGAACATTATTTTATATCAAGTTGTTATGGGTAAAGTTCCTTTTTAAACCTGAAATTCTTCAGAAAACTGAGTTTTGTTTTGTTTTTTAGTTAGTTTTTTTTTTTGCTGCTTCCACATAGCTAATATCAGACAGTGGAAATTCTGAATTCACCTAACTGGCTGTTTGTAGAAAACCTATTCAGGTACTTGTCCAGGGGGTGGCGCTCTTTTTACCTCGAGCGGCGATCGGCTTGAAGAATCTCTATGGTGGGTTTTGTCACGCTGCTGGATGACGTCGTCGACTGCATGTTTCCGGTCAACACGTGTGTGCTGCTTCCATAGGAGAACTGTGCGGGGAGGATTTTTGAGCGATCGCTAATCAAAGCTAAGGCGTGTGAATTGTCATCGGTCCACTCTGCTGTTCAGGTATTCATATCACTTGTAGTTAACAAGGTTGTGACAGTGCAGTGTCATGAAGGGTGGACCTTGCTTAGCAATGACAGCTTGTTCTCTACTGTTATATAAAGCACAGACCTGATCCACTATCATTTTAGTTTATTAGTAACCCCCTACTATGACATCAGTTGTCAGCCTGAGCCTCTTCTAGCAGTGTTCTGCTGCACACCTGCAATGATTCTGCACACAATCACTATAGTGTTACTATATGAATAGCCATGGGCATGCCAGTGATTAGGCATGCTGATTGGCTGCTCACTGCAGGGAAAAACTTTTTTCTGTACTGTATGGAAATGGAGAGGATGGTTGGAGTTACACTGGAAGGGGGAAATGTAAGGATAACCACTTTAGCCCCGGAAGGATTTACCCACTTCCTGACAAGGTCATTTTTTGCGGTACGGCACTGACAATTGCGTGGTTGTGCGACGTACCGTACTTTTTTTTGGTAGTATTTGATCACCTCTTCGGTTTTTATTTTTTGCGCCATAAAAAAAAATAGTGACAATTTTGAAAAAAAAGCCCTACATTTTCTGCTATAAAACATTTCGAAAAAAAAAAAAAAAGTTAAATGTATTCATCAGTTTAGGCCGATATGTATTCTACATATTTTTTTTTTTAAAAATCGTAATAAGCGTATATTGATTGGTTTGCACAAAAGTTATAGCATCTACAGTGGAGTGGATAGATTTATGGCATTTTTATTATTTTTTTTTTTTTTTACTAGTAATAGCATTCTGCGATATTGCGGCGGACAGATCGGACACTTGACTGACATTTTTGACACTTTTTTTTGGAAACCAGTGACATTACAGTAATCAGTGATAAAAAATATGCACTGTCTTTGTACTAATGACACTGGCAGGGAAGGGGTTAACATTGGGGGCAATCAGGGGGTTAAATGTGTTCCTGTAGGTGTTTTCTAACTGTATAGGGGACTGTGTGACTGGGGAAACACACAGATACATCTTCCTGCTTAGCAGAAAGACAGGATCTGTGTGATCTCCCCTGTCAGACCGGAGATTTGCCTTGTTTACACAGGTAGATCCCTGTTCTGTCACTGCAGGGAAACGATTGCGGGCAGCCGGCAGACATCGTCTGCTGGACCCACAGATTGGCTCCGCCCCTGGCCAATGGGAGCACACGACCACAATATTGAGTTCACAAGCCAACGTACACCTATGGCGATTCCCGGGGAGCCAACCTGCTGCAGTATGACAGCTGCTGGTCAGCAAGCGGTTAAACATGCAGTTCAAGGCTTCATTCTCTTACACTTGTAGTCCTAAATGGGCTGCCAGGTGCTGCATGCAGACAGCCCATTCATGTCTATGTGGACATAACTGCAACAAAACAACCTCTCATCCTAATTTGACAGCAGTGTGGGTTAGAGTTGCCACCTCCTCCCTTTAAACCCAAACACCTATGAGTTGCACACGTTCTGAGGCTAATTTAATGCAGATAAGGCACCAAGTGAGTTTAATTACCACCTTACCCACACGCTTGTCAAATTGGGAAGAGCCCATTCATGAACTGCTTGTGCCAGTGTGAATAAGGCTCAGTTATCTGGTTAGACAGAACCAGACAATCCAAAGGCTGCAAGTGAAGACCTATGGATTGTGATAATATTGGTGTGATTCTAAAACCGAGATCAGACTTTTTTTTTTTTTTTCACTGCAAAGTAAAGGCATAATGTGCTAGTATGCATCACATACTAGCACATTATGTGACACTTGCCTGCAAACGAACCATGCGCCGTCCCCGCTGGAGGCCACATCTATCTTCGCCCCCATCTTCCTTCTGGGGCTGCAGACTCCAGTCCTGTGACTGGCCACGGCATGGCACAAGCGGCCCTTCCTTCAGAGCGCATGCGCCGGTGACATAATTGGCGCAGTATACAATAAATATCTCCTGAATGGCGCACGTTTAGGAGATATTTACAGTACCTATAGGTAAGCTTCATTCTAGGCTTACCTATAGGTACAAAGTATACGGGAAGGTTTACTCACTCTTTAAGCTGAAGTTTAGTTAAAATTAAAATAAAAATAAAAAAATAAGCACAAGGGAGGGTACTAACTTTCAATGAGAAGTGTCCTTTGTGCTGGCTGTCTTGGTTGAAATCTGCATTCCTCCCCACCCCCTTACAAATGGGGTGGTACGTTTGGATGGATGAAAGGTCCGCATTATCCATTCATAGATTATTTTTCATATATAAAAAGCTTATCGTACAGCTTTCATGAATATTGGTGGACAGAATAGAAAAACATAGTGGTTATTCTTGACAAGTGCATATGACGGGTCCAGCAGCTCTATTAACCTCCACAGCACAGAAGATTACTGGTGTGGGAAGGCAGAGATAGAAAATTGCAATCATTACAGCCAGCAGCAGCACAAGGGACACTTCTCATTAAATGTAAGTACCATCCCTTATGCTGATGTAAAAAAACATATTTATATATATAACTTTGTCTTTAACTGCTTCCTGTCAGCCATATGTACATATACATTCTGGGTGGAAAAATCAGTGGTACCAGGAGCTACAGCCATGATCCTGATATTGTTTAGTGATGCTGTTTTTTTCTAAAAGTGATGCAGCTATACAGCCACCTAATCACTATTAGAGGGACGGAAGGGGTCCCCACCTCCCGCCGCCCCTTATCCTGGGCTCTTTCGTTCCACAGGGGAGCCTAGGACCGCTGTGGGCTTACCATAGAAATAGGGGAGGAACATCCATTCTCCAGTCATCTCTATGGTGTGTGAAACTGGAAGCAATGAAGATCTTGTTACTTTTGGTACAGTTTGTTAGTTTACTAGCCATTACCAGCTAGTAAAACAGCTGTTTGAAACAATTTTAGTTTGATTGGCTGCTTTGGAGAGCAGATGAGAAATCTGGGGTCTTTTAGACCCCGGATCTTTCCATAAAGATGACTTGTCACGGCCCATGCTATCACATGGAATGTTGTTCACATTGTTTTTTCCCCCATTCGTTTTGCAGCTATGAAGGAAGACGTGGGAAGAATTTTAATTCAGTTTAAAAATGAAAGTGGAGAAGTGCTTGGATCTTCCTTTGATGTTCCCGTGGATATAACACCTGACAAACTGCAGCTGGTCTGTAATGCTCTTATACAGGAGGTACGGTCATCTATGCTTACCAGTTATTAAATATACATCTATAAAGTCCTAATTATAATCTGCTTTTTGTTATTTTGTGTTTTATTTAATGCTGAATTAAGCAGTTGCATTACCGTATATACTCGAGTATAAGTCGTCCCGAGTATAAGTCGAGGCCCCTAATTTACCACAAAAAACTGGGAAAAATTTATTGACCCGAGTATAAGTCGAGGGTGAAAAATGCAGAGGGTCAATAATGCCCATCTGCAGCTGCATGCCTCCCTGTGTCCTGTGCAGCCTACCTGTACCCTGTGCTTGTGTCCTGTACATGTCCTGTGTCCTGTACATGTCCTGTACATGTGTGTGTGTGTGTCCTGTACATGTGTGTGTGTCCTGTACATGTCCTGTACATGTGTGTGTGTGTGTCCTGTACATGTCCTGTGTCCTGTGTCCTGTACATGTATGTGTGCATGTGTCCTACCTGTGTCCTGTGCAGCCTCCCTGTGGCGATCTCCATCCTCTCTGTGGCGATCTCCATCTTCAATCGGCGGCCGGCGTGTGATGATACTGTTCGGCGGCCATTCCACAGTTCAAAAGCCGCGCCTCCTCCTCGTCTGTGATAGGCTGACCGCTGACTGCCTATCACGGACATTCTCTCATTCTCATACCACGGACGAGGATGAGAGAATGTCCGTGATAGGCTGTACACTGACAGCTGTTCAGCCTATCACAGATGAGCAGGAGGCGCGGTTTTTGAAAGCTGCAATAGCCGGCGAACACTACGCCGGCCGCCGTCTGCCTGCATGACACGCTGATCATGCAGACAGACGGCAGGGACTCGAGTATAAGTCGAAGGGACACTTTCAGCCCAAAAAAAAGGGCTGAAAAATTCGACTTATACTCGAGTATATACGGTATTTTGTTTCTGATTGTTTAATGGTTCAACAAATATTGGTTGTAAAAGTTGCATGAGCTGGGCAGATTGAACAATGCAAATGTGTTATGAAAGAACTATAACACAAGTTAACTCCGTTATGCTAGTCGAAGCCAGCGCTTTAAATTAGTTCTGAAACCCCGAGGCCAGTAAAAGGGGCTCCTAATCTTTCTGTTCTGTGATTGGCTGCACAGTGCTGACATCCTACCAACTCCTGATCATCAGTATATGACAGTAAGCTGTCAGTGACAGATTGGTCAGTGTTCTGGGGGTGCAATGGAGTACACCCCAGCACTACACACCAAGGCAAATACATTATGTGGCAGCTGACTGTTAGGCCCATACTAGATACCACAGCATAGATTCATATAGCAGTCATAAATGGGTTAAACAGCAGCTGTATTGGGGGGAAGGTGGGCAAATATAATGGAAAAACACACTTATACAGTGACTGCTTCACATTACAAAAAATGTGTAAATTCTGTAATTTCTTATGCTTTGTAGCAGAAGGAGTAGCAATGTCAAAGGAAAAGACCCATAAGCCGCGCACATCATGAAGCAGACCCATGTGCATGACGTGAGATGAATGGCAACCTCAGCGTGTACTCCAGCCAGGCCATGCCCCCTGGCTAGAGTCTGGACTGAGGCTGCCATTCATCTCACGTCATGCACATGGGTCTGCTTCATGATGTGCAGCTTATGGGTCTTTTCCTTTGACATTGCTGCAGCTTGGAGCTTTAATGGGCTCCCTGTCCCTACCTGCCACTCACAGCAGTCTAGTTGGACTTTACACATGGACAGATTGGCGCTTAGAACAAGCCCGGTGTCAGCCCACAGGGTCAGATAAATGAAGAGACAATTTGGGATATTTAATAAGATTCATGAGTGGCTTATATAAAGTTCATACACATTCACCTTGAAGGCAGCCCAGTGGTAGGCATGAAGCCACTCTGGAACAACTGAGGAAAAAGCTGTTTTTTTTTTTTTCCCCTCAGTCTAGTTGGACTTTACCTCTCTACCTGAGAGGCACCTACATTTGGTCTTTTTGGGTAGCAGGAGGAGTGTTACAAGACTTAGAGCCCAAAATGATACAAACTCTCAGTTGTATTTCTCTTCATGGTATAATTACTGAAAATGCCTGCATTGGTCGTCCACCTAAATTTCTCCTTTTTGGCCTTTGTCCTATAGAGTGGGCAGTCTCACTGAAAACCTAACTTCAGCTTTTAGCTGGCATGTGGCAACCCAGTAAAAAAAAACTCCCTCCCTGTTCTGACATTTGTTGAATTCTGTAGATATAACATTTGGAGATATTTCCTCATCTCTCTTTCTCTCTGAAAGTCACTTAGCCTCGGTGCACCTTGCCGCGAACTGCGGTGAGACTTCCTGGTGTCTTGAGTACTACTTTGAGGCACAAGTCGGATAGAAGTCACCTTGAAGTAGTACAGGAACCTTTTCTAAAGTCATAGCGACTTCAGTAATGTTAATTAAGACAGCTCTCATCGACTAACCTGGGATTTCACATGTCACATGACTTGGGGTCCCACAAGTCGGACCCAAAGTCGCCGCAGTGTAAACTGAGCTTTAAACAGAAATGAGAAGAAATGTACCAAATGGGGACATGGCAATTAACAGTTGGCATGTTTTAACCCTTGTATATTCTTTCAAACTTAAAGCAGAGCTTCAGCCCCCCCCCCCCCACCAAAAAATTAAGTAAGGACACTTGCCTGTCTTGGGATCCTGCGATGTCAGCACCCCAGCTGATTTTTCAATCGGCTCTCTGGTGCAGCTGCCACCGCCATTCCTTGTTATGGTAACTGGCAGTAAAGCCTTGCGGCTTCACAGTTTCCTACTGTGCATGTGTGAGGCACACTGTGCTTTGTAAAGGGCCTGGTTGCGGGGAAAGGAGGAGGGGGGCCAAAATTCCGGGGGACTTCGGCGTGGCAAGTGGGAGCCGATATCTGTCAAAAACAAGCTGAGCTTCCCCTTTTGGGTGGAGCTTCGCTTTAACAAAAACTTTTGCCTGGAGTTGGGCTGAACAGATACTGTATTTCCTTCCAAGTGAATGTCCTATGTTATTCTCTAAAACTGGAAAAAATTAAAGTAGCAGTGTTGTCCATTGGATCTTACCAGATTTCGAACTCATTATTTTATTGTAAGAAAATGAAAGCTACAACACTGATTGCTTTCCACAGCTACACTCCCTTTGTTCTGGTTTTACTGTTCACCCACTGGCAAAGTACTGCTATGTGGCTCCTATGCTGGGACTGGTGTTGGTACACTTTTTTTTTTCTTTTTTTCCATTTTGTATTTGTTATATTCGGCTATGAAATAGATTGTTTCCTAATAGCAGTGTGTTTCAGGAGGAACCTGTGCCACTTGCCTTTTTTGTCCATGATGTGGAGATTGTGGCATCTTTGGAAAAAACCTTGGAGAAGCAGACTGTGGAAACGGAAAAGGTTTTGGATATAATCTATCAGCCACAAGCTGTGTTCAAGGTCCGTGCAGTAACACGTTGCACTAGTTCTTTGGAGGGGCATTCTGAGGCTGTGATCTC
The DNA here is from genome assembly GCA_037952925.1 of Lithobates clamitans. Lineage (NCBI taxonomy): Eukaryota > Metazoa > Chordata > Amphibia > Anura > Ranidae > Lithobates > Lithobates clamitans. The sequence continues at coordinate 17,603,003 of JBBGZY010000251.1, read as the reverse complement.
AGTCGCATTCAGCCCAACTGGAAAGTAAGCATGTTTGCAAAATGTTTGAACAGCTAAGATGTCATTATAGAAAATTTTGTTTTGGTTAAAGGGTTTTTTGAAGAATCAAGTGTTCAAACTTTTACATACCACCATATTGTACTCTACTCTATTGTATTCTATAATAGAATAAAAACAAAAAATTGCGCTTGGAAAATACCAGTGAAGAAAATGTATAAATCCTTGTGAATAAAGATAATTTGAATATAAATATATTTTGAGTATAATAACACCCTTAAATAAGAGAAATTTTTGATTGAGTGAAGTTCAAAAGCTGCGGTTAAAAGTGGGGCCCACAAACTAAAACTAAAAACAGATAAACCGCGCTAAATGTGAGTCCAATTAATGGTAGTGAAAATTTAAATAAATCCAACGTGATATAGTAGATCCTCCTAGATGATGTTAGGGACAACTCAAGGATATTCTGCTTACCAGAACATAAGCAGAGTCAAGCAGATGGCTTTAAACCCAGCCTGGGCCTTTCGATGTACTCCAGAGGGGTAGAATCCGACAGGCTCATGCAACGGACCGAATCCACATGAGTGTAGTAAGAAATGAAAAAACAAAAACCATAGCGTGATACTGACAAAAATAGATATACAAAAATGCTCACACAAAATATTAAATATTAAAAACACCCCGAATATATAACAAATTGAGGGATGTGAAGGCAAAAACCAGGGAAGTGACATGCAGCATGCACAAGTGATATCCTGATAGGGGACTTCAATTGTATCTGATTACCAGAAAATAAGTTTAACAGGCGAGCATAGATCCAAATAAAGAAAAGACACCCGGTGCTTGAACTCAAAGCCGCTTACCAGATGTAAAATCAATAGAGGTATAACCAGCAGTAGACCTATGGTCTGTGTATCCCCAAAGTGTGACCCTGATCAGAACTGAAGGGGTTCCTGCTCACCGAAAGACCGGCTAGGGAAAGCCGAATACGAAATAGTGGTGGCGTCACCGCGATCCCGTCCCAGCAGACTTCTCGAAAGCTCCGATCATGGGTGTTCAATAAGAAAAAGCAGCCAATAGTGTAATAACGCAACAGCTCCAATTTATTCAAAGGTAAAAGCACTTACACTTAAAACGAAAAAAACAGCGATGCCGGCCGGCACTCAGATAGCTCCCGTCCACACTAGGGCAAACGTGGTGACGTCAGTACGTCCCTCCCAGACGCGTTTCGTCATAGGTTGACGTTCTCAATGGGGCTTAGTATGCAAGCATGGCTTCACCTGAAAACTACCCTTAACACCCTTTATTCAAAGAAAAATTGTGACAATTAGAGTGGAGCTGACATTTTGTTATGTTTTTATGCAGGTACTTGGCCAGTGGATCAGGAGATACCACAGTACGCTTCTGGGACCTCACCACAGAGACACCACACTTTACTTCCAAAGGTTAGTAAGACAGACTGTTTCTGCTGTTCCACATTTGTGGCTACAATGTACTTGTACTATTTTTTTTTTTTTTGCTTGAACAATTAATGTTCACTTTTAAAGGGTCAATCCACCCAAAACTGATATGTAGCTTTATGATAGATGCTGGAGAGTTCAAGTAGAGCTCCAGAAATTTTAGGCAGAAAGAATGGCAGTAAGGAAGTGTAGTGTGTAAATTACACTTCTGTGCTGTCTTTTGACGATACAGCTCTCCAAAAAATATTGGACGCTGTTGGTACCGTGCTTCTACTTTGTTCTGTCCCTGCTATTTTATGAATGGAATTAGGTTCTGCAAATGGTCTGTGGTCTTGTCTGTGTCCCTGCATCAGCCTGAGATAGTGTAGACCAATCCTTGGCACATCTACTGAGCATGCTCCAGTTTCAGTTCCCGTTTAAGCTGTCCATTTCCTCTTTTGTCTTATCTGTGCGGCCCACATATGTCTATATAGTCACATGTGTGGGCACATACACAGTGGTAAATGAAAGTCCCCTCCCTCATTAACATCCTTGTATTGTACAACAAAAGATACCAGCGCTCAATATGTTAAAATGAAGGAAAGTTTCTCAGTAGCAGTGATACAATAATATGAACGGTTTATTTGATAAGGATCATGTGGAAACAGTAATTCAAATGCCATCAAAGCACTTTTAATATTGAGAAGGATAGGAGATGAAGGCTTATGGTGACGCTGGAAGGTCCCCAGAGCAAGGAGGAGCTGACGGCATCCACGGATGGAAAGAACGTGGCAGTGGGAGTGGTGCCAATGTTCCCACTGCGCTGAGCCAAACTAGGGACCTGCTCATCCGCGGGCTGTAGGCAGCTAGGCATGCTGGTGATGGAGGAGGAGAAAGCAGCGGTCCACGGGAGCTCGGTGCTCCACGTTTCAGAGTACCGGGCCAGCCGGCGTGCTGTCAGGGAATGGAGTGGAGCAGTGGTCCATGGATGGATGTTGCAAAGTTCTCTCTGTCTGAGCCCAAGCAGGCGTGTGGCTACTCCCAGATGTAGGTGGGGATGCCCTGGTCCAAGTGTGGAAGCTGGGAAGAGGGAACCAGAGCAAGGTCAGCTGGCGTGGATAGCGTGCAGCGCTGGTGGAGGCTGTGGTGGATAGTCAGGCCCGGGGACCAGCGTGACCCGCAAGCTGCAGGGTTGCTGTGACTACGCGTTTTGTGTCAAGGACCCACTGTACCACATGTGATTTTCTTCACATCCATATATGACCACAATTTAGTACTGGTGACACCCGCCATTCACATCCTTGTATTGCTAAACATTATGGGGGCAGGATATAAGATGTTGATTGATGGAGGTTTCATCTCCCTGTTAGTCCCAGCACATACACACCATAGAAACAAGGTCGAGGGGCATGACACAGCCTGTAACCACCACCAGATAGCTTTCAGTTTGTTAATACTGTAAAGCCATTGTCAGTCAACTTAAACATTTGCTTTGAAATATAGATTTGTAATGAGCTTTAACCACTTCAAAACCAGGCCAATTTTGACACGGGGGGGGGGGGGGGGGGTGCTTTAAAAAAGTCATTTATTTTAAAGCAGACATCCTTCTGCCCATGCAGTGATTACACTACACAAGTTACAACTGCAAGGTTAATAATCCTCTTCTTCCCTCCTTCTATGAGCTGATCAGGGACAGCAGAGAGATCGGAGTATGCTGATCCAGTTCTTGTTCTTTGTGTTTTGTCCTGTGCCACAGCCACAAAACAGAGAACTGATCGCTCCTTTTATTAATTAGAAGCAGCAGATGCTTTGTTTTTTATGTTTAGAAGAGTTCTACAATTGTGCTTGCACCACTCTTGGTATTGCCATAGGGAGTGTATATGGCCCTAGGATTGTTCAATGTATATAATAGTATCCACATCCCAAGTAAAAGCAGTATATGAGAGAAAGATTAAAGGACTTTTAAGGTACCGTATATACTCGAGTATAAGTCGTTCCGAGTATAAGTCGAGGCCCTAATTTACCACAAAAAAATGGGAAAAACTTATTGACCCGAGTATAAGACGAGGGTGAGAAATGCACAGCTACTGTAAGTGGAAAAGAGGGTCAACAATGCCCATTTGCAGCATCACTGTGCCCATTTGCATGCCTCATTGTGCCCATTTGCAGCCATAGGTCCCCTGAACTTCAAACTCGGTAGTTAAGGGTTCCTAGATGCTTCCTAGCTGCAGCCAAAATTTGGGGTCTCTGAACCCAAAGGGTCCCGAACGGACATTGCTGCAGATAGACACAGTTGACCGAATTTGGGGCCCCGTATCTCAGGGCCACTTAGTGCTAGGAACCCCAAATGTGGTGTGCAAACCCAGTGGAACTAGCACCATACAATTTCCAAAGCTGGGGTTTCTAGCACCAAGTGGCCCTGAGATACAGGGCCCCAAACATCAGATCAGAAAATGTCAAGCACTTTTCTGCAGCAGAGAATGACATTTTCCGAACCAGTTTTGGGGCCCCGTATCTCAGGGCCACTTGATGCTAGGAACCCCAGCTTTGGATATGTTATGGTACCAGTTCCACTGGGTTGGCACACCAAATCTGGGGTTCCTAGCTCCAAGTGGCCTTAGGATATGGGGCCCCAAAATCGGTTCAGAAAATGTCAAGCACTTTTCTGCAGCAGAGAATGACATTTTCCGAACCGATTTTGGGGCCCCGTATCTCGGGGCCACTTAGGGCTAGGAACTTCAGCTTTGGATATGTTGTGGTACCAGGTCCACTGGGTTTGCATACCAAATTTGGGGTTTCTAGCACCAAGTGGCCCTGAGATACGGGGCCCCAAAATCGGTTCGGAAAATGAAATTTTTTGCTGCAGAAAAGTGCTTGACTCGAGTATAAGTCGAGGGGGGCACTTTCAGCACAAAAAAATGTGCTGAAAAATTCGACTTATACTCGAGTATATACGGTACTAGAAAAAAGTCACAGTACCTTGAAAGTCCCTTAATCTTTCTCTTCTATATATTCCTGTTCTTTCCAATTATATCTCTGGAGCTCCCCTTTAAACTACTGACATTTTTAATATTCTCTGAGTGCTTTACAGATCCGGTATTATGGAAACAATACCTTTTTTTTTAGAATATTTTATTTTCAGTTCTTTAAAGTACAGCTGTGACTGGACTATAGATATTAAAATGTTTACTTATTCTTAAGAAGCAGTATGCTTTAAAATAAGGTTTTGATGACCTGCAGTTACAGCCGCTGTGAAGCGGTTCGTCTTCAAAGTTCACAGTAGAAGCAGTGAAGTCCCTTTTTAAGTCAGGTCTCAGCACTTTGCTGTTCCTGCGCTCCTGATCTGTGTTTACAATGGAGATTAGAAGGCTGACAGAGGAAAGCCGGAGAACTGGCAGCTACTGAGGTCAGTCAGGGTTTGTTTTAAAGTTGCATTTACTTAAGAATACTTACATTTTGTTTGTCCTACAGTTCTACTAAAAGAGGAACTTCACCCCCATATTTATTTTTTTAATTTTAAAATTTTTGCTTACCTAATGCCAGGTTATCATTAATTCAGACACTTACCCACCCTGCCATACAGTGTCCTTCTTTCGCCGCTTGTGTCCTGTGCCACCATCTTCCTCCATTATGACATTGGGAGGTGGCTGTTTTTGCTGTGTTCAGGCAGCTACCTTGTGACACTGTGTTGCCAGACCCATCCTTCCCCTTCTTCTATGAACAGAAGCTTATACCTTCTGGGATTTGGGACATTCATATATCATGAGGCACCAGGGGTGTAAAACATCATTCATGTCTAGGCAAGAATGAATGAAAGGTTGGGCTGGGGGATGGAAAATAAAGATAAAAAAGGGGAGACATTTTCATTAAGCTGAGGGGGGAAGTATTTGAGAGGAGAAAGAGTTTTGTTTTTTTCTTTACACATTGGTACGTTTGTCATTTTGTATATTTCTATATCCTAGGGCATACACATTGGGTGCTCAGTATTGCTTGGTCACCAGATGGAAAAAAACTTGCATCAGGCTGTAAGAATAGTCAGGTGAGTTATGAGTTCCTATTGATTTTTGCAAGGTCCTGTTATCCCTTTTTTCTTTTGCCCTCCTACAATGATATTGCTGCCTAAAGTGATTTTTATATAGAGAGATACATAAGCTACTAACTACTCTGATACTTATGTGTCTGTATTCCCAGTAAAATTGCTGTGCTTTATAGAGGCTTTCTATGTTTAAATTACTTTTTCTACTCATATTTGCAATGTAATTCAAGTGGTTGTAAACCTCACACATGAAATATGAACAAGGCATATTCCTCTCTATAGTGTGTACTTGTCTCAGTTAAGAGCGTTAGGTGTCTTCTGTCTGCTGCCTCCTTCCTTTGCTATCAGCACGAGTCATTTCTGACTAGTTTTCCTGACACCGGGAGAAAAATGGTGATGGGGAGGGAACTCCATTGACAGCCTCAGCTCTGTTTCCTGTGTGCTGTGTGAAGGAGTGTGTGTGTCCCTTCCCTTCAGTTGGCTCTCACTTAGATCTGCAGAGTAACTTCAGTTCCCTGCCCCCCTGCTTTATGAACGGCTGTAGAGAAGACTGTAGATAAACAAACTTATGTATAATTTGTTTTATCTCTGTGTATCACTTGAGACTCGTCACATCACTGGGTATTTGGAAGGCTTTACAACCACTTTAACTTGCATATTATCAGCCAGCTTTTGTGACAGTATAAAGATGATGTGAACAATTTTCTACCATTTATCAGATTTTTGTAATATAGTTGTAACATAGTTAAATAATTTGTCCTTCAAAATTTTAAGGCCGGGTTCACACTTGTGCAAATTAGATGTGGGTTTCTCCACATCCAATTCACATAACAGGAAACTGTAACCAACTGTTAATGGAGCCTGTTCACACATCTCCGGGGCGGCCACGATTCGCACAGGAAAAGGGTCCTTCGCGTCTTTGGCTCTGTTTTAGGTCCAAATTCAGTCAAAAATTTGGTCTTGATTGGCCCTTGAAATGGAGAACAGGGATGCACCGGACCCCCTGCTGCGAGCCGCAGCTAGTGTGAACCCGACCTAAAGTACTGTCTTTAATTTGTGTTCATTGCATCAAAATTTGGTAACTACTTAACTACCTATTGTACACTTTCAGATTTTTATATGGGACCCAAACACAGGAAATCAGATTGGTAAAACACTGATTGGACACACAAAATGGATTACATGGCTGAGCTGGGAACCTCTTCACTTGTAAGCTATACACCCTCTAATTTTCCTTTTGAAGAACTTTACTGAACTTTGTAGTGATCAGCCATTTATAGTGTGTGGAAAAGATGACTATCCAGTCGATCATGGTGGATTTTAATAGGGTCGTCAGTAGAGGTCGACCGATATGGGTTTTTCTCTGGCCGATGCCGATGCCGATATTTAGAAATCGCGGTGGCCGATGGCCGATATGTGATGCCGATTTTTTTGGGCCGATATATTTGGCCGATTTTTTTTTTTTCCTTTCTTTTTTCCCTTCATCTCATAAAATCTAACAGTTAGACCCCTTTCACACTGGGGCGTTTTTCAGGCGCTTTTGGGCTAAAAATAGCGCCTGTAAAGTGCCAGTAAAACGGCTCCCCTGCAGTCTCAGTGTGATATCCCGAGTGCTTTCACACTGAGGCAATGCGCTGGCAGGATGTAAAAAAAAGTCCTGCAAACGGCATCTTTGGAGCGTATACCGCTGCTCCACCACTCCTCCACCACTCCTGCCCATTGAAATGAATGCGCACCGCTGCCGAAGCGCCTGCAAAGCGTTTTGGCAGTGGCGCTTCAGGGGCGCATTTAACCCCTTCCTCGGCCGCTAGCTGGGTTATAAGCGCCCCGCTAGCAGCCGAATAGCGCCTCTAAAATGACGGTAAAGCGCCGCTAAAACTAGCAGCGTTTTACCATCAACGCATGCCCGCTCCAGTGTGAAAGCAGCCTTAAGTAATACAGAAATTTTTTTTCATTTAAACATTAAACAAAACAAACCTCCAATCAGTTCACTTGTATGTATAATTTAAAAAAAAAAAACTAAAAAAAAAAAAAAAAAAAAAAAAACTCTTAAATAATAAATACACAAAAACAGGTAATCAAAACTTTTGGACGAAAAAAAAATGGGCTAACTTTACTGCTTATTTTTTTTTTTTAAATTCATTACTGTATTTTTTTTTTATTTTAATTGCGTTTGAAAGACCGCTGCGCAAATACCGTGTGACATAAAATATTGCAACAATCACCATTTTATTCCCTAGGGTCTCTGCTAAAAAATATATATAATGTTTGGGGGTTCTAAGTGATTTTCTAGCAGAAAATACAGGATTTTTACTTGTAAGCAACAAGTGTCAGAAAAGATTTAGGCCTCTTTCACACGGATGATCCGTATGTCCGTTTTTCATCCTTCCGTTTTCGGATGAAAAACGGACATACAGTCATCCCTATGGAGCGTCGGATGTCAGCGGTGACATGTCCGCTGACATCCGACCCGCTCCGATCCGAAAAGTGTAACGGAGGAAAAACCTACTTTTCCATTCGTTTTTCGGATCGGATGACGACGGACACTACGGACCGTCATCATCCGATCCCCCATAGGGGAGAGCGGCGCTCTGACAGGTCCGTCGCTGCACAGCGTGCAGCGATGGACCTGTCATCTTCCTGCTCAGCGGGGATCGGCGGAGCGATCCCCGCTGAGCCAGCGGATGTTCACGGGGCGGATCATGACTGATCTGCCCCGTGTGAAAGAGGCCTTAGTCTTTAAATGGTTAAACTGAAAACTTCTCCACGGAGTTCAGTCTATTGATAAAAGAACCTGAAAGAGATACAAATGTATCTTCTTATCAGACTTGGCAGGCTGCCCAGAGGGGGAGAGAATCCTCTCCACAGATAACTTAAGGAAACTTGCATTAACTTCTATTACAGAAGTTATTTGCAAGTCACGGCTGAAGTTATAATCGGCCTTTTTTATCAGCACAATCGGCCGATGCCGATTAAGTAAAAAACGCCAAATATCGGCCGATATATTGGCCGGCCGATATATCGGTCGACCTCTAGTCGTCAGCCAAACATAAGACTTGTATGGTTTCCCTTGAAACAAGCAAAACGAAAAAAAAAAAAAGTTTTGTATAGGCTTACCCTGTACCCTTTTAGGCAACTTCTGATGAATCTTTTAAACACTGCTACATTTAAAGGTTAAATTCACCTACTGAAGAAAATAGCATATGCAAGTACATGGGGCCCTAAGAGGTAATAAAATCAACCCCACCTCCCAGCAAAAGCCTAGGCAAAAAAACTCATATAGCTATCTGTGCCCTGTCCTGCAGGAGGCTGTAGTTGTTGGATGATCCCACTCTTCCTTGTTTTAATGCCAGTGCAATGAGCAGTGTGCTGTCTCCTATCGCAGGATCACTGTTTAGGACTGGTTCACACCCAGGGCTCAACAAATCCCAGGCACCAGGTCGGTAATGCGACTAGAAATTGTGCCCTGGCACCTGGGCTTTCGTTAGTGACAGGTGCCTCTGCTACAGGGGGGGTGGAGGTGGTCCTGGCCTCGTAGGCCCTCTGGACACAAGGTACTGTCTGGTAACGTGATTAGTGTCGGTAGCGGGGATGGAGCAGGAAAAGCACAGCAGCCGCTGACACGGCAGGAGGAGCGAGCATCCAGCAGAGTGAAATCCAGCTGGGGATCACCAGCTACCTGTCATCCCCACTGGGGGGGGGTATTGCGGGAGGCGGCGGCAGCCCGGTTTAGGAACCTCTATGAACTGCTCCCGGCACCAGAGCACCCTGCTCTTCTAGCTAGAGGAGAGGCTGAGCCGGGAGCAGTTCATAGAAATGCTGGAGAGCCCTGCCTGCCAGCGTGTCCAGCCCGGGCGCACACTGCACACAGCAAAGTGTTGTGTTTGTATTTTTTTTTCTTTTCATCAACTGAATGCAACATTTATAAATCTTTTGCTTTTAGATTTTTTTTTCCCTTTTTTTTTTTTTTTTTCCTGCTTTATCACATTCTATATTTTCCCATAGCAGGCTTGCTGAGCCTAGTAGTCCTCCCGACTTTTTATTGCTTAGTTAATTTGTAAATGTTTTCCTTTTGCAGCAAGGAAGTGGATACAGCCAATTTAATGTTAGCCCCATAATGAAAAAAAGGGGGGAAGCGCTAATCCCATGTTCAAACCTACAAAAATGTACAGTATATGTATATATTCACTGTGCAATGTATCAAATATTAATTTGTGTGCAAAAAAACACAACACAATATTGCCTAAGTCACGTGCAAATAAAAAAACAATATATCATTCACTAGTAAAGTGCAATGTGCCTTGTGCTAATATAAACCAAAGTGCATATATAAAAAAATTCCAATTATAAGCAGCTGTTCCCTTATCCTTTGTTTCTTCTTCTTCTTTCTTCTTCTTTCTTCCCTCTTCTCCCCCAGTGTGCTTGCAAAAGGAACTTGGTGTTTTGACAGTTTGTATTGTAATAGTGTTAGGTACTAAAAGGTATCAATTAGATGGTAAGTAGATAGGACTATTTTTTTGCTTTTTACGAAGTCTACTAAATCTAAATTGCTTGTGATCTGTAATATGCTGTAATAATAGCAACTTCTTATCAGAACAGCCTTCCCAGTGTGCTGACTGCACACCTAGGTGAGGAGATGTATGATCCAGAGTTTGCTGTGTCTTTCTAATAGTGGAGTAGTTAATAGATGCCATCGTGTCCTTTTTGTTTTTCATTAAATACTGTTGTGTTCTTCTTCCTTCTTTTTTTTTTTTTTTCTTTAATTGTTATTAAGAGTCACCACAGTAGTTTGTAACGTATTTGGTCCTATCCTTGTAGGAACCCAGAGTGCAGATACCTTGCCAGTGCATCCAAAGATTGTAGCGTGCGCATCTGGGATACTGTCTTGGGTCAGTGCCAGAAGATACTTACCAGCCACACACAATCGGTGACTGCTGTGAAATGGGGAGGAGATGGCCTGCTTTATTCCTCTTCCCAGGACCGAACGATAAAAGTCTGGAGAGCAAGCGATGTATGTTTTTTGGCAATACTACAAAGGCAGTTCAATTTTAAATTAATAGATGTTTCAGCAAAATTACAGATGAGTAGTTTATTTGGCATTAGAAGTACAAAGAGAGAAAACTGTTTTATATTTATTTTTTTAATATGAGCTAGAATTCCATAGTAAGGATTTATTTACTTAGGCTTGAAGTCATTTTTTTTTTGTTGGGGTGGGGGAAGTAGAAAACAGTGTTTCAAAAATAAATATATATATAATATATCTATCGAATGAATGAATAGGGATGACTCGATCAACCCCTATTTAAAGCAGCCATGAAATGGATGCAAATGTTATGAAGAAATCTTAGCATTTATTTAGCTGCAGAACTTCCTAGTAGCTGTTTGTGAAATAATGCAAAAGTAAGTGTATAAGTGCTGTTTTAAATTAGGTAGAGGTTATAATTGTCTATTAAAAGGGACCTGTTTTTTTAAATAAAGCCAACAGACAAACAATACAGCCAAATACATGTCACTTGTGGTGGCTGCTATTATCTGTATTAAAAAAAATCTAAAGCCAAAACTTAAGTATTTGATATCAATTTTTTTTTTTTTTCATTTTGGATAGGTTAAAGGGGTTGTAAAGGCAGAAGGTTTTTTATCCTAATGCATTCTATGCATTAAGATTCTATGCACCCATTCTATGCATTAAGATAAAAAGCCTTCTATGTGCAGCAGCCCTGTAATGCTTACCTGAGGTCCCTCTCTGTCCAACGAAGTCCACGAGTGTCTCAATTGACCGAGATTCTCCTTCCTGATTGGCTGTGACACTGCAGAGGCTCCATTGGCTCCCACTGCCGTCAAAGTCGGATAGCCAATTGGGGAGTGGGCGGGACCAGGCTCTGTGTCTGAATGGACACGGGGAGCTGTGACTCGGCTCAGGTGCCCCCATAGCAAGATGCTTGCTGTGGGTGCACTCGACGGGAGGGAGAGGCCAGGATCATAGAAGAGGGACCCGAGAAGAGGAGGATCTGGGCTGCTCTGTGCAAATCCACTGCAAAGGGAAGGTAAGTATAACATGTTTATTATTTTTATAGGGGGAAAAAAACAAAACTTTAAAATCCCTTGGGAGGGTTGTTATATCCCTGTAATGTGTTTTTTATTTTGTTTTGTTTTTTATATTGTGGGTTGGTTTTGTTGTTTTCAATTGGGTATATTTCACTTCACTTCCTATCGCTTAGCCAATAGAGTAAGTGAGGGGAATCCCTCCAAAGTGAGGGATCACTTAGTTGTTACTAGAACTAGTGTCCCCATTGGAAACTTTCCTTTTACTGTTCTGATAAGTCAAATTTTGGTATTTGCTTTTACTTTCACTCTGTGGTAACAGTAAACAGGAGAAATAGAGAGAGAGAATCTCCGTAACGGGGACACAGACAGCAGTAAAAACCTAACAGGTGTTCTAATCCCTTTCCATTGTATCCAAAGCTAAAAAAAAAAAAGTTTTGCTTTTAGTTATATTTTATTAAACTTGTAATGTCACATCACATGCAGGTATAACTGAGTGCACGTAGTGGTTCATGTCTGCTACTCCACCCAGATTTTAGACATAATCTTGGTTGCTGATGAGCACGATAATCCTGACCTGCAGCACAATTGTTTTTTCTGGGGTGATCATGAACTAGCACCCACTATATTCTATTTCAGGGATATGCAATTAGCGGACCTCCAGCTGTTGCAGAACTACAAGTCCCATGAGGCATAGCGAGACTCTGACAGCCACACGTATGACACCCAGAGGCATGATGGGACTTGTAGTTCTGCAACAGCTGGAGGTCCACTAATTGCATATCCCTGTTCTATTTCTATGTGCTTTCAGAAGATGTGCGGCCATTGAAGGTCAGTGGATTTACAATGCTTAAACTGGAATTCCAGCTTAAACCTAAGTAGCTATACAGATGTCCCCTCCTCACACCTGTGTGGACTAACCTGTGCAAGAAAGATATATATTATTATTATTATACACAATTTATATAGCGCCAACAGTATACGCAGTACAGTTCAATACAGAAGGGACTGGAGGGCCTTGCTTGTAGAGCTTATATTTTAAAGAGAGGGGGTTGTGGTGCAAAAGGTAATAGATGCGGGGAATGATTTGATTTGATACCCATTTTCAGGCTGCTCCAGCTGGGTCATGTGATCCCCAGTGTCAGCCAATGATGGCAGGGAGAGGAGAGAGCGCTCGACAACTGGTAAAGCCTGGAGCAGTGACATCGCCCATATACTCCCATGGCTCATCTGTTGTCAGAGCTCTCTCCTCTCTCTTGCAGCCACTGCTGGCTGACACGGGGGAGCTGGATCACACGACCAGACTGGAGGGAGCCATATAGGTAAGTGTATGCACCCCTTTTTTACACCTGTTAGTCAACATAGGTGTTGGGAGGGAGGAGGTGACATTTTTAAGGCTACTTAGGTTTAAGCTTTTACATTCTGCATAGTAAATACTTTTGTAGTTCTTTTATCCACCAGGACATTATTATTTGTGAGAACAAGCTTCCAATGAGATTAGTGGTATTTGCTGTTCTACGCATTATTCTACTCACGTGTTGGGTGAGGATGTAGAAAATAGAAAACAGCTGAACGGCCACACTCCGAATAACACATTTTATCCGTGGCAAAACAGTGTAGAAAATCCAAAATCTCTTACATCATGATGATGAAAGGTACAGACAGGCAAACGTTTCACATCAATATAGATGCTTAATACTGATTAAGCGTCTATATTGATAGATGTTCTGTCTTCCAGGTCCTGTACTGATCAGGTTGATGTTCCCTTGAAATTGTTTGACTTCTGATATTGATTTTGCCCAGTCAGGCACTAATCAACCATACTTATCTTTTGGCTCTATTTTGATATTCATATAATAGGGTTGTTTTGTCTCTGCTACACATTTCTCTGTGTGTAGCTTGACATACAGCTAAACCCACCCTGTTTTGTTAATAAAGTTGGCTCCATCTTGTGGTCAAATCTGATATTGCAGGAAAAACAATTTAAAGTTGTTGTAAAGTCAAGGTTTTTTTATCTTTTTGCATTCTATGCTTTAAGATAAAAAGCCTTCTGTGTGCAGCAGCCCCCCTTGGCCCCCCTAATACTTACCTGAGCCCCAAAATCCACTGCAACAGAACAGGTAAGTATAACATGTTTGTTATTTGTATAGAAAAAAAATCAAGATTTTACAATCACTTTTATATCCTTCTGGAGGCAGAACAAGGATCATCTGTTGTAACATGTTATAACATATTCTTTGCAAGACTTTCTGTGGGTAAAATGCAAGGGCTTTTAATTATTTATTTTAAAATATATGGTGGCCTATTAGGGCTACAAGTAATAACCCATTTATACAAATAAACAATATATTTCTCTATTGTTGTGATACCACAAGCTTTGTTTACCATATTACCCATATCAGTTAGGCTTTTATTACTTTTATTCACTCTCAGGGACCATTAGAATTGAAACTGAAAGCAAAGTATTAGAAAACTGAGAGCAAACCTTCCAATTGAGACACTGAAGGAATTTCCTCTCAATTTGTCTACAGAACAGAAAGTAAAGAGAAATCTTTTTATTGGTACACTGATGGCAATAAGACCTGGTAGGTGCTTCAACAACTCCCTGAATCTAGGTTAACACTGAATGCGTCTTTGAAATCGTATTACTTCACTTGAAATTGCACGATTTAAAAGCTGAATGTCAGTGCAACTTCAGGTGCAACTTGGCTGACATCTGTGCGACTTCATGCACGGATGTCAATGCAAGTCGCACCTGAAATCGCCAAAAGTAGTACAGGAGCTACTTTTTCAAATGGATGCAGCACCACAAAGTCGGCGTTGCACCAATTTGAAAAGTTCCCTTGCCGACAATAGGGTGCATGACAAGTTGCATCGGTGTGAATGGGGGCTGATTCCCAAATGACTTTTTTTTTATTTTTAGTTATACTTTATTAACCAGAGAACCCTTTTGTTCCAAAACCATGCTATATACACATGCAAGAGCCTCAATTGGTAATTTGGATCTTGCACTTGGCTAGTTGAATGATAGTGGGGAAGGTTGAGCCTTGACTCAGAAGAAGTTTTTCCCAGGTACACCAGCGGGATTAAGGGAAAGGTACTTGCAAGTATGATACAGTGCTTGCGTTTTGAGTGTATTGTTAACTTGTTGCTTTTATTTTATTACCTGGAAGTTTCACTTTTGAATAAAAAATAATTTACATTCTTAAATTTCTTGCAGGGGGTTCTTTGCCGCACTCTTCAAGGTCATGCTCACTGGGTTAATACTATGGCACTAAGTACAGACTATGTTCTTCGAACTGGGGCCTTTAATCCTGCTGAAGCCTCTATCAATCCCCAGGACATGCAAGGCTCCTGTAAGTGCTATTAATGAAATCTCCATTGAAGCTTTTAAGGAAATCTTTGCTAAGGACTTCCATAAGTTTCTGTTTCAATCATTGTTATTCAGTTAAACAAGTAGCTAACATGCTATCGTTCTGCCTATGCAGGGGCTAGCATTGACAGTGGTAACAAAAGTAGACAAAATGCAGCGGTATGAAAAAAAGAACTGAAATAATAGGATAGGCCTTTTTCATAAAGCCATGAGGGGCAAGTGGTCCTGGGGAGGTTCCTACCTGTGTCCATACAATGGTGCAATTTCCGTCATAGGTGATCCAAGCTGGCTGGGGGGAGAGTAGGAAAGGCATAAAACAGCCATGGTTTCAAACTTTCAGGAATTTAGCATGAGTGTCGCAGATGCTAGACCTCTGTTCGTTAAGCATCAACACGATCATGCAATCTGTCACCCCCTGGGAGGGGACAGATGGTTGCTTCCAGGCAATTGTTCTTTTGGCTGACAAAAATAGATAGGAAACAAGCTCCTGCTTGTAGGCAAACCATCCCGCAATTGGACAATGTAATAGGGCAAGCTTGGGTTTTTTTTGTATGGGGAGGTGAGTCTAGGTCACGTCCACCATGTGTGAAGAACGTCACCCTGATGGCCACAGCCCCGGAAACAGCAGTCACTGTAGGATGGATTAAATATTAAATCTATCAATGGATCCGCGCTTCAGACTGCTAAACAACTGCTGCCCCCCTATGTAAGTAGGGAACACCTCAGTGTTACCCCAAAGAGGTTAGAATCAAAATATAGGGAATGGCACTGTGTTTGAAACAGAAAGTGTAACTATAAACTATAACCCAATTTTTAAACGTGACAAGTGTTCTAGTGCGTGGTCCAATCCCTTCCTAAAAATAAACAAAGGGTGTAGTATTAAACAACCAAAAATCAACATATATTCTAAAGTGATCAATCCTTAATTAGTGGCAGAGGGAATTGTCAGCTGTATATGCAACCAATAAGAGTCTCATCTAATAAACAGACCCAGAATTTATATTATCAACGTTGTAGAGCATATGTTGAAAATAACTTCTATAAATCCACTGATTAAAAAATATATAAAGTGACAAGTGCCAAATTGTGCTACATATAAAAAACCGTGGTTATCAAACCATTGTACAATACTGTGCAAAAAACATTAAAAATTGTGAATCATAGTTGATGTATAAATCCTCAACTGTATATAAAAAAAAAAAGTCCCATATACTATTTAATAAAAAATGTTCATAACATTAATACAATGTGCAGTGCACCGAATTCCCATAGGAATCATATAGCGTGTTTCCCAAAAAAAATAAAAAATATCTACTGGATTTTAAAGACATTGAATAAAAATTTTCCAACTAAAACTTGTCTTCACTTAGTGAGGAGATCTATTTTGGCTTGCAGGCTAAAATTGTTGGGAAATCTGACTGTGGGTTCAACCCTTTTGCTGACAATGATGTAAGGCTTACATTGGTTGCAGGGGCAGCTTTTACACACACTCCCGACCAGCTGCAATAGCTGGGAATGTGTGTGCACTTTTACAAGCCAACTGTCATCTTTCTCCTGAAAGTGATTCAGACTGCTGTAAAGCCATACAATCACTTCCACAGGCATTGGAACACGCTATTTGCCTATGGATGATTTTGGGTACCAAAGTTTGTTGCAATTTCATTGTCGCTTGCTATTTTAAGACTGGACATGTCTGGTATTGATTTACTCCATGCAACTTTTATCTTTTTGTATGTTACAAAAAAATTGGCTAACCTATTGGATTTGTGTGCACTAACATTAACTTTAGTGTATTTTTACTGTAAATAAATGTATGATAAACAGCTGTGCTAACATTGTGTGATGTTTTTTCCAGGGCCTCTGCTTTCAGAAAATATGTAATGTTTAGGGTTTTTAACTAATCTTCATCTTTAGCTTTTAGCCAAATTTTTCTTAATCTGCATGTCAACCAGGAGAGCAGCACTAGGGACGTTAGTTCAAATCCCAACCACGGCACTACCTGCCTGGAGTTTGCATGTTCTCCCTGCTTCTGCATGGGTTTCCTCCTTGGTAATCCAGTTTCCTCCCACACTCTAAAGACATGTTGGTAGATTAACTGGCTCTTGTCTACATTGGTCCTAGTATGTGTATGTATGAGTTAGGGACTTTAGATGGTAAGCTCCTTGAGGGCAGGGACTGATGTAAATATATATATTAGCGCTGCATAAATTGATGGCTCTATATAAGTACCTATAATAAAAGTTAATGCCATTTAAAGCTTCCTTTCAGTATAGCATGTTTTTCTTGTTACTTTTCAGTGGAGGTACTAAAGGAAAAAGCCTTGCAGCGATACAATCAAGTTCGGGTGTGTATACTTGATTTTTGTACTGTAATTGCACAATTTGAGCTACACTTTGTACTGTTGTGAGAATGATTTCTTTATTGGCCGATGATTTTGCTCCAACACAGGGACAAGCTCCTGAGAGACTTGTGTCTGGCTCTGATGATTTCACACTTTTCCTCTGGGCTCCAGCTGAAGATAAGAAGCCATTGCAGAGAATGACTGGACACCAGGCTCTAATCAATGAGGTCCTCTTTTCACCTGACACTAGAATCATTGCCAGTGCTTCCTTTGATAAATCAGTCAAGCTGTGGGATGGAAAAACTGGCAAGTAAGTGTAGTCACAGCGTTCAAATCTGTAACTATTTAATGAGATAAGCAGATTATTTATACACCTTGTTTTGTAGTCAATTATTTGCTGTTTCTTATAACTAGCTCTGATTTACATTGTAAAATGTGCATTTTTTTTCCTCATTGAATTGCAGATATTTGGCATCTTTGCGTGGCCATGTATCTGCTGTGTATCAGATTGCTTGGTCAGCAGATAGTAGGCTGTTGGTCAGCGGCAGCAGTGACAGTACGCTCAAAGTCTGGGATACTAAAACCAGGAAGCTGGCTGTGGATCTCCCAGGACATGCAGATGAGGTACATACATTATTTTGTACAACTGTGGCTAAGAACAGTCTGAGAAAATATCTGTAACCAGCATTTAAACTCTTTCTTGCTGTAGGTCTATGCTGTTGACTGGAGCCCTGATGGGCAAAGAGTAGTCAGTGGAGGAAAAGATAAATGTTTAAGAATGTAAGTACTATGAAATGTAAGCTGTATTATGGGGATTTGTTTTATTCAGCAAATAGATTTGGATATATAGGCATATAAGCATGCTAAGCCAATTTCAATGCTGTTAAAATTAGTGTAATGCTCTTCTATCACTTTGATCAAATGATTCAGAGTTGGAGCAGTAGGAACTGGAGTGAATTTTCATTGATGTGTGTTTTGAAGGAGATTGTGTTAAAACTATAAAAAAAACTATTCTAGAATTGATAGACTTAAAAAAGGTAAAATCGGTATTAGTGTTTAAAGGGGTTGTAAAGTCAGAACGTTTTTTTTTTATTTTATTGCATTCTATGCATTAAGATAAAAATTTCTGTGTGCAGCAGTCCCCATAATACTTACCTGAGCCCCATCTCTGTCCAGCGATGTCCACGAGTGTCTCGGCCGCCCAGGACTCTCCCTCCTCCATTGGCACCCGGGTGGGGCCAAACCGCAGCCTCATGTCTGAATGGACACACAGAGCTGCAGCTCGGCTTGGGTGCCGTCATAGCAAGCTGCTTGCTGTGGGGGCACTGAACAGGAGGGAGGGGCCAGGAGCACAGAAGAGGCATCCAAGAATTGGAGGATCTGGGCTGCTCTCTGCAAAACCACTGCAACAGAGCAGGTAAGTATAACATGTTTGTTATTTTTATAGAAAAAAATGAGACTTTAAAATCACTTTAATGAAATATAATCAGTCAGCTTCAATTGACAGGCATTGAAAACAATGTTTGAGAAGCTCTAGTTGCCTGCATTGTATTGCTGTATTCAAAATAATAGGCTTTTACTTTTATAAAATATTGCAGTGTCGCCTTCTGGTCCTAGCATGTGATTTGACAATGGGGGGAGCAGCAGGACATGTCCTTTGTGATGCTCTCCATGTTTCATTGTTACACTGGAAGCAATGTGCAGTGCAGTAATGCATGATTGGCTAAGGGAGCCTTCCTCTGAGTTCTGTTCTGCAGGGGATTTTCGATGGCTGATATAAAAACAGATTCCATTTACCAGTCTCGCATAAAAAAAATCTATTTCATTTTATAATATCTGAATTATTTTTAAATTTTTGTTTAGAGTACAGCTTTAATACATTATAATATATAATCAAGCTTGTTTCCACTTCTTTCAGAGTGAGAACACCTTATAAGGATACTGTAGCTGCAGTCATTGATCTGTGATATTTAGATTTGTTTTAGCCTATTTAGATCAGCTCCAATGCCACCACCAAAGTCGCCGGTGCACCATCTTTTCAGTTTGATGCAGCTCTGGCTAAAGAAAGCAAAACTGCTCTAAATTCTTAGGGCCCCGTTCACACCTAACCATATAGGAACTGTGGCAGAAAGTGCAACATGCTTGCAGTGCTATTATTTCTTAAATCCGGTGCCCCTGCAAGATACTGACATAATGCGCTAGTATGCAATGCATACTAGCACATTATGACAGACTTGCCTGAAAGTGAAGCAGCGCACTGTTACTGCTGACAGGCCTTCATCTTCACCCAGTCTTCCTTCCAGGATGCACTGGACACCCAGCAATAGCACAATGGCAGTGCATCGCCTCACTAATTCACCATCCGTACAAATAAATGACAACAACCCTAACTCTAACTCATAACTCTTTTGCAACAAGGAGCACATGGAAGGGCAACGCATGTCAAAAAACAAAGAAAAATTCCCAGCTCACTTACCTGCCAGCCTGCAACAAACAAACCAAATTGACCTTTTCTAACAGTTCATGTTAAAACCAAGTTGAACTGTTAGACAAGGCCAATTTGGTTTGTTTGTTGCAGACTGGCTGGTCATTTTTGTTCTTAAACATGAGTTGCCCTTCCATGTGCTCCTTGCTTCAAAGGCCAGATAAAGGTTGGGGTGTATGCCATTTGTTTGTATGGTTAGTTAAAACCCTGTTTTTTGGAGTTTTCGCAGCCCACAGAAGTAGTGATTAAAGCTCGACTCTGGAAAACCTGAAAATGATCTCTTGTACAGGGGCTGCACTTCCACTGTTAGCAGGGCGCATGATCCAGCCCTGCCCATGCAGCAAAATAACACTAACATATATAAAGGTTATTAACTGTTTTTTTTTCTGTTTCACAATTTGAATTATGTAATGTTGTTCACATATTTGCTACAGATGGAGAAGATGAGCCTACAGAAACAGGGATGTGGTTGGTGAAACATGGTGTACGTTCATTGAAAAGATGAAGATCATTTGGTCAGGTCTAGACCAGCTTGAGCAAGATGCAAAATTCCTGATATAAAGAAGACTATTGGAAATTAAGCTGTATGAATACAGCTTTGCACACTGTTGAGGTTCCCTCTGGATTTTCTTACTTTAAGGAATCTGCATTTTTGAAGGGAGGCTACAATATACAAAATTTGAAATGGACAGAACAAATGTTTCTAAATGTCTTCTACTCCATGTACATGCGGAAAAGCCACCCAGATAATTTTAAGAGTTCTTTTCGCCCAGTAGAACATGTAAGCAACCCAGCAGTGGGAGTTGGTTATTGTCCTTTGTTTGAAAATTTGATAATCATACCATCAAAGTGTTGTCGCAACTTCTTGCCTAAGGTTTAAAGAAGTAGTCTCAACAAACCGAGTCCTCCTATCCCCCAGGTACAAAGTGCATGTAGCACTGGGTCCGGTTTGTCTACATGGTGTGGATGCTGAGCTAGTGTGGTCGACAGTGTGCCCCCACAACTGACCAACCACGCTGCTTACAAGGAACCACTATACGAACAATCGTTCAAACCTATTTTCGAAAAATTAACATTCGGCTGTGAGAGCAATCGATAGTGCCAACATGTAATGACTGATAAATCGTTCAATGGACATCCTTTTTTTTTTTTTTTTTTTTTTTTTCACATATGCCTATTGCTGACAGTTTGGATGGGAAACACATTAACCTTTCAATTTATCGTTCGTTTGGCAGAAAATTTCCAAACTTGTCCTTCGTTTTTTTTTTTTTTTGGCTCAAAAATGTCCCAGCCGATTACAGATTTGTGCCCATTAACTGCGGAAAAATGAATGAACTGCAATTTTTTTGTAAAGTGTAGGGCCAGCATAATGGCTACTGAGTGCTCATTGACAGTGCTGGCAAAAGCACAGGCACTTAGTGCTTCTCATGCATCTAGCAGCTAAACTGGAAGGAGAAAAAAAAACTTCCTGACTGCTGATTCACAGTACTGTGCAAAAGTCTTAGGCAGGTGTGAAGAAATGCTGTAAATTAAGAATGCTTTCAAAAATATATATTTTAATTGTTTACGATGCAAAATGAGCGAACTGAAGAAACATTTTAATCAAATCAATTTTTTTTTTTTTTAAATGTGAAACCCCGACTCCATTGTATGAAAGATATTAACGTATTGAGGTACTGTCCTGTTTGAGGGTGCCATTACCTGCGATTAGGAGTGATTGATACATATAATTTAATCGCCCAATTGGGTTTAGTTGATGTATGGAGTTTTGGGTTCCCTATCCTAAAAATACTGTAAAACGCATACCAAAATTTCACCACTTATTTAAATCCTAATAAAGGTTAGGTCATTTGCTTTTCCTTTGGGGTGTGTGTGTGTGTGTGTGTATCCTCGTTTTTTGTTTAAATTCAAATTAATATTTGGTGTGATCACCCTTTGTCGTTAAACCAACATCAATTCCTCTAGGTACACTTGCACATAGTTAGTTTTTTTTTTTTTTAAGAAATAGAAGAAACTTGGCAGGTAGGTTGTTCCAAGCATCTTGGAGAACTAACCACAAACTGCCTCAAATCATTCTGTCTCTTCATGTAATCCCAGGCAGACTTGATGTTGAGACTAGGGCTCTGTGGAGGCCAAACCATCACTTCCAGAACTCCTTGTTCACGCCTTTACACTGAAGATAGGTATTAATGTCGTCCTGCTGCAGAGTAAATTTGGGGTCAATTACATGCCTCCTTGATATTTCATGATGGATAAGTATCTGCCTGTCACACCAAATGTTGATTTGGATTTATCTTCTGTTTAACAGTTTACATTCCATTTTATTAATTGATAAAAAAATAAACACTTCTTTTTCTGAAAGTATTCTTAATTTACAGCATTTTTTCACACCTGCCTGAAATTTTTGCACAGCACTGTACATTGTTCTCCACAGTGAAATTATTTCACTGCATAAGCAGGGCCCAGTCAAAACGCAGGCACTGAGAGTTCTGCATATAGCAGGAAAAAAAAAAAAAAGCCTAAGCTTCACACAGTAGTCTTCGGTGATCAGCTTCTGAGTATCGTCAGTGTGAATGGTGTCTGCCGGACAGGCAAGTTTACTGACCTAGAGTGCTATGGTATCTAAGCTCAATAATAGTAAGGCACACAAATCAAGTTTTTGCAGGGGAGCTCAAAGACCGGAATGAAAGAACTAAAGCATGGATTTTCTGCACAGTGCGTTAGCATTTCATTGGAGAAGCAAATAAAGGCATTTATACTTTTTTTTTTTTTATACAGTACGAACAGGTGTTTTAAGTGGTATTAAACCAAAAAGCAAACCTTTATTATATTGCAGTTTACCAATTTAGATGTAATGACTGCATTCATTTAATTTTCTAGGCTTGCTTTCTTCTGTTTTCATCTGGTGATCTAGCCAGCAAGTTTCTTGTTCTTCAAAAGCACAAGCTCTCCAGCAGAATGTATCAGTTCACAATGAAGACAAACCATTTACCACTGGCAGGGTTGATTAAAAATGATCTTTTATTTATTCATGAAAAACCTTTATCCCAAAAGAAACAAAACTGTTGCTGTAACTGATTATAAAGTGTGAGCTGGGGTTTGGCTTCAATTGTTTTTTGTATTGAAATCTTCTAATACAGTTAACGCGGCCGGCCTACACCCCCCCCCCCCCCACCCCGACTGACAATGCTGCTGTCTGCTGTGCCTCCTGTTCTCATTCATCCAGAGGTGTCTCACTAATACCGGAGGTGTGTTACTGGCCAAATCACCAGGGAAAAAAGCCAAAGAAATAAAAACTGATGCAGCCATCGCATATGATTGGTAAGCTGCAGTATAATACATTTTTCAATGCTAGCAAGAGGAGTTCTTTAATACTCTACAAATAGTAACCTGCTTTTTATATTTCCCATTATGTAATTCTTATGCTGTACATAACTCTCCTCCCAGGGGCTTCCTCCTAAATCACCCACTTCCTATGCTCCTACTTTTAGTGTGGGTCAGCTATTGCTTAGAATATGGACTAAGCTGAACATGCTAGCTCAGAAATATCAGCCTTTGGTTCAAATAATAAGTGAGCAGCCAAAGTCAACAAAGCTGCTGCTGTATAGATGTACAGTCAGTGACCACTTTCACCCCAGGATCACTAGGAAAAGAAGATTCTTAATGGCAGAATCACCAGGTAAAAATAAAGGAACAAAAAGCATAAAAAAAATGCAGCTACAACAGCTAAGGACATGTAAGCTGCAGGCTGTTTATTTTTGTCCCTACATTTACATACACTCTGAATGTATGTACTCCTTTATGAAAGCCACTTTCACATGAAAGCTTGAATACTCCTCAATCTCTCCATTGACTTGGTTATATTTATCAACTGAACTCAGTAATTGATGTTTTTCCAAGCAACCTATTTTGTCTCTAAATAACTAAAATACAAATACATCTTTATATATGATGTATTATTTGCTGATACTTAAAACTGGTATCATGGACTTAATATAAAAGACAGAAACTTCCAATGAACCCTTTGGGAGTACCTCCACCTGGCTTGGAAATGGTGTGCTATAAAATATTTGCCCTCTGTGGTAATACGTTGCATTGCTGGAACACAACATCCACTAGATATGTATATAAATTGAAGGGGCAAAGTAAAATGAGCTGCTTTCAAGGAACCGAAAATAAATATATATTTTCATTGTTTACTATGTTTTCTTTAAGAGCATAACTGTTACATGTATATATAGTGTTATTGAAAAATGTTTAGATGGGAACCACATGCTCTTCTGTAATATGCAGTATGCGAAACCGATCTAGGGAGCTAAAAAGTAACCACAGAGGTCATTAGTATGTAATGTGCAACCCCTAATAGACTCCTCAAAAACAAAATCAGTGAAATCATTCCTCCGAATTCACTAAATGTTTGTGCAAATCACTAGACTGTGTTCCCACATCAGACAATGAATAAATATCTTAAAGTATAGTATTAATCATCAATACCTTTAAAAAAAAAAAAAAAAAAAGTGAGGATTGTTATAAATGTCTTAGGCCCCTTTCACACTAGGGCGGTGGGGGCGTTGGCGGTAACACGGCACTATTTTTAGCGGCGGTATTTGGCTGCTAGCGAGGCTGTTTTAACCCCCGCTAGCGGCACGAGAAAGGGTTAAAACCGCCCGCAAAGCTACCAGTAGGTATACCACAGAGCTTTTTTAGAATAATAAAAACAATGATGATAAAATATATATTTGGCAAAATAAAAAAACCAAGAGTAAAATTTGCACTAATCACTAGAAGAAAAAAATCATGGTGGCCTATCGGCTTCAGATATAAGTAGATATTATAAGTCAGTAATCATTTCACCAATGGTTGAGTGGGTTAACGAAAAAAGTAGATTAGGATTGAAAATACATTAAGTAGAACTATATTACATAAAAATATTTGGATACCACGTAAACACAGAATATTAGAGTTGGAGACACATGACTTGACTATAAACGTGTTGAAAATATGGGATGCACTATATCGACAAATAAATTGGGTATATAATTCACCACTGATTGCACTTATCGAAAAAAAACATTTTGGCCCAGAGAAGGGGACACTTTTAGGTATTAGAATGGGGAATTCACAAATAAGGGACATCATCACACAACATGGGAAGATGAGAACACTATTTGAATTAAAGAAAATAAATGGATGGAAGATAAGTTATTGGGAATATTTCCAATTAAAACACTTGGTAAATACACTACCTCAACCGATTAGGAATGGAAAGAACCTAAATCCACTGGAAAGACTCTGTGTTGTACAAACTCCATTAACCACTTCCCGCCCGGTCAATAGCATATTGACGTCCGGGAAGTGGTTGCGTTATCCTGACTGGGCGTCATATGACGTCCAGCAGGATAACATGCCGGCGCGTGCCCGCGGGAGCGCGCAGCGCGGCGATCGGCGGCGGCGCGTGTCCCTCGGACACAGCGCTTCCCCGATCTAGGTAAACAGCCAATTCTATTGGCTGTTTACCCCGTGATCGGCTGTGTCAAAGTCACAGCCGATCACCTGTCACAATAAACTCGGCGGCGCGCTCCCTGCGCGCCGCCGAAAGCATCCAGTGTTGTGATCGAGGAAGGCGAGTGTCCCTTGGACACAGCGCTTCCCCGATCGGTAAACAGCCAATGAAATTGGCTGTTTACCAGGTGACAGGCTGTGTCCAATCACAGCCTGTCACAAATGTAAACAAAAACTAGCTGTTACTATCTGATCCCTGCTCTCTCCTCACACACCGATCGTGAGAGGAGAGAGCAGGGATCAGTGAGTTATTCAGTGTCTGTCAGTTGTCAGACTGTTTGTACTGTACTGTGCACAACACGGCCCCCCCCAATAAAGAGGACCTGTCACACAGCCCAGCCAATCAGCCCATCTGTCAATCAGCCCATCTGTCAATCAGCCCATCTGTCAATCAGCCCATCTGTCAGTCAGCCCATCTGTCAGTCAGCCCATCTGTCAGTCAGCCCATCTGTCAATCAGCCCATCTGTCAACCAGCCCATCTGTCACAGGCCCACCGCCATCGGTACCGCCACACAGGCTACCAGTACCGCCATCGGTACCGCCACACAGGCTACCAGTACCGCCATCGGTACCACCACCAGTAACGCCACTAGTACCTCCATCAGGCCCACCATCTATACTGCCACACAGGCCGCTACCAGTATCGCCACTAGTGCCGCCATCGGTACCACCACCAACCGTACCACCGTCAGTACCGCCATCGGTGCCACCACCACCCATACAGCCACCTGTACCGCCATCACCACCTGTACCGCTACTACCACCCGTACTGCCATTGGTACCACCACCACCTGTACCGCCACCGGTACCGCCACCAACACCTGTACCGCCACCACCACCTGTACCGCCATCGGTACCACCACCACCCGTACCGCCACCGGTACTGCCACCACCACCTGTACAGGTACCACAATCACCACCTGTACCACCACCACCACCTGTACCGCCACCGGTACCGCCACCAACACCTGTACCGCCACCACCACCTGTACCGCCACCACCACCTGTACCGCCATCGGTACAACCACCACCCGTACCGCCACCGGTACTGCCACCACCACCTGTACAGGTACCACAATCACCACCTGTACCACCACCACCACCTGTACCGCCATCGATACCACCACCACCCGTACCGCCGCCACCACCACCACCACCCGTACCTCCATCGGTACCACCACCCATACCACCATCTGTACCACCACACAGGCCTGCCAATAAGAATTGCCATAATGTCACAAAGGTTTTACACACCTGAGGAGGCATATGAGATTCTTGCAATGTCGGATGATGGGAGCAGCGGGGAGCTCACATCATCTGGTTCGGAATACGAGCCAGTGGAGGATAGTGGATCAGAGTCCGAGTCCGCGGAGGAAACCGTCCCTCCCAAAAGATTGAGATCAGGACCGAGATCAGGACCAAGATCAGGAGATCTGCCCACCACCAGCAGCACCAGACCCCAGGAAGAGGAAGAGGAGCCCAATACAAGCACTGGAATTACCACCAGCAGCGCCAGACCCCAGGAAGAGGAAGAGGAGCCCAGTACAAGCACTGGAATTACCCGCCCAACCCGAAGAACCCCGCCCCAGTCCTACCTTCCCGATGCCCTGGCAAACCCCTTATGGTTGCCTGCCAACTCAAGACCTGCTATCATCCCCCCTTTCACCGCACAGCCAGGTGTGCAGCCCGACACTACGAATTTTTCTGAATTCGATTATTTTTCTTTATTTTTCCCCCAAGATTTTCTACAGGATATGGTGGATCAAACTAATTTATATGCATCCCAATTTATTGCTGCCAACCCCAATTCTTCCTACGCACGCATGTTCCAGTGGCGATGTGTCACACTGGATGAATTTAAAAAGTTTTTGGGCCTAACATTCAATATGGGGCTTACAAAAAAGAATGAAGCCCATGCATATTGGTCCACCCACCCCATCCAACACATGCCCATATATTCCGCTGTCATGTCCAGGACAAGATACGACATGATTATGCGTTTTCTCCACTTCTGTGACAATTCCCAGTGCCCTCCCCGAGATCATCCCAACCATGACAAATTGTTCAAGATACGCCCCCTAATCAATTCCTTTTCCCAGCGATTCAAAGAAGTTTTCATCCCAGACCAAAAAATTTGTGTGGACGAGTCCCTCATACATTTCACTGGCCGACTGCACTTCAAGCAGTATATACCAAGCAAGAGATCCAGGTATGGGGTGAAGTTAAATAAATTGTGCGATCGAGCCACTGGATATGTCTTCACATTCCGGATCTACGAAGGCAAAGATTCCCAGCTCCAGCCCCATGATTGCCCCACATATATTGGAACCAGCGGAAAAATTGTCTGGGAGCTGGCATACCCCCTATTCGACAAAGGATACCATTTATATGTCGACAACTACTATACCAGCCTGCCCCTTTTTCGTCACCTTTACAATAAAAAAACCCCGGCCTGTGGTACCTTCAAAAAAAACCGTAAGGGATTCCCAAAAAATCTGCTAGCAAAAAAATTAAGAAAGGGAGAATCGGCATTCATGAGGAACGAGGAGGTGTTGGCCATGAAGTGGAGGGACAAGAAAGATGTCCACATGCTCTCTACCATCCACGATGACACCGTGGTGGAGATCCAAAGAAGACGCGGCCCCACTGTAAAGCCCGAATGTGTCCACGACTACAATATGTATATGGGGGGGGTGGATTTAAACGATCAAATGCTACAGCCCTACTTATCAAACAGAAAGTCCCGTTACTGGTACAAGAAAGTTGCCTTTCACATTTTTCACATGGCCCTTTATAATTCGTTTGTCTGCTACCAAAAAGCAACTCAAAACCAAGTCACCTACCTCAAGTATTTTGAATCGATCGTCACTGCCCTCATTTACCCACAAGGTCCCGCCCCAGGAAGCATTCGCTCGGATGCTGTGAGTAGACTTCACGAGCAACACCTTCCCTATAGCATTCCCCCCACAGAATCTGGAAGAAGACGCCAAAAAAAATGCCGTGTATGCAGCAGAGGAGGAGTAAGAAGAGATTCCAGCTATTATTGTCCCGATTGTCCCTCCCAACCTGGCCTGTGCATCGGAGATTGCTTCAGAAAGTATCATGCATTAATCCAATATTAGTTCCCTGTATTATTACCAGACTGCCATTTCCCCATTTGCCTGCTACCATGTTAATTAACTGACCCTGGCCTGTTTACCGACGATGTCTTTGCTTGCCGTTTCTGCACGTTTCTGACTTGCATGTGTACCAACCTCAGCCTGTTTACCGACGATGCCTCTGCCTGCCGATTTAAACCACGTTTCTGACTTGCACGTGTACCAACCTTAGCCTGTTTACCGACGATGCCTCTGCCTGCCGATTTAAACCACGTTTCTGACTTCCACGTGTACCGACCTTGGCCTGTTAAATCGACCATGTTTTTGCCTGCCACTTGGACTGATCTTTTGGCCATCTACTTTAGTACACAGGGGTCTCACATATGTGAGGGGCTTCAGAATAGCGTTCTGAGTAGAGAAAACCAGTTTTTCGTTTTCTGTGCTCCAAGAACAGGGTCTGGTTGCCCGGAGGCTTCAAAGCGATTTGGGTGGGAGAAGCCTCTACCCCTGTCCCCCTGGCCCTAAGCTTGATGGTCCTTTCTGCTGCCCGGACCAATACTTTGGCTGTGCTGACCATATTGCTGCCTGTAAAGACCCATGACATTATGGACCATGTTTCTTCCTGCTGTTTGGACCAATACTTTGGCTGTGTTGACCATATATCTGCCTGCTGCCTCTACTGACTTTGGACAGTATTTCTGCTGGGACACCTCTGCCTGCTACCTGGACCTGTGCTCTGGCTGTGCTTTGGCTGTGCTCTGGCTGTGCTCTGGCTGTGCTGACAGTATCTCTGCCTGTATGAACTATGGACAGTATTCCTGCCTGCTGCCTGGATGATTGCTTTTGCTGTCGCTGACCTCATTCCTGCCTGCTGCCTGGACCGATGCTCTCCTCTGTGGACCACTGCACTTCTAAAACCACAGGTAATCTTTTGTTATTTGGTATGTACCTGCTATGTGTTAGAAATATGAAGGGCCTGCAAAAATGTGATCGGTAGTCAGAAAATGATATGTGTAATTAATGCTGCTAGAATGCCTGGAGGTGCTACTTGGATTTTGGGCCTCTGTATGTGGCCAGGCTGTGAAAAAGTCTCAAACATGTGGTATCGCCATACTCAGGAGGAGTAGCAGAATGTATTTTGGGGTGTCATTTTTGCTATGTACATGCTATGCGTTATAGATATCTTATAAATGGACAACTTTGTGTAAACAAAATGCATTTTCATTTTTTTCCACATTTTCCAAAAACTTCTGGAAAAAAATGAACCCTTCAAAAGACTCATTATGCCTCATAGATTATACGTTGGGGTGTGTGCTTTCCAAAATGGGGTCATTTTGTGGATAATTCCATTGTTCTGGTGCTCCAGGGCCTTCAAAACTGTAATAGGTGGTTGAGAAAGGATATGTGCAATTTATGCTTGTAAAACGCACGAAAGTGCTACTTCAATCTTGGGCCTTTGTATGTGGCCAGGCTGTGTAAAAGCCTCACACATGTGGTATCGCCATACTCAGGAGGAGTAGAGGAATGCATTTTGGGGTGTCATTTTTGCTATATACATGCTATGTGTTAGAAATATGTTTTAAATGGAAAACTTTGTGTAAAAAAAATGCATTTTTATTTTTTTTTCACTTTTTTCAAAACCTTCTGGAAAAAAATGAACCCTTCAAAAGACTCATTATGCCTCACAGATTATATGTTGGGGTGTGTGCTTTCCAAAATGGGGTCATTTTGTGGATAATTCCATTGTTCTGGTGCTCCAGGGCCTTCAAAACTGTAATAGGTGGTTGAGAAAGGATATGTGCAATTTATGCTTGTAAAACGCATGAAAGTGCTACTTCAATGTTGGGCCTTTGTATGTGGCCAGGCTGTGTAAAAGCCTCACACATGTGGTATCGCCATACTCAGAAGGAGTAGAGGAATGCATTTTGGGGTGTCATTTTTGCTATATACATGCTATGTGTTATAAATATCTTATAAATGGACAACTTTGTGTAAAAAAAAATGCATTTTCATTTTTTTTCCACATTTTCCAAAAACTTCTGGAAAAAAATGAACCGTTCAAAAGACTCACTATGCCTCATAGATTATACGTTGGGGTGTGTGCTTTCCAAAATGGGGTCATTTTGTGGACAATTCAATTGTCCTGGCGCTCCAGCGCCTTCAAAAGTGTAATAGGTGGTTGAGAAAGGATATGTGCAATTTATGCTTGTAGAACGCCTGAAAGTGCTACTTCAGTGTTGGCCCTTTGTATGTGGCCAGGCTGTGTAAAAGTCTCACACATGTGGTATCGCTATACTCAGGAGGAGTAGAGGAATGCATTTTGGGGTGTCATTTTTGCTATGTACATGCTATGTGTTAGAAATATCTTATAAATGGACAACTTTGTGTAAAAAAAATGCATTTTCATTTTTTTTTCACTTTTTTCAAAACCTTCTGGAAAAAAATGAACCCTTCAAAAGACTCATTATGCCTCACAGATTATACGTTGGGGTATGTGCTTTCCAAAATGGGGTCATTTTGTGGATAATTCCATTGTTCTGGTGCTCCAGGGCCTTCAAAACTGTAATAGGTGGTTGAGAAAGGATATGTGCAATTTATGCTTGTAAAACGCATGAAAGTGCTACTTCAATGTTGGGCCTTTGTATGTGGCCAGGCTGTGTAAAAGCCTCACACATGTGGTATCGCCATACTCAGGAGGAGTAGAGGAATGCATTTTGGGGTGTCATTTTTGCTATGTACATGCTATGTGTTAGAAATATCTTATAAATGGACAACTTTGTGTAAAAAAAATGCATTTTCATTTTTTTTCCACATTTTCCAAAAACTTCTGGAAAAAAATGAACCGTTCAAAAGACTCATTATGCCTCATAGATTATACGTTGGGGTGTGTGCTTTCCAAAATGGGGTCATTTTGTGGACAATTCAATTGTCCTGGTGCTCCAGGACCTTCAAAAGTGTAATAGGTGGTTGAGAAAGGATATGTGCGGGGCGCATGCGCGGCGCGATGAGGGGAAGACGCGAGTAGCCCAAGCTCCGTCGGACCCGCTCACAGCAGGCTAAAAACACCGGGGCCAGACAGCACGAAAGACGGCGAAAACACCGCCGTTACTGAGGCAACACTCCCGCTCATGCCTACAAGGAGATCCAGGCATTTAAAACCCTCCAAACATAACCTGACGAACTTTCTTCTTGACTCCGCTTCCAGACAAGGCAGGAAGATGTCCCAAGATGGCGCCGGCGCCAGCTCTCGTGCCAGCACACAGCACACAGGGGAAACATCCATCCATCCATCCAAACATCCAACCCTCCAAACGAACAACGGGAACTGTGAGTACACCTCTCCCCTTTCTAAGGCTGATTTAGATGCCAGTCTAACTGCAATCTTTGAAAAACTGGTAGACAAGATAGAAAAAGAAGTACACAAATCTACTGAGGCCTTGTCCCAGGAGATAGCAGGCATTGGCAGTCGCACAGACATCCTTGAAACAAAACATGATGAACTCTCACTAGCCCACAATGATTTAAGGAAAGATTACGAATCGCTTGCTGACAGCTTTGCATTTATGCAAGCTCAAGTTGAAGATCTCGACAATAGAAACAGACGACATAACATTAGATTACGTGGAGTCCCTGAATCGGTCACAGATCTCATGCCCACAGTCTCCAAGATTTTTCACAACCTCCTCCCAGACAAACCGTTATCCGCATTTACATGCGACAGAATACACAGAGCACTACGCCCTAAACCCACTCCTGATAAACCTCCCAGAGACATTATTATGTGCATGAAAGATTTCCTGGTTAAAGAGGACATCATGCGTGCTGCGAGAAACTCACCCAATATTGCCCTGGATGGTAAAAAATTACAAATATATCCAGATATCTCCCCCGCCACTTTGGACAGAAGACGCAGGATGAAAGAGGTCACTAATATTTTGCAAGCAGCAAGAATAAAATATAGATGGGGTTTCCCATTTAAACTCACAATTCCATACAACGGCTCTACACACACAGTGTACAACATCATTGAAGGCAAAGAATTGCTAGTAAAATTGGGCCTACTGGAACCAGAACCTCCTAACCGTTTTCCATCAACTCCAAGACCCTCTCCAATTTGGTCTACACCGTCCTCCAGACGTAACACAAACGACCGAAGAAGTTGGCGCCAACCATTTCAAGATCAAGCACACTGAATACACTCCACGCTTAACCACATACTGGAAAAATTTTTTTTTGTTCATTTGCTGAGTGGGAAGAGGAAGAAGGGGAGGAAGAGGAAAACAGAAGAATGACTCTTTTCTTTTGATCTTTCTGATTTCTTTTTTCATTTCGTTCTCCAATCAACACTGTTTATCAAGCCTCCTGGTTCGATTGTCATCATAAACTGTATCATTTACAACTCCATTATCCCCTATCCTTTGAAGATAGATCGAACTTTCCAACCAGCCCCCCCCCCCCTTTTTTTTTTTTTTTTTTCCCCTCATATCACTACCTTCTTTCTCCCCCCTACCCTTCCCTCCCCCCAATTCCCCCCCTTCCCCTCCCTTCTCCTAACCTATGCACCCCCTGGTAACAAACTCTTACTGTTTTATCTTAGCTTAATCAAAAAGCCTATGTGGTCCGCCGCCGCTAGATTGTCCCCCCTCCTGCTTTCGCGGTCAACTGCAGCATCCTTACTCGTAGGGGTGATGCACCTGGCCATGACTGCAGGTTTAGGACAGATTTGTCCTTCAAAAAATAAGTTCAGTGACAAGAAAATTCTTGTCCCAATGTTCTTTTATTTTTTGTTGTTGTTACATACTATATTCGCCCTTAAGGCCAATGGAAAATTTTTCTTCAAAATTGGAAGTTACTGTTTTTTTCTTCAGTTACAACAGATTAAGCAATATAATGTTTATCTCTGCTACTATGGGATGATTTTGGGGTATGATGTGCAATTCAGGTTGTTTCACCAAAAGTCATCACACATCTCCCTACATCTCCTAAATAGCCTAGACATAATATTTTTTGAATTTACTTCAGAACTATACACTTATATGCTACTTGTTATATTCAGATTTGACTTTTTTCTTAAACATTTTCATTTATACATAACCAATGGTTCTTAAAGTATTGTCACATAATGTACAAGGTTTTAACTCACCCCATAAACGGAAAAAAGCCTTTCAACACTATAAAAGACTAGGGGCTGACATCATTCTTATGCAAGAAACACATTTCTCTACTACTAATCACCCAAACTACTTTAACAAGACCTACAACCAATATTATTATACTACTTTCCACAACAAAACTAGAGGTGTGGCCATTTTTATCCGTAATACCATTGTCTTTGATATACAAAATATATATAAAGATCCAGATAGTCGATATATCATTATTAAAGGACAAATAAATAACAAAACAATAACTATTGCTTCTATATATGCTCCTAACGAATCTCAATCAACTTTTTTTATAAACTTTTTCGAAAATCTTGACAAATATAGCTCTCCCCACATAATTTTGGGTGGAGACTTTAACTTAACCTCACACCCAACCCTTGATAGAAGCAAGACATCTTCTTCCTCCAAAGCTTTTTCTAAATCATTGAACCGCTCTCTAAATAAATTCCAACTGGTCGACTCTTGGAGGGCCCATAACGTTGGAATCAAAGCGTATACACACTACTCCCATCCCCATGATGTCTATGCCAGACTAGACTATATTTTCTGCACTCCTATCTTATTAGCCAACTCATCCAAAGCTCTTATTCATCCTTGCCCATGGTCAGACCATGACATCACCTCATTTGACACATCACATATTGGACTCTTGCCCTCCCCCTACAACTGGCGACTAAATGATTCAATTTTAACTGACCCATCAACAATACAAACTATTACATCACATATTGAAAACTACTTTATAGAAAATGCTGTAGACAACACCCCCCTTACAACACTTTGGGTAGCGCATAAAGCCGTTATCCGAGGTCATCTAATCAGCCTAGCGGCAAACAAAAACAAAGAAAGAATCTCCAACATCAAAAGTCTCACTAAAGACCTAAACTCTCTATATAACAAATTACAACACAACCCAACTCACGAAATCACAAAACAAATACAAGACAAACGTAAGGCCTTGGACCTTATCTTATCCGCTAACACAGAAAAATCCCTCAGATTTTCAAAAGCTAAATTTCTACTCCATAGTAATTCCCCCTCAACTATGTTTGCCAAAAAACTAAACAATGAACACAAACCCCCACATATTTACAAATTAAGAGATCAAACCGGTAACATGATTACCCACCCTCAAGAAGTCCTTAAAATATTCTCCGCATTTTACAAAGATCTCCTTTCCAGTTCACAACCCCCTCTTAGCCAATCCACTAAATCATGGCTAGATGATATACAATTACCTATCCTAAATTCACAACAAATAGAATTCCTTAATGCTCCATGTACAGAGATGGAGATAACCAAAATAATCAAATCCCTCAAGACATCCACCGCCCCCGGTCCAGATGGATTCTCATCTTCATACTATAAAAAATTCACTTCCTCATTAACACCTTACCTGACCAAACTTTTTAATCATATCCTCAACGGCAACCACTTCCCAGACGAGATGCTCCTAGCTAACCTTTCCCTTATCCCTAAACCACTGAAAGACCACTCCCTTCCCCAAAACTATCGCCCTATCTCAGTCC
Organism: Lithobates clamitans; assembly: GCA_037952925.1. NCBI lineage: Eukaryota > Metazoa > Chordata > Amphibia > Anura > Ranidae > Lithobates > Lithobates clamitans. Next base: position 17,567,935 of record JBBGZY010000251.1, on the reverse strand, counting down.
TTAATAATGACCTTAAAATCTTTGGGAGAATGCTTTCTGACAGATTGGCTACGGTCATTACTGATCTGATACATGTTGATCAGACTGGCTTCATCCCAGGAAGACAAATTATCGATAATGTTAGATTAGTAACCAATATTTTACAAGATGCTAAGATACACACCCGCCAAGTATGCCTCCTTAGTTTAGACATCCATAAAGCGTTTGATAGCGTTAGCTGGTCTTACCTTAACTTTCTCCTACCCAAATATGGAATCTCAGACAAATTCCTGCAAGGATTTAACGCATTATATCACCATCCTCAAACTAGAATCAAAATCCCTGGACATATCTCTGAATTTTTCTCCCTTAGTAGAGGCACTAGACAAGGCTGCCCCTTATCGCCATTATTATTTGCCCTCGCAATTGAACCCCTAGCCCACAAAATTAGAAACAGCATTGATATTAAAGGATACACTAAAGGAAATAAGGATTTCAAACTCAGCTTATATGCTGATGACGCACTTATCTTTCTCACAGAACCCCTTACTTCCATCCCATCTCTCCTCAAGGAACTCCAATCCTTCCACACCATCTCAGGACTCAAAATTAATACCAACAAATGCTCTGCCCTACCAATTAATTATACCCAAGAAACACAATCTTCACTTTCAAAAAATTTCCCATTTGTATGGTGTCCTCAGTCATTTAAATATCTAGGTGTCACAATCCCCTCATCACATAAGCTCTTGTATAAATCCAACTATATCCCACTATTTTCGCAGATCACTACTCTTTTGAAATCCTGGTCATCTTTTCACATATCATTCCTGGGCAGAATATGCGCCATTAAAATGACGATCCTTCCCAAACTCCTATATTATTTCCGTGCCCTACCAATCAATGTTCCAAAATCCAAATTGATCTCCCTTCAAAGAGAAATCAATAAATTTATATGGGCGGATAGAAAACCCAGATTTAGTTATACCCTTATGCATAGACCTCAATCAGCAGGAGGCTTAGGCCTACCTAACTTATGGCTTTATTACCTTGCTGCCAGATTAATACAAATTACTCAATGGTTCATACCTACTAATGAATTACCTTGGAAACAATTCGAAACCATCTCTATATCCCCGCTACATATACAAGGAATATTGTGGTCTAATTACACCTCATACAACAAACTAGTTAAACATAATACTAAATAGGGAATGGCGCTGTGCATAAAGGATGTATTGGTATATGATGTTTAGTTAATGGTGGTGGTAGGTGTACCAATGTGACTTGCTATAATGAACCCCAATAAGTGGTACCCTCAAAATGCACCACTATTTTGTCCCACGTATAAATGGGAAAATAAAAATAAAAATGAAAATAAAAATTAATAAATGGTGATAGAAAAGTGCTAGTTGATAAATAAATTAGTGAGTGACAATAGATATAAAAGCAGCTGTGATCTCATATAAAATTAATTAGTATTGGTGACCATTGATGATCTGGTGTAAAAAATGTAAATATAAGTGTCAAGTGTAGTACAATTAGCAATATGCCAGCCGTTGCTGGGTGATAGAAATAAACTGCAAATGTTAGTTTAGAAAAAAGGGGTGTCCACAATCCTCTATAGTGAAAAACAAAAATGCAAAGCAATATGTGTAAAGAAATTCCCTATTTACACACATACACAAATGTGGGGTCTATGCACAAATATATATAAAAAATGTGAAAAAAGCTGCTTTTATATCTATTGTCACTCACTAATTTATTTATCAACTAGCACTTTTCTATCACCATTTATTAATTTTTATTTTCATTTTTATTTTTATTTTCCCATTTATACGTGGGACAAAATAGTGGTGCATTTTGAGGGTACCACTTATTGGGGTTCATTATAGCAAGTCACATTGGTACACCTACCACCACCATTAACTAAACATCATATACCAATACATCCTTTATGCACAGCGCCATTCCCTATTTTGTTATACATATCCAGTTTAGGGTACACGTTAGTGTCCCTTGCTTACATAGGGGGGCTGCAGTTGCAACCATACCCTGTAGCGCGGATCTACTGACAAAACTACTATTAAACATAATACTATCATTGCTCAATTCTATCAAATATGGAATAAATGCAAAGACATATTCAAGCTATCTTCTGACACCCCTCCATTAGCTTCCTTTCTAGGTGACCCTAGACTACCATATGCCTATAACAATAGCCAATCCTTCTCCCTTTGGATCAACAAAAACATCACCACACTTAGATCCCTCCAACTAAAATGGGAATTTGTTCCATTCTCTACATTACAAGCTACACATGGCCTACCCATTACCGAACTCCATCACTACCATATAATTAAAAATTTCTATGCCAAATATTATTCACTCAACACACACCCCACTCACACTACATTTGAACAAATATGTATCTCATCTCCCAGAGACAGAGGCCTCATCTCAAGATTATATAATTATCTTAGAGATTTTGGATCGCCAGACAAATCCACACCGATGCTTCATTGGGAGACTGACATGGATGTTGTACTCAATATGGAAGATTGGACTTCCATGTCAGACAATCTCCGCAAAAGTAATAAGGCTATTTCCTTCAGAGAGACCCCAATAAAAATTTTTTCCAGATGGTACTTAACTCCCTCCAAACTTCACACATACTATCCATCCATCTCTCCAAACTGTTTCAGGGGATGCTCTGATTCGGGCACTCTTTTACACACATTCTGGGGATGCAAACATCTTAATCAAATCTGGCTCAAGGCCATTGAGATAATAGAAAACTCCTCTAAACAAAAAATTATACCCACCCCTCAAATATGCTTACTGTATGCCAACATACCAAACATCCCCTCTCCATGTATGAGATTATTCCATTCCTTATGTAGTTCTATACAATGGATGATAGCCTATAACTGGAAAACTGATACGCTACCCTGGCAACAAGTAATAGATAGAATGGAATCACTTAAACTCTCTGAGTGGATATACCATACTCTAAATGATACAATTCACATTCACAAAAGAAAATGGTCTTACTGGAACCCGATATAAATATTCATAGTGATACTATATTATTTCCCCACGATTATATATTTTTCTATTGTATTATACCACACGTCATCCCTGTGCAAGTAATTTGTTAATAATTTTACCTCCATGCTGACAATTCAAGGTTATATTCCTTTATTATGTCACAGTTTATATAATTGTAAAACACAATGTGTTAATGTACTTTTTGATTGTTTTTTTGAACTTCCAAATAAAACTTTTGTAAACGAGAAAGGATATGTGCAATTTATGCTTGTAAAACGCATGAAAGTGCTACTTCAGTGTTGGTCCTTTGTATGTGGCCAGGCTGTGTAAAAGTCTCACACATGTGGTATCGCTATACTCAGGAGGAGTAGCAGAATGTATTTTGGGGTGTAGTTGCAATTATGCATATGCTGTGTGAGAGAAATAACCTGTTAATATGACCAGTTTGTGTAAAAAAAAAAAAAAAAAAAAAAAAATCTTAATTTTCCCAAGAATTGTGGGAAAAAATTACAGCTTCAAAAAACTCACCATGCCTCTTAGTAAATACATTGGACTGTCTACTTTCCGAAAAGGGGTCATTTGGGGGGTATTTGTACTTTCCTGGCTTGTTAGTGTCTCAAGAAATGAGATAGGCCTTCAGGTGAGATAGTACATCAGTTGTGATCAATTTTCAGTGATTGGCACCATAGTTTGTAGACTCTATAACTTTCACAAAGACCAAATAATATACATTAATTTGGGTTATTTTTACCAAAGATATGTAGCAGTATACATTTTGGCACAAATTTATGAAGAAAAATGACTTGTTTGCAAAATTTTACAATAGAAACTAAAAAAAAGTAAGTTTTTTTCAAAATTTTCGCGGTTTTTTTGCTTATATCGCAAAAAATGAAAAACCCAGTGGTGATTAAATACCACCAAAAGAAAGCTCTATTTGTGAGAAGAAAATGATAAACATTTTGTTTGGATACAGTGTAGCATGACTGAGTAATTGTCATTCAAAGTGTGAGAGCGCTGAAAGCTGAAAATTGGTCTGGGCGGGAAGGTGCATAAGTGCCTGGTATTGAAGTGGTTAAAACACGGTATATCCAAAGTGTATGGAATATTGACAGATTTGGAAGGACAAGAAATACTTCCCTTTTATAGAGAAATGGGAAACAGAAACAGGTATGAAATTAGAGGATCAACAAGTGGAGAAAATGATCAGAGCAGTGTTTAACTACGCAACAGACATAAACACATTAGAAATGAACTACAAGCTATTGGTTAGATGGTATCTGACACTGGATAAAATCTATAAATACCAACCCGACCAATCCCCACAGTGTTGGAGGGAATGCGGAAAGAGGGCCACAGTGACACATTTGGTGGGAATGCCCAAAAATTAAAGAATATTGTCAGGAAATTCTGGAATATATAGAAGAGATAACTGGAGAAAAGATAATCAATAGCCTGCAGACATGTCTATTTCATGAATCAAAAGTTCCAAATAAACAATATCAAAGATCACTAACCCCATTATTACTGAATGCTGCAAAAGGACTTATCCCAAAAAAGTGGCTAAGCATAGAAAGACCGGATATAAGGGAATGGTTCAAGTGAATAGAATACTATAGCAGAATGAAATACCTATGCAGCAGAGAAATTGGGAAACCAGGAAGATACAATAGTATTTGGGGAAAATTGAAACATTTTAAAACTGGAGAAATAGCTAGGAAAAAAGGACAGAGAGAGGCAGGGCCTGAGTAGACCTGTAAATAAGAAAAAATAGGAGTTTTATAACCACTTACCTGTAAAATCCTTTTCTTGAAAGTACATCACGGGACACAGAGCACCACAGTAATAACTGTATGGATTATACGCCACCTTCAGGTGATGGAGACTGGCATAATTACAGACAGGAAGTCCCCCTCCCTATATAACCCCTCCCACACAGAGAGTACCTCAGTTTTCGTAGCAAAGCAATATAAACATATCCCAAAAATGAGGGGAGAGACCTCTGTGTCCTGTGATGTACATCCAAGAAAAGGATTTTACAGGTAATCTGTTATAAAAAATCCTATTTTCTTTTTTGTACATAACGGGACACAGAGCACCACAGTAATAACTGTATAGGATGTCCCAAAGCAATGCCATCTGAGGGGAGGGAGACACAAAAAACAATGCAGACCGCCGTCAGACGTGAGGACCTATACTGCTGCCTGCAGAACAGTGCGCCCAAAGGCGGCATCCTCATTGACCTACATACACCTGGTAGAATTTTGTGAATGTATGTACTGATAACCATGTTGCAGCCTTGCAAACCTGAGCCATGGAGGCTTGATGATGAACTGCCCAGGAAGCACTAACTGCCCTGGCAGAGTGTTCCCTAGGACGAAAAGGCGGAATTTTCTCTTTTAAATCATAGGCCTGAATAATGACCTGACGGACACCTAGAAATAGTTGATTTTGATGCTGCTTGTCCTCTTCTGGGACTCTTTTTTTTTTTTTTTTTTTTTTTGTAGCACAAACAAAACATCAGTTTTTCGTATCTGAGCCGTTGCTTTCAGATTTAACTGCTCTTACTACATCAAGGGAGTGTAGTAAATTTTCCTCTGCAGAACATTCTGGAAAAAACGAAGGTAGAGAAACATCCTGGTTCACATGAAAACTGGATACTACCTTAGGTAAAAAGAATTGGCGAGGACATAAGACCACCTTATCTTTATGAATGATCATTTATGGCTCTCTACAAGAGAAGGCTGCTAACTCAGAAACTCTTCTTGCGGAGGTTATGGCAAATAAAAATACCAATTTCTTAGTCACAAGGACCAATGGAGCATCACATATTGGTTCAAAAGGAGATTCCTGAAGGACCATCAAGACCAGGTTCAAATCCCATGAACACAGAGGTGATCTGACCGGAGGATTTATACGCGATACTCCCTGTATAAAGGCCGGAACTAAGGAATGAGAAGCAAGAGGTTTTTGGAAAAAACTGACAAAGCCGAGACTTGACCCTTGATAGTACTCGCGGCTAGTTTCATCTCTATGCCAACCCCTATTCTCGCACCAGGAGACGTAGGCCTTCCAGACCCTATAGTAGATAGATCTAGAGGCTGGTTTTCTTGCATTAATCAGGGTAGTTATTACTGAGCCTGAAAGCCCCCAACGCTCTAGAATGAGGGTCTCAACAGCCAAACCGTCAAATTTAGCGTTTGTAAGGCAGGATGGAACACTAGCCCTTTCTAAAGCAAATCTGGGCGGGACGGAACAGTCCAAGGATCCCCTACTGCCATTCTCACGATCTCCGCATACCAGGATCTCCTGGGCCAAGCCAGAGCCACTAGGATTACTAGCTTCCATTCCCCCTCTAATCTGCGTAGGAGACGCTGAAGCAAGCGAACTGGAGGAAATGCATAGATCAGTGAAAACTGATCCCAAGGAGTTATTAAGGCATCTGTTCCGCAAGCGAGCGGACTCCTTGTCCTTGACACAAAATTGTCCAACTTTTTGTTGAACCTGGACACCAACAGGTCTACATCCGGGGTGCGCCACTTTTGGCATTTGGCCCGAAAGACAGGTTGCAGAGACCATTATCCCGGGAGCAACTGCTGGCGACTCAAGAAGTCTGCCTGCCAATTTTCCACTCCTGGGAAAATATTCCCAAGATAGAATGTGATAGAAGATAAAATGTGGTTTACCTCTCTCTGGGTGGCACGACTCTTGCTGCCACCTTGATGATTGATATAGGCTACTACCGTGGCATTGTCGGACTGAATCCAGACAGCACAGTTCCGTAGTCTGTCTGTCCAGGCCCTCAAGGCCAGACGTACCGCTCGAATTTCTAGAATGTTGATGTGTAGGAACCTTTGGGAATCCGACCATTTCCCCTGGACAGTGTCTTTTTACAAGACTGCTCCCCAGCCTAAAAGGCTGGCATCAGTTGTCACTATCTTCCAAGTGATGGGTATGAAGGTTTTCCCTTTCTGCAAATTTTTGGCTGACAGCCACCAATTGAGACTCTGACGAACACTTGGAGTCAAACCCATTGGACAATCCAAATCCTGGCTTTTCCTGCTCCAGGTAGCCAGGATACTGTTTTGCAGAAACCTGGAATGGAATCGGGCATAGGGAACCGCCTTGAATGAGGCTACCATCTTCCCTAACAACCTCATGCAAAGGCGGACGGAAGGACTCCCTTTTGTCCTGACCATGAGCACCAGTTCTCTTATAGCGCAAACCTTTGCCTGGGGTAAAAACACTTTCTTGCGGGTAGTATCTATGACTAAACCCAAGTACTCCAGTCTTTTTACTTGCCGTAAGGATAATTTTTCTAGGTTGAGAACCCAACCTAAATGTTCCAGATATCTGACCATGCTTATCACATTATGATCTAGCCCTGCTATGGACTGATCTATCAGCAGAAGGTCATCCAGGTATGCCACTACTGTTATACCCTGGGCTCTTAAGATCGACAAAAGCGCAGCCAGGACCTTTGTAAACACCCGAGGTGCGGTGGCCAACCCGAAGGGCAAAGTCACAAACTGAAAATGCTGTTGTTCTACTGCAAATCACAGGAATCTCTGATGAGGAGTTCTCTTCCACAAAGGGTGCATACTACTGAGTGAATTGTTTCCATGCGAAACAAGCGAATGTTTAGGAATTGGTTCAGACCCTTGAGATCTAAAATGGGTCTGACACCTCCATTTAGTTTTGGCACCGTAAAGAGGTTTGAATAAAACCTCAACCCCTGTTCTCTTAAGGGAGTCTCTATGATCACCCCGTGAGATAGCAGCCGGTCTAGTGCCTGAAATAAGGACTTTCTTTTTATTGGGTCCTTGGAAACGTTCGATCTTAAAAAGTGAGACAGTGTTAACTCTAGTTTGTATCCCAGAGACACTGTGGACATGACCCATCTGTCCTGGATTTTTTCCCGCCAGACTCCCGAAAACTGCTGAAGCCTCCCCCCACTCGATTGAGTGCGGGCGCCCCTTCATAAGGAGGCCTTGGGACTCTGCTTTGCAGACTTCTACCCCCGGGGCTTTTTCTGGCCCTGCGTTTTGATTCTGAGGCCTTCCTTTTGGAGTTGATGGCGGAGGCCGTCGTAACTGTCTGGAGGCTGTGACCCCTGGCGATGGAGAGGCAGAACGTTTGAAAGAGAAACGCTTACTCTTTCTTTTTACTGGAAGAAGGGTACTTTTTCCACCAGAGATCTTCTGGATATATTTATCCAGGTCATCCCCAAATAATCGTTCCCCATGAAAGGGAAAACCAGTCTGCAGCTTCTTACAAGGCAACTCTGCTTAGGCCACAAAACCCTGCACATATGAATCAACAGAAGGGCAAGGCGAGACATCTGATGAATAGAATCTTTAATAGCGTCAACTGCAAAACAAAGTGCCCTGAGCAATTCTGCCAAATCCGGGACCTCTTCCCCTTTGAGGACTTGTTTCTTTGTCATTAGGAGATTGACAGACACCGATTGCCGCCACTGCAGGCCGTGCAACTGCACCAGCCATGGAAAATGAGTCTTTAAGAAATGTCTCTTATCTGCTGGATCCTTAAACACCTGAACATTGTCTACTGGACAAGTAAGACTCTTAATCAGAGAAGAAACAGCCACGTCTACTGCTGGCACACTCCATTTCTTAGTAAATTTCTCCTCCATAGGATAGATCTGAGAGAATCTTTTAGGAGGGATAAAATGCCTATCTGGATGATCCCAGTCAGCATAAATAAGCTGTTCCAGCAACGTGGGCATAGGAAAAGCATGTGAACCCTGAGGAAGCTTCATTGAACCCAAGGAGGAGAAAGGCGCTTCAGCCGTCTCTGCTAAGGGTAATTTATAACCAAAACGCACTGTTTCAGTGAGTGATTTAACTAGCAACCTTTGCGACTGTGAAGCTGAAACCAAATCTTCTGGGATAGAGTCCTCAAATGAGGAACCATCCTCCTGCCCCTCTAGTGGGCCCCCCAGGGGCACATCCGAATCCTCTACCCACTCCTGATCCGTAGATGCCTGGGAGGAGACTGCGAGCAAACTTGCTATCTTTCCCTCCAAACCAGCCAGGGCTGTAGCCAGATCGTCTTTATTGACATATGCAGAGGCTGGAGTTTTGGAGGTAGCTACAGTGCCTGACCGTTCCAATGGCTCAGCCTGGTCAGCCACTTCAGGACTTTCAGGAGAGGATGATACTGTGGAGGCATGACTAGGCTGCTAAGACCCTGACCACCGCGCTTTTGCGCCCCTTCTTCCTGCTTTTGTCCCTCTCTTTTGGGAATACATAGTCCTAAGCATACAGCAGAGGTACTATTACCATGCATCTATTGCTGAGCTCAGTCTTAGCAATGGTTAGCAGTAGTGGTTGAAAATAAATATACAGGCAAGACAACATCTACTCAAAAGAAGTCCATAGGAATGTTCCAGGATCTTTAACTTACCATTCCCGCTGCAGGTTACAAACTGGAATATTCACAGTGACCCAATCTTCACCCATCACGGCGGGTTGGAGTCATGCCAGACCTTCAAGGATGGGGTCCCCTTTTAATGTAGGGTCCACTGCCTTGGACCCATGTAGAGCCCTGCCAGAACAAACCTTTGGTATGAGAATGTGACCAAGGTGCTGGATCCCAGGGCCCAGCTCTCTTAACCTCCCTGGCGGTATGATTATTTCGGATTTTAGGTGCTGAAAGCTGTACAATTATTTTGCATGGAAATTTGGCGTTTTATATTGTAGGTCTGTAAATCTTAACAATAACACACCTAAATCTGTCCAAACCAGAGTCTAGTAGATATCCCGGGTAAGATAAAGTTTGAAACACAAAAACATAAATTATAATATAATAAATAAAAATAAATAATTAAAAAAAATAAAAATAAATAGTAATAAAATAAATTTCCCCTCGATTCACTATCGCTCAATTCTGCAAGTGTTCTAATTTACTATCGCTGTTTTCTAGCTGGTCTAAAGCCACTTTTGACGTAAAGGGACACTTTTTGGTTGCTATGGACAATCTCCAGTTTCCAGGCAGAAAGAACAGTGTATATCATGTAAAACTGCATGCAGGGCATGGGCCAAAGCACTGGGGACAAAATGGATGTGAAATCATTTCATACAGTACTGTAATCTGTAAGATTACAGTACTGTATGTGTTATGATTTTTACTTTTTTTTAATTTGCCGCCAGGCTCCGCCCCCATGCGTCGCGACACTCGCAGGGAACGGAGCCTGGCACAGAGAGGCTTCAGAGGAGGACGGAGCCCTCGGACACTGCGGGGGACATCGCAGGATCCTGGGGACAAGGTAAGTAAGGAGGCACCAGGATCCTGCGATGTAATCCCGAGTGTGGCTCGGGGTTACCGCTAATGGTCCTGAATTTTAACCCCGAGCCACACTCGGGAAAACCTCCAGGGAGGTTAAGAGAAGCGTTACAGGCAAAACCTTGTTCTTCCGTACCGAGGCTAGGGTACCATCCACCTTAGCCTTTGATTGTGGCCTTTGAATGGATCCGATTGTGCAGCTCCTTGACCGTGACAGGCCTTTCCAGGGAGCTTCTTTAGCACAGATCTTAGCCGTGACCAACACCTTAGACACTGGCAAAAAAACTGAGGTACTCCCTGCGTGGAAGGGGTTATATAAGGAGGGGGACTTCCTGTCTGTAATTATGCCAGTGTCCACCTGAAGGTGGTATATAACCTATACAGTTATTACTGTGGTGCTCTGTGTCCCGTGATGTACGAAAAAGAAATGGACCGAGCACAGACCAATTGGGAGGGGTGGGTGGGAGAGAAGTAGGGGGGGAGGGTAGATGAGTATGAGAAGGGAAAGAATAGAATTTCTGCAAGATAGATATAAAAGTAATACTAGCAACTAAAATTTAAAGATTGGACTTTTATTACTACTGTATTTATTTAATCTAAACTTGGGGAAAAAAAAATTTGATAACAGTAGAAATAAAAAAAAAACACCACAATGATGTGAAATTGAGAAAGAGACAATAAATGAAAGTTGAATAAAAGTCTCTCGAAAATGTTCGCTGAAGTGGTTAAAGAAAATAAAAAAAAGAACAAAACATTTAGACCTAATATAGGTCACCAAACGCTTTCCCTTTTAAAGGGTCTTATTGGCCACTCCAGGTATCCAAGTACTTCCTCCGGATTCCCCCACAAATTCACCCAAGCAAGCATTCCACCATCAATAACGCTCAAAATAATAGAAACTTACACAGTGTTTTATCGCTTTAAAATGACCAAGAAAATAAATAATTATTAAAACTCACTAAAATACACTCACAATGTTAGTGCACTAATCCTCAGTTGCTCTACATAAAGATTGCCCATTCCAGTAATGGTGAACCTCGGCACCCCAGATGTTTTAGAATTACATTTCCCATGATGCTCATGCACTCTGCAGTGTAGTTGAGCATCATGGGAAATGTACTTCCAAAACATCTGGGGTGCCAAGGTTCGCCATCACTGGCCTAGGCTATAAGAAGATTGCCAAGACCCTGAAACTGAGCTGCAGCACGGTGGCCAGGACCATACAGCGGTTTAACAGGACAGGTTCCACTAAGAACAGGTGTGAGTTGGACCAGCTATGCGGGGAGGTTGGTGGCCGGTATTTTTGCTTTCAGATGAGGCAAGGAACAGTTCTGGACAGCCGCACTCCGGAATATAGCCTTTATTGTAAAAATCCAAAAATACAAGCCACAGCAGAAAATGGGACAAACAAGCTGCCGCGTTTCACACACAGCAGTGCTTAATCATAGTTCCTGGATTTTTGTTTTCGGGCGTGCATTGGGCCGGCTATGAGGGGAGGTTGGAGGCTGGTATTTTTTTTTCCAGGCGTGCGTTGGACCGGCTATGAGGGTAGGTTGGAGGCTGGTATTTTTTTTCAGGCGTGCATTGGAACGGCTTTAATAGGAGGTTGGAGGACGGTATTTTTTTTTCAGGCATGCGTTGGACCGGCTATAAGGGGAGTTTGGAGGCCGGTATTTTTTTTTCAGGCGTGCGTTGGACTGGCTATAAGGGGAGGTTGGAGGCCGGTATTTTTATTTTTTCAGGTGTGCGTTGGACAGGCTATGAGGGGAGCTTGGAGGCTGGTATTTTCTTTTTCAGGCGTGCGTTGGACCGGCTATGAGGGGAGGTTGGAGGCCGGTATTTTTTTTCAGGCAATTGTTGGACCGGCTATGAGGTGAGGTTGGAGGCTGGTATTTTTTTTTTCAGGCGTGCTTTGGACCGGCTATGAAGGGAGTTTGGAGGCCGAATTTTTGGCGTGCGTTGGACCAGCTTTGAGGGGAGGTTGGAGGCCGGTATTTTTTTTCAGGCGTGCGTTGGACCAGCTATGAGGTGAGGTTGGAGGCTGGTATTTTTTTTAAGGCATGCGTTGGACCCGCTATAAGGGGAGTTTGGAGGCCGGTATTTTTTTTTCAGGCGTGCGTTGGATCGGCTATAAGGGGAGGTTGGAGGCCGGTATTTTTTTTTCACACGAGCATTGGACTGGATATGAGGGGAAGTTGAAGACTGATATTTTTTTCAACACAAAAATGCAGGTGCTCAGGGCTGTACACATGCTGTGCTTTGCGTGGCAAAAATGACACAGCTTATCACATTCATCAGATGTTCCAGATGTTTGCTGACTCGTGCAAGTCTATTGGGTCGCTCCACAACTGTGTGCAACGCATGCAATTTCAGCATGGTGGTGTGGCATTTACAGGGTTAAATCAAGCAGCAAGAATGCAACATATCGCCTCCTCACTGCCTGTCAAACACCTCTGAAAAGTGATCCACCATGGGGTCGATTTTCAGAGGGGCAGCACATGTGAACAAGCCTAACCACACTCACCAGTTTTATTACCGACAATACTTGAATACTTACACAACGCACAGCATGTGCAGCAGAATGCTGAATGGGTAAAGCCTGACCTCGGTTTCCTTTCTTCCTCCAGGGGTACGTAGTGATCATGACGGACCTGGAGGCAACTCTGTCCTCTCTGGATTTCAGCAAGCTCTTGAAAGGGAAATGCTTCAAGCTTTTCGGATGAGAAGAATTACAAACAAGTGTTGCTGAATGAAGAAAAGCTGAAAAATTCTACCTGTACACTGTAAACCTGCTGTTTTTAAAGTCATATTAAGCACTTTTTTTTTATTTTTTAACTTTAACAATTTTTAACACTGTGTGTAGCTCCCGCGCTTTAAAGATTGCCTACCCCAGCATTCCATCCCGGTTTCCCTGACTTCTGCTCCCATTCCCAGTTTCAAGGTAGCTTCCTTGGCTTGCAGACTCCTCTGGAGCTGAGGTTCTCAACCGCCAATCCTCAAGTACCCCCAATGGGCCATGTTTTGGGAACTTCCCTTAGATAAAATAGCTCTTATCAATACCATGTCATTGATATTGATTTAAAGCAACTGTGCAAAGTAAAGGAGATCCTGAAAACATGGCCCATTTGGTACTTGAGGATTGAGGTTGAGAGTAAATGCGACACCAAATTTTGTGAAGGACTGGGGCATGCATGTACACAGGCACTAGGCATGATGGAACTTGTAGTCTAGGGATGATGGAACATGTAGTCTTGAGCAGGGCTGCTGTTAGAAGTAATGGGGCACCGTACAGCCTAGCTGACAGGTGACAGTCACGGTGAACCAAGCCTAACAGGCGGTTTCAGTCGCATGAACAAACCACTCATTCATGCAACCAGAAGAATACCTTTGAGAATGAGCCCTTAATTTTTTTATTTTTTTTACATTTGTTTTGAACAGCCCTGTGGGGGTTGGTGAAATATCAGAAGTCTAAACAAACACCCAAATCCCACTTTTGAGACAGAAAAAGAGATTGAGGGCAGGGATTCCTCAATCCCACACTAGCTGCAGGCTGAATGAACAGGAAGCACTCTATACAGAGTCTTCCTGTTCATTTATAAACTGAAGCATTTGTAATCACAGGTAGGGCAACAGGGGGAATGGCTCCAGTAACTGTGCCCACTCCTGCTGCTCTGGCCCCCCCCTGTTGAACTTATGGGGCCTGGGCCCCATACAGGAGGGCAGGTGCTACCCCCCCATCAGCAGCCCTGGCCTGGAGAAGGGGACTAGGTCATGTGACTTGTGATGGTACTATGGGTATCCAGCAGGAAGTCCAGGGAAGCGGAGCAGGAGCCTATAGTTGAGATAAGGTCTCAGTGTTTTTGGACCTTTTTAAAGCTATTCACATATTTTCCTCCGCTACATTTATATACAACATTCAAGGCAATTCATAAAGAGTGTCTAAGACACTTTTTAGAATCATGTTGTGCCTCCGCAGGACTATATCCTGTACCTTTTGTAAACAGGTACATGAATCAGAGGCATTACACCACATATGGAAGCACACTGAGACCAGAGTGTCTATATGGACACCCTGTCCTCAGGGCAGCAGAGCTCCCTCTGGCCGCTGCGGCAAAGTTTTATGGCTGGCTGGGTGGAGCCTGATTGAGCAGCTGAGATACTCATTTCCCATCAGGTTCACTCCCCTTGTGATTGACAACAGGCAGTGGCTGGAGCCATAGCCAAGTGACAGCCTGCTATTGGAAACTGCCTGCTTTCAATCACAAGCAGAGAGCGGACCTGATGGGGAACAAGAGTCTCAGCTTCGCCATCAGGCTCCACCCACTCAGCATCAATGGTTGCTAGGAGGCTGTCAGCTGTAAAGCCGACAGCTTCTTTACCAACCAGTGACAGGTGGGGAGGGGAGGAGAAAGCGGCAAACAAGCTTCCTGCTACATAGCGTACACCCACTAACACTCACTTACATTTGTTCTTAATAACCTCCGGTTTTCGTTATCTACAAACTGAAAGGGTAACTCCACTTTCGTGAGGAAAAAAATAGCAAATAAAGAAAAAATAATATAGCGTGTGTTAAATCCGATTTAGGAGTCTCAAAACAAAACAGATGACGAGATAGTGAGTCCAGATCTTAAGATAAGATAAGTACGTGCTTTTTTATTATTCCATGCACTGCAGTGGAGAAACACAATAGACAGTTCTTAACAAGCAGTAAAGTGAAAGTGTTTCTGAGCTTACATCTACGGGTTATACAAATTAGACGTATGAATATGCATAAGCACTAGGTGTGTTATAGGTGTGATCGTATCGTTTAGTCCAATCAGCATTCATATATTCTTAGTAGCAAGGGAACAGTTAAATGGGTGGTTACATCATGCGACTGATAGAAAGCAAAAGAAAACATGGGCTCCGCCATTTTGGTACTGGTTCAGACCAGCTAGATAAGGCTGTCCATTTCTCGGGGCAAGAAAAGGGAGTAAACTATGTTGCTATTTATCTAGCGGTGAAGGCCATCATAGACTGAAAACTCTGTCTAAGAAGAAGCAAGAAAGTATATTACAAATTCTTAAAGCGACATTCTCTATATACATACATATATATAACTCAACATTATCAGACCCCTATAATTCTACTCATTTCCCTCCTCTTGACCCCTATGGAGGGGTCACTACCATATCTTCCCTACCTAGTATGATACCAGAGGGTCTACAGTACTACTTCACATCTATGTGGAGTAAAGTTCTTCTTAGGGTGTATGTGGATACATATCTTTACTCATTCGCATCACCCATCTCGGCATCATACAACTCTGCTAATCTGACTGCACTCTATCCCTTCCTTGGGGTCATCTTCCTCAGTTCTAACTTACCATTGTAGTAATCCCTGTATTTCACATTTAGCACAACTGAAAAAAAAAAAACCAAATAAACAAGCAATCCTATAACGATGATTCCTATGAGGACAAAAAAAAATATCTGTTGAATCCATGAAAATCCATGAAAATTTACCATTTCTAAACAAAGTGTAATCTGGGTTTGTCATATTTCCTATCATAATGTCACATTGTATACCTCTTTCCCTTACTAAACAAGGGGATATTCCCAAAGGCCTTAAGTTATATTTAGCATAAAATGTATTTTCACAATAATAGAACATTTGTGGTATTTCTAGACATACTGGTATTTTTGGCAGCTTTGTATGGCTTAAACTCAAAATGAAAGTAAATGGGTACCAGGTGTGTGCCTTTTTTGAACTGTCTGGCCTATGTGAACATATCTAGCAATTACCGTACTCAAATTACTCCTTATGCCTGTTAGCATGTGTGATTTGTACAGGTGATTTTCCTCTATAGCCTTGACTGCTAAGATCAAGCAAAGGCATAACCGTGCTTTTGAAACCACCTGTACTTTCTTGCAATGGCTGGCATATATCCACGTCACTTTACAGCTGTAGCAGTTGTCAGGAACACTTGGTAGGATCCTTCAAACTTCAAAATTTGGTCCCAAAGATACTTTCACATGTTCCTTTACTAGGACCCAATCACCTGGCTATAATTCATGTGACTGATAGAAAGCGAAACATGGGCTCCGCCATCTTGGTACTGGTTCAGATCAGCTAAATAAGACTCCATTTCTCGGAGCAAGAAAAGGGAGTAAACTGTTGCTTTTTATCTGGTGGTGAAGGTCATCATAGACTGAAAACTCTGTCTAAGAAGAAGCAAGAAAGTATATTACAAATTCTTAAAACGACAGTCTCTATACATGAATATATATAACAACATTATCAGACCCCTATAATTCTACTCACGTGTAATATTATGATACAAGTCATTATGTAATTGAATGTTAATTGAAAAAAATACCTTTCCTTTTCAATCTGCAGCCACTGTAATTTTCTATAAACGAAATGCAATATGGCTACATGGAGTTGTTCTGTATACAGAATGTGTACTGACCACTCCCCGGAATCATCATTTCCTGCTTGTGTGATTGGATCACCAATTTTCCCAGAAGTCTGCCTAAGATACAAGTCAGATTTCAGGCATCCCCTGCAACAAAAATGTAATTTTTGGTTAAATATTTCCAATAGGAACACGTCTAAAGGGATGCAGGCCCAGCAGCTTTCCTCATTAGTGCTCTGCAGCTGCGACACTTGACAGTTATGAAACTCCCATTAGACTCACTCAGCCAAGAGAACCAGAGAAACACTAAGGGTGCTTTCACAGCGAGGTGTCGGCGGCGTCGGTGGTAAAGCGCCGCTATTTACCATCGTTCTAACGGCGCTATTCAGCTGCTAGCGGGGTGCTTTTAACCCCTGCTAGCGACCAAAAAAGGGTTAAAACGGTGGTTTGGCTGCGCTGCCCCATTGATTTCAATGGACAGGGGCGCTTTAGGAGCGGTGTATACAGCTCTGCAAAGATGCTGCTTGCAGGACTTTTTCTTAACATACTGCAAGCGCACCGCTCCAGTGTGAAAGCACTCGGGTTTTCACACTGGAGAGACAGGAGAGGCTCTATGCAGGCGCTATTTTTAGCGCTGTAGCACCTGTAAAGTGCCTCAGTGTGAAAGCAGTCACATGGATTTCTTCAGAATAACAAAAGGTAGAATTCTGCAACATAGTTTGTTATAATGCTTGTAATGCACATAGATCACCCAGGGGAGGATGTTTTTTTCTCAACAAAAGTGGAGTTACGCTTGAAGGTAATTGCTTTTGAATTTGGTGCAGCCATGTTTGTACATCTAAAACTGCCGCACGTGTCGGTTAAAGCTACCAAAACAGGTAGTAGGACTTATCTGGCACAGGCTATTATAAAGGGCCATAACGCCAGCAAAATGTCATTATGGGCATTATTCAATTCCCCTGAATTTGTTTATGGACACAATGGAGTTTATTTACTAAAGCTAGAGAGTGCAAAATGAGTCACATTTCTGTATAGAAAACCAATCAGCTTTTAGCCTGAGCTTGTTCAATTAACCACTTAAGGACTGCCTCACGCCGCTGTACGTCGGCAAGGCGGCACGGGCAGGCAAAATCACGTACATGTACGTGATTTGCCTCCCGCGGGTGGGGGGTCCGATCGGACCCCCCCCGCCGCCCGAGGCGGTCCCGTTTTGTCCCCCGGCGATCGGAGACGAGGGGGAGGCCATCCGATCGTGGCCCCCCCCTCGCGATCGCCGCCGGCCAATAGGAACACTCCTTTGCTGCTGTATGCTAAACAGCAGCAAAGGAAGTGATGTCATCTCCCCTCGGGTCGGTATATTCCGTTCCGGCCCGAGGAGAGACGACATGTGAGTGAGTGCACCAACACACACACACACAGTAGAACATGCCAGGCACACTAAACACCCCGATCCCCCCCCCGATCGCCCCCCGATCCCCCCCCCGATCACCCCCCCCCCCCCCGTCACAAACTGACACCAGCCGTTTTTTTTTGTTTTTTTTTGTTTTTTTTTTCTGATTACTGCTAGGTGTCAGTTTGTGACAGTTACTGTGTTAGCACAGTTACTGTTACCCCCCTGTAGGTCTAGGATACCCCCCTAACCCCCCCTAATAAAGTTTTAACCCCTTGATCACCCCCTGTCACCAGTGTCGCTAAGCGATCATTTTTCTGATCGCTGTATTAGTGTCGCTGGTGACGCTAGTTAGTGAGGTAAATATTTAGGTTCGCCGTCAGCGTTTTATAGCGTCAGGGACCCCCATATACTACCTAATAAATGTTTTAACCCCTTGATTGCCCCCTAGTTAACCCTTTCACCACTGATCACCGTATAACCGATACGGTTGACGCTGGTTAGTTCGTTTATTTTTTATAGTGTCAGGGCACCCGCCGTTTATTACCGAATAAAGGTTTAGCCCCCCGATCGCCCGGCGGTGATATGCGTCGCCCCAGGCAGCGTCAGATTAGCGCCAGTACCGCTAACACCCACGCACGCAGCATACGCCTCCCTTAGTGGTATAGTATCTGATCGGATCAATATCTGATCCGATCAGATCTATACTAGCGTCCCCAGCAGTTTAGGGTTCCCAAAAACGCAGTGTTAGCGGGATCAGCCCAGATACCTGCTAGCACCTGCGTTTTGCCCCTCCGCCCGGCCCAGCCCAGCCCACCCAAGTGCAGTATCGATCGATCACTGTCACTTACAGAACACTAAACGCATAACTGCAGCGTTCGCAGAGTCAGGCCTGATCCCTGCGATCGCTAACAGTTTTTTTGGTAGCGTTTTGGTGAACTGGCAAGCACCAGCCCCAGGCAGCGTCAGGTTAGCGCCAGTACCGCTAACACCCACGCACGCAGCATACACCTCCCTTAGTGGTATAGTATCTGATCGGATCAATATCTGATCCGATCAGATCTATACTAGTGTCACCAGCAGTTTAGGGTTCCCAAAAACGCAGTGTTAGCGGGATCAGCCCAGATACCTGCTAGCACCTGCGTTTTGCCCCTCCGCCCGGCCCGGCCCAGCCCACCCAAGTGCAGTATCGATCGATCACTGTCACTTACAAAAGACTAAACGCATAACTGCAGCGTTCGCAGAGTCAGGCCTGATCCCTGCGATCGCTAACAGTTTTTTTGGTAGCGTTTTGGTGAACTGGCAAGCACCAGCGGCCTAGTACACCCCGGTCGTAGCCAAACCAGCACTGCAGTAACACTTGGTGACGTGGCGAGTCCCATAAGTGCAGTTCAAGCTGGTGAGGTGGCAAGCACTAGTAGTGTCCCGCTGCCACCAAAAAGACAAACACAGGACCGTCGTGCCCATAATGCCCTTCCTGCTGCATTCGCCAATCCTAATTGGGAACCCACCGCTTCTGCAGCGCCCGTACTTCCCCCATTCACATCCCCAACCAAATGCAGTCGGCTGCATGAGAGGCATTTTCTTTATGTCCTCCCGAGTATCCCTACCCAACGAACCCCCCAAAAAAAGATGTCGTGTCTGCAGCAAGCGCGGATATAGACGTGACACCCGCTATTATTGTCCCTTCTGTCCTGACAATCCTGGTCTTTGCATTGGTGAATGTTTTGAACGCTACCATTCACTAGTTGAGTATTAGCGTAGGGTACAGCATTGCACATACTAGGCACACTTTCACAGGGTCTCCCAAGATGCCATCGCATTTTGAGAGACCCGAACCTGGAACCGGTTACAGTTATAAAAGTTAGTTACAAAAAAAGTGTAAAAAAAAAAAATATATAAAATAAAAAAAAATAGTTGTCGTTTTATTGTTCTCTCTCTCTCTATTCTCTCTCTCTATTGTTCTGCTCTTTTTTTACTGTATTCTATTCTGCAATGTTTTATTGTTATTGTTATTGTTATTATGTTTTATCATGTTTGTTTTTCAGGTATGTAATTATTTATACTTTACTGTTTACTGTTTATTGTTAACCATTGTTAACCATTTTTTTGTCTTCAGGTACGCCATTCACGACTTTGAGTGGTTATACCAGAATGATGCCTGCAGGTTTAGGTATCATCTTGGTATCATTCTTTTCAGCCAGCGGTCGGCTTTCATGTAAAAGCAATCCTAGCGGCTAATTAGCCTCTAGACTGCTTTTACAAGCCGTGGGAGGGAATGCCCCCCCCCACACCGTCTTTCGTGTTTTTCTCTGGCTCTCCTGTCTCAACAGGGAACCTGAGAATGCAGCCGGTGATTCAGCCAGCTGACCATAGAGCTGATCAGAGACCAGAGTGGCTCCAAACATCTCTATGGCCTAAGAAACCGGAAGCTACGAGTATTTCATGACTTAGATTTCGCCGGATGTAAATAGCGCCATTGGGAAATTGGGGAAGCATTTTATCACACCGATCTTGGTGTGGTCAGATGCTTTGAGGGCAGAGGAGAGATCTAGGGTCTAATAGACCCCAATTTTTTCAAAAAAGAGTACCTGTCACTACCTATTGCTATCATAGGGGATATTTACATTCCCCGAGATAACAATAAAAATGATTAAAAAAAAAAAATATGAAAGGAACAGTTTAAAAGTAAGATTAAAAAAGCAAAAAAATAATAAAGAAAAAAAAAAAAAAAAAAAAGCACCCCTGTCGCCCCCTGCTCTCGCGCTAAGGCGAGCGCAAGCGGCGGTCTGTCGTCAAACGTAAACAGCAATTGCACCATGCATGTGAGGTATCACCGCGAAGGCCAGATCGAGTGCAGTAATTTTTCCAGTAGACCTCCTCTGTAAATCTAAAGTGGTAACCTGTAAAGACTTTTAAAGGCTTTTAAACATGTATTTATTTTGTTGCCACTGCACGTTTGTGCGCAATTTTAAAGCATGTCATGTTTGGTATCCATGTACTCGGCCTAAGATCATCTTTTTTATTTCATCAAACATTTGGGCAATATAGTGTGTTTTAGTGCATTAAAATTTAAAAAAGTGTGTTTTTTCCCCAAAAAATGCGTTTGAAAAATCGCTGCGCAATTACTGTGTGAAAAAAAAAAATGAAACACCCACCATTTTAATCTGTAGGGCATTTGCTTTAAAAAAATATATAATGTTTGGGGGTTCAAAGTAATTTTTTTGCAAAAAAAAATAACTTTTTCATGTAAACAATAAGTGTCAGAAAGGGCTTTGTCTTCAAGTGGTTAGAAGAGTGGGTGATGTGTGACATAAGCTTCTAAATGTTGTGCATAAAATGCCAGGACAGTTCAAAACCCCCCCAAATGACCCCATTTTGGAAAGTAGACACCCCAAGCTATTTGCTGAGAGGCATGTCGAGTCCATGGAATATTTTATATTGCGACACAAGTTGCGGGAAAGAGACACATTTTTTTTTTTTTTTTTTTGCACAAAGTTGTCACTAAATGATATATTGCTCAAACATGCCATGGAAATATGTGAAATTACACCCCAAAATACATTCTGCTGCTTCTCCTGAGTACGGGGATACCACATGTGTGAGACTTTTTGGGAGCCTAGCCGCGTACGGGACCCCGAAAACCAATCACCGCCTTCAGGCTTTCTAAGGGCGTGAATTTTTGATTTCACTCTTCACTGCCTATCACAGTTTCGGAGGCCATGGAATGCCCAGGTGGCACAAAACCCCCCCAAATGACCCCATTTTGGAAAGTAGACACCCCAAGCTATTTGCTGAGAGGTATAGTGAGTATTTTGCAGACCTCACTTTTTGTCACAAAGTTTTGAAAATTGAAAAAAGAAAAAAAAAAATGTTTTTTCTTGTCTTTCTTCATTTTCAAAAACAAATGAGAGCTGCAAAATACTCACCATGCCTCTCAGCAAATAGCTTGGGGTGTCTACTTTCCATAATGGGGTCATTTGGGGGGGGTTTGTGCCACCTGGGCATTCCATGGCCTCCGAAACTGTGATAGGCAGTAAAGAGTGAAATCAAAAATTTTCACCCTTAGAAATCCTGAAGGCAGTGATTGGTTTTCGGGGTCCCGTACGCGGCTAGGCTCCCAAAAAGTCCCACACATGTGGTATCCCCAATACTCAGGAGAAGCAGCTAAATGTATTTTGGGGTGCAATTCCACATAGGCCCATGGCCTGTGTGAGCAATATATCATTTAGTGACAACTTTATGAAAAAAAAAAAAAAAAGTGTCACTTTCCCGCAACTTGTGTCAAAATATAAAATATTCCATGGACTCAATATGCCTCTCAGCAAATAGCTTGGGGTGTCTACTTTCCAAAATGGGGTCATTTGGGGGGGGTTTGTGCCACTTGGGCATTCCATGGCCTCCGAAACTGTGATAGGCAGTAAAGAGTGAAATCAAAAATTTACACCCTTAGAAATCCTGAAGGCGGTGATTGGTTTTCGGGGCCCCGTACGCGGCTAGGCTCCCAAAAAGTCCCACATATGTGGTATCCCCATACTCAGGAGAAGCAGCTGAATGTATTTTGGGGTGCAATTCCACATAGGCCCATGGCCTGTGTGAGCAATATATCATTTAGTGACAACTTTTTGTAAATATTTTTTTTTTTTTTTTTTTTTGTCATTTTTCAATCACTTGGGACAAAAAAAATAAATATTCAATGGGCTCAACATGCCTCTCAGCAATTTCCTTGGGGTGTCTACTTTCCAAAATGGGGTCATTTGGGGGGGTTTTGTACTGCCCTGCCATTTTAGCACCTCAAGAAATGACATAGGCAGTCTTAAACTAAAAGCTGTGTAAATTACAGAAAATGTACCCTAGTTTGTAGACGCTATAACTTTTGCGCAAACCAATAAATATACGCTTATTGACATTTTTTTTACCAAAGACATGTGGCCGAATACATTTTGGCCTAAATGTATGACTAAAATTTAGTTTATTGGATTTTTTTTATAACAAAAAGTAGAAAATATCATTTTTTTTCAAAATTTTCGGTCTTTTTCCGTTTATAGCGCAAAAAATAAAAACCGCAGAGGTGATCAAATACCATCAAAAGAAAGCTCTATTTGTGGGAAGAAAAGGACGCAAATTTCGTTTGGGTACAGCATTGCATGACCGCGCAATTAGCAGTTAAAGCGACGCAGTGCCAAATTGGAAAAAGACCTCTGGTCCTTAGGCAGCATAATGGTCCGGGGCTCAAGTGGTTAAGCTTTGGCAATAAAACCTGGAAGCGGATTGGTTTCTACTAGGGCCGAAACAACTAATTGATTAATCGACAACTAAGCCATTATGAAAATAGAATTTTCCCATCACTATAGTCGAAAAGAATGTCGATTTGACCCCACTATCGATTAGAAAAATTGAACGTTCTTAAAATTACATTTTTTTTTTTTGGATTACATGTATGTGTAATATATATTTTATTTATTTATTTTAGATAGATAGATACAAGTCCCGTTAACACTTGGTTTACACCTATGCATTTTTTAGTTCGTTTTGCACTTTGCAGAAACGCACTACAGTCCATTTAACATGGTTTCCTATGGTACATGTTCACGTATATGCGTTTTTAAGCCAGTGTGTTTTTGGAAAGGGTCAGGGACTTTTTTCCTGCAGCAGAATGCATTCAATAGACCGGCACCAAAAATGCAAGTGTTTCGTTTTTGATGCGTTTTACATGCATTTTTTTTTAACTCTCTACAACAAATTGTAAATATCTGGCTGTTAAGGAGTGGAATGGAAAGTCAGTTGCCGCTTTCTTAACAACCGATGAGTCATCAGTTGTCAGCGGGCTTCCTCGCTGACAGGTGAATATAAAAAAAATGCCGGCAGTAAAAATTTTTTTAGAAAAAAATGTCCATACCAAAATCCATACTAGACCCTTAATGCCCTCAACATCGGAGGTTTCTTTGGGGCAGGGGGGACTCTGCCCCCCCAAAGCACCTTGTCCCCATGTTGATGGGAGGGAAGGAGGTTCTCACCCAAGATTTGATGGTATATGGCTCCGTCCATCGTCCTTTTGATGCAGTGAAGTTGTCCTGTCCCCATAGCAGAAAAACACCCCCAAAGCATGATTCCACCTCCATGTTTGACGGTGGGGATGGTGTTCTTGGGGTTATAGGCAACATTCATCCTCCTCCAAACATGGCGAGTCGAGTTGATGCCAAAGAGTTTGATTTTGGTCTCATCTGACCACAACACTTTCACCCAGTTCTCCTCTGAATCATTCAGATGTTCATTAGCAAACTTCAGACGGGCCTGTACATGTGCTTTCTTGAGCAGGGGGACCTTGTGGGCGCTGTAGGATTTCAGTTCTTCATAGCATAGTGTGTTAACAAATGTTTTCTTGGTAACTATGGTCCCAGCTGCCTTGAGATCATTGACAAAATTCTCCCGTGTCGTTCTGGGCTGATTCCTCGCCTCCATTCTCATAACCATTGAAACTCCACGAGGTGAGATCTTGTATAGAGCCCCAGACTGAGGGAGATTGACAGTTATTTTGTGTTTCTCCCATTTGTGAATAATCGCACCAACTGTTGTCACCCTATCACCAAGCTGCTTGGCGATGGTCTTGTAGCCCATTCCAGCCTTGTGTAGGTCTACAATCTTGTCCCTGACATCCTTGAACAGCTCTTTGGTCTTGGCCATGGTGGAGAGATTGGAATCTGATTGATCAGTTGCTTCTGTGGACAGGTGTCTTTTATACAGGTAGCAAGCTGAGATTAGGAGCACTCCCTTTAACAGGGTGCTCCTAATCTCAGCTCATTACCTGTATAGAAGACATCTGGCCAGAAATCTTGCTGATTGATAGAAGATCAAATATTTTTTTCTTTTATTAAAATGCAAATCAATTTATAACTTTTTTGAAATTTGTTTTTCTGGATTTTTTTGTTGTTATTCTGTCTTTCATTGTTAAAAAAAAAAACTACCATTATAATTATAGACTGATCATTTCTTTGTCAGTGGACAAATGCACAAAATCAGCAGGGGATCAAATACTTTTTTCCCTCACTGTACATAAAACATTCACACCTATAGCAAGGTTATGGCTGCACAATATGTTTTATCTACAGGTGACCTTTAGCTGCACAGGCAGTTTTTGGTGAAGGTGAGCTAACACTTTAATGTGTTTAAAATTTTCAGTAAAGTCTTCCCTTTTCCCTTCTTTCCTCAAGACTGTACATATTAAGTTCCTGAAGTCTCTCCTGATGTGTTGTTTCCTCCAGACCTTTCACTATATGTGTTGTCAATCCCAGGAATTGTTCTATTTCATCAATTTTCTTTTTTAAGCCTTGTACACACGATCAGATTTTCGGATGACCGTTCGTCCGTTTTTTGTTGCATGCTAGTCTCATGTCGAAAGTGAAAAGGTTACTTACCATACCCATTCTCATACAACATAATCCAACTTTAGAAGTGACGTAATGTGTTGAATGTATTCTTTTGTTTCTGAGCATGCGTAGTCTTTCTCTTACGATTTTTTTCGTATGAAAATTTTACTAATTATGCGAAAATCGGACGTTGTGTTCACATCCGACAAAAATTTTATAGTCTGCACATCTAGCTTTTGTCTGACGAAAATCCGGAATCAGCTGTCAAAAGCACCATACTGACGATCCGAAAATCGGCAGATCGTTCGGAAGAAATTTCACTTCCGATTTTCGTATTGTGTGTACGGGCCTTTAGTGAGGTCTCTAGAACTGGACACAGTCTTCTAAATGAAGTCTAACTAAAGATTCTTCTATATATAGGAGCAGAACCTCCTTCCTCCTGCTGGTCATCCTTCTAGCGCTACCTAAAGAACTATAAAGGGGCATCAGTACCTTCTTCCTACTGATGGTGATCCTTCTAGTGATAACTAAAGAACTATATAGGGGGATCAGTACCTCCTCCCTTCTGCTAGTGATCCCTCTAATGATACAAAAGATCTATATAGGGGGGTTAGTGTCTCCTTCCTCCTACTGGTGAAACCTCTAATGATAATTAAAGATCTATACAGGGGGATCAGTACCCCCTTCCTTCTGCTAGTGATCCCTCTACTGATACAAAAAAATCTATATAGGGGGATTATTATTATTATACAGGCTTTATACAGTGACAACAATTTGCACAGCGCTTTACAACATGAGGGCAGATAGTACACTTACAATACAAATCAATACAGGAGGGATCAGAGGATTCTGCTCATTAGCGCTTACAATCTAGAAGGGAGGGTCAAGTGGAACAAAAGGTAATAACTGTGTGGGGTGAGCTGATGAAGAAAATGAAAATACAGTTGTTAGGTGTGGGTAGGGTAAGCTTCTCTGAAGAGAAGGGTTTTCAGGGATCATCTAAAGGCTAATAGAGTAGGAAATAAGCGGACAGATTGTGGTAAGGCATTCCATAGGATTGGAGAGGCTTTGGAAAAGTCCTGGAGGAGAGCATGGGTGGAGGTGACAAGGGAGCTAGTGAGCAGAAGGTCTTGAGAGGAACAAAGAGAACGAGTAGGTTGGTATTTAGAGACTAGGCTAGTGATGTAGCTGGGGGCTAAATTGTGGATGGCTTTGTATGTAGTTGTTAGTATTTTGAATTTAATTTGTTGGGTGAGCGGAAGCCAGTGGAGGGATTGACAGAGAGGGGTAGCAGACACAATGCGAATGGTAAGGTGGATGAGTCTGGCAGCAGCAATTATGATGGATTGAAGAGGTGATAGAATATGTAGAGGTAAGCCAATGAGAAGGGAGTTACAGTAGTCGAGGCGAGAGATGACCACTGACCAGCAAATGAATTAAGAGCTTTGTTGTGTCATTGGTTAGAAAGGGGCGTATTTTAGAGATGTTGTGGAGCTTGAGGCGGCAGGATTTGGACAGTGATTGGACATGGTGCTTAAAGGAGAGTTCAGAGTCCAGACAACACCTAGAACCTTGGCATGCAGGAATGGGCTTATAGTTGTGCCATTGATTTGGACAGAGCGATCAGGGGAAAGGGAAAGGTGTATATGGGGAAGGAAAAATTATAAGTTTAGTTTTGGATAGGTTGAGTTTGAGGAAGTGGTGTAACTGACCCAGGGAGGAAATAGATTGTAGATTGAAAATAGGAGAGGTCCAAGGACAGAACCTTGGGGGACCCCAACAGAGAAAGGAAGAGGAGAGGAGGAAGTAGAGTTGTAAGTAACGCTAAAGGTGCAGTTGGATAAGTAGGAAGAGAACCAGCGAAGAGTACAGTCACGGAGACCAAAGGCGTGGAGCTTTTTGAAGAGGGGGTGGTCAACCGTATCAAAGGCATCAGAGAGGTCCAGGATTAGGAGTACAGAATAGCGTAGATTGGTTTTGGCCATTAGTGGATCGTTTGGATTAGTGTCTCCTTCCTCCTATTGGTAATGCCTCTAATGATGCAATGCAAGTAGCGGACCTCCAGCTGTTGCAAAACTACAAGTCCCATCGTTCCTCTGCCTATGGGTGTCATGCTTGTGGCTGTCAGAGTCTTGTTATGCCTCATGGGACTTGTAGTTCTGCAACAACTGGAGGTCCGCTAATTGCATTTCCCTGATATAGGGGGATCAGTACCCCCTTCCTTCTGCTAGTGACCCCTCTAATGACACAAACGATCTATATAGGGAGATCAGTATCTCCTTCCTCCCACTGGTGATCCATCTAATGATAATTAAAGAACTATATAGGGGGTCAGTACCTCCTTCCTTCTGCTAGTGATCCCTCTAAATATACAAAAGATCTAAATAGCAAGATTAGTATCTACTTCCTCCTGCTGGTGATCCCTCTAATGATAATTAAAGATCTAAATAGGGGTATCAGGACCGCCTTCCTCCTTCTGTTGATCCCTCTAGTGACACACCCTACAATTCTTTGTTATTCTCACTGTCTGACCACACAGTTTGCTCATTTTACAGTTATTTAAAATAAGTACTCTCAAATCTTTTTCCTCTGTTAGTTCTGTCTTTGGTCTCTGCCAGGAGTGTCAGCATTCCACACTTCCAGGTATGTAAGAAACCAAAGTCTCCCTGTTGTCTCTGTTGCTCCACTCTCTCCTAGCTACTTTGTGACTACTGTGTCCCACCCAGAAGATGACAAGAAAGCTACGGAGTTTGTTACTTTAAAAAAGGTATTCACATTTATACAACGTTTGTCACTCAGGGATTAACGTAGTAAACTCTTACGGAGAGGCAAGGCATTCAAATTAGGAGCCTTGCACTGCAGTTTGGGTTTTCTTTACAGTAACCTTAAAGATCTGTTTACACATCTGTTGTCCATCTCGGTGCTGCAGTGCAGTATATTTTGAAAAACACGTTAGATCACTTTTTTTCTATATTTTAGTGCTTTGGCTGGTCAATAGAAGTCAGTGGAATTGCTTCAAAATATAACGTGTTTTGATGAGTTGGCAACAGGTATTACAAGCCTTGGTCAGTTGCTGATAATCCTATCCAAATTAATGCATAGTCAAGGCACATGTCAACACACTAAGTCTAAAGATACAAAAAAAAAAAAAGCTCCTGTACACACATGGCCCTAAATTAGAGTGGTACTACTAGATTCTCCACTAGATGGCAACATCATCCAACATTTTATATCACTGTTACATTTACATTAAAGTGGCTGTAAAGGCTTAAAGGGGTTGTAAACTCTCGTGTTTTTTCACCTTAATGCATCCGGTGAAAAAGCACCTGGCAGTGACCGCCCCCCCCCCCCCTGTTTTACTTACCTGGGCCCCATATTTCTGTCGGCGGAGACACGCGCTCCCTCTCTCCATGGGGTCCCGGCTCTTGATTGGATAGATTGATAGCAGCGCAGCCATTGGCTCCCGCTGCTGTCAATCAAATCCAATGACGTGAGCGCCAGGGGGGGCGGGACCGAGTCTGGCATTCATGTCTATGGACACAAATGCTGGACTCCGGAGCCTGCCCACAAGGTAACCCCGCGGGAGAGCGCTTCTCCTAAGGGGTTATCTGATGTGGGGAGGAGCTGCGAGAGCTGCCGGGGGACCCCAGAAGACGAGGTTTGGGGCCACTCTGTGCAAAACGAGCTGCACAGTGGAGGTAAGTATGACATGTTTGTTATTTAAAAAAAAAATAAAATCAAACCCTTACAATCACTTAAAAGTTCTGCATTAATGTTTACAGTATGTAAACAATCACCTTGTTAAACAACTCATTCAGTTTAAAATAGAAATGAAAGGCAAAACAGTTTGTGTGTGTGTATATACGGTATATATATATATATATATATATATATATATATATATACATACATATAATTATTAGTCCATTTTTTCCCCCTTTTTTTATGAGTGATCACATAATCTCTGTTCACAGCTGAATAAGAACTGGGGAGGAGAAGCAACAGTACACTGAGCTTCCCAGTGAATGGTTGTGCAGAGGGGATGGCATGTCAGCAGAAGATTGATCATTGGAGGAGAGCAGGCCGAGTTTCCAGCACAGCTAGAGAACTGACCATGGTGTAGTCTCCTGCTTGGTGTGGTCAGTATATAATACGGAAGCAGAGGGACTGTTAGGAACACCAGGGATTTCAAATTCAGTAATACAACGAGAACAGGATACTTTTTCATACAAGTACATGGTACACCAGACACATCAGGAATATGAAATGTTGGGATTACATATTCTTTAACCACCTGACCTCCAGAAGATTTACCCCCCCCCCTTCTTGACTGGACTTGTTCTTAATGTTGATGGCGTTTCTGAGTTTATCAAAGCAGATTCAGCAGTTCTAATAGGTGTCAGGAACATACACCACCGTTGACAGTTGCACCGGTACATCCGATCTCAATGGAATGTGTCAAGGCAGATATTTATTTCCCATGCACATGATGGAAGGTGGAAAAGTCTGTTCTAATTACATAGTCCATAATTAGTATGGTACCATGACGTCTGCTTCAAAAAATATTTTGGCTTAAGTTGCACTATAGGCCCAGTTCACACCAGGGTGTGCCATTCATTTTTAACTGTACCCCAATGCACCTCCAAAATACATGTGCACAGCGACGAAGCAGAACGCACGATGTCCGTGTGATGCAATGTGAAAAAATTGCCCCATATTTTAGTGTGTTGAGGAGCATTTCAACCCATTTATTTTAAACGGGCCATTTAACAAAGTTTGCAGCAACATGCATCAATGCACAAGTTCTATTGTCATACATCTGTTAAATCTTTAATCCTGGCAAATGTTTTTTTATTTGTTTTCGGCTTTTTAATAGCTGTACTTTATTTTACCTGGCATGCGTAACATAACATAAATATTGTCTTGGCTCCAGGCAAACCTCTCTATTTTTCCACAATGGAATAGAGACGTCTTACTAATTTATTTGGTTGGTGAGTGTGAAGTAATGTTCATGTTTACATCCTACCCGTGCCCCAGGTTTAAAGCCGCTCAGAGGGAGCTCATACTAATGGTATATAAATGCAGTATGGTACACAGTTACATTGATACTAGTGTATGCATGTGACATTTTCTAGTGATAGATAATAGTGCAAGCTTATACTCTATACCTATAGCTCCCAACTGTCCCTGATTTCGAGCAATGTCCCTCTGTCCCTCATTCCTCCTCATTTGGCCCTCATTTTGGTCTGATCTATATAGTTATATATAAAATGCACTTTTTATCTTTCAAAAAAGTATTTCCCAGCGCTAAACCTTTCATTCAAATTCTAAATTGCTGCATTTCTAAATATTAAAAGCCAGTATAAAGGAATAGTAGTGGTAAAAAAAAGCACTTGTGGATTTAATAAACCTTTTTTTGGGTTAATTCTCCTTTAAGGGGGTGTGGCAGGGGGTGTGTCCTCTGCCTACATACATTTGTTAGTAGGTGTCCCTCATTCCCATCTCAAAATGTTGGGAGGTATGTATACCATAGAATGGCCATCTCTCTAGGGCTGGGGAGAAAGGGGCTCAGGTATGCTCTGTAGCAGTGGTCCCTAAACTGGGGCCCTTTGTTTGCCTTTAACTGGCCCTTGGGGTACTATTCCTCCTGGGGCACAACTACTCCTACAGACACCAGTGATGGGGCACTATTCCTCCTACTGACACCAGTTATTCGGCACTATTACTCCTACTGATGCCCATGATAGGGCCCTATTCCTCCTACTGACACCAGTAATTGGCCACTATTCCTACTACTGACAGCAATGATAAAGCACTATGTTTCCTACTGACACCAACAATGAGGCACTATTCCTCCTACTGATACCAATGATGGGGCACTATTCCTCCTACTGACACCAATGATGGGACACTATTCCTCCTACTGACACCAATGATGGGGTACTATTCCTCCTACTGACACCAATGATGGGGCACTATTCCTCCTACTGACACCAGTGATAGGGCACTATTCCTGCTACTGACACCAATGATGGGGCACTATTCCTCCTACTGGCATCAGTGATTGGGCACTATTCCTCCTACTGACACCAGTACCCGGGCACTATTCTTACTACTTACACTCTTCCACCTACTGACACCAACAAATGCATATTTTTTTTCCTACTGACACCCTTGATGGGGCACTATTCCTCCTACTGACACCAGCAATGGGGTAGAAATCCTCCCACTGACACCAACAATGGGGCACAATTCCTCCCATTGACCAATACTGAGGCAGTATTCCTCCTACTCTCACCAGCAATGGGTCATAATTCCTTCCATCTACACCAGTGATGGGGCATTATTCCCTCCACTGACACCAAAGGTGGGGCACTATTACTCCTACTGACACCAATGATGGGGCACTGTTCCTTTCACCAACACCGATGCTGTGGCACTATTCCTCCTTCCAGTAAACACAGGCACTACATATTTTTTTAATCCCACTGCTCACCAACCCTGGGGCATTTTTTTACTTCCGCTGACCACTGAGCCTGAGACATTGTTTACTGCCACTGCTCACCAACCCTGGAGCATGTTTTACTCCCACTGCTTACCAACCCTTGGGTATTTTTTACTCCCACTGAGCCTGAGACATTGCTTACTCCTACTGACGCTGGGACAGTTTGTACACCCCCCCTGGCTATAGTCTGGCCCCTCTAAGGTCTGAAATACAGTAAATTGGCCTTTTGTTTAGCAAATTTGAGGACCCCTGCTTTATGGTATGCCTATTTGTTGAACAACATAGATAAAGTAGATGTTTTCTTATTACAGCAATACCTCAGATTGTGAGTAACGCGGTTAACAAGCGTTTTGTAATACGATTAGCTATTGTATTTTAAAAATCCTGACTCGGTTTGCGAGCGTTGTCTCGCAAAACGAGCAGGATTTAAGCTTCTGTGGTGTGCAGTACTTCATTTGGCCAGAGGTGTGGGGGAGCCGCTCAGATGCACTCGGAGCCACTCGGAAACACTCCGTTCCCGAGTGTTTCTGAGTCTATCCGAGTGTTTCCGAGTGTCTCCGACGCCCCCCCCCCACCTCTGGCCACATGCGGTACTGCATACAATAGAAGTCACTATGGAACAAATTATCTGAGTTTCCATTGACTCCTATGGGGAAACTCGCTTTGATATACGAGTGCTTTGCATTACAAGCATTCTTCTGGAATGAATTATGCTCTTAATCCAAGGTACCACTGTATATCAAAATACAGCTATGTTTATAAAAGTATTATTACACTGTTAATTATTAATATTATACATGATTTGTATACTGCTAACAGTTTGAGCAGAACTTTACATTATAAAGGGAGACAGTACAGTTACAATACAATAAAATACAAGAGGGTTGAGAGGTCCCTGCTCATAAGAGCTTACATGTGTATTTCTACAATCTCAGCACTGCAGCCAGACGGTTATAGGAAAGCCCTTCTCCTTTCCCAGTGTCCCAGTCGTTTGACCTATGATGTGATCACATGACTGGGATACTGGGATAAGAGAAAAGCTTTCTATAAAGGGAAGCATTTTCTGCCACTCCCTGGCAGCTGACCAGTCTATGGAAAGATCTGCTCCTTTCCTCCTGTTTACACACTGGGTGTACTTGCAGCTTTACTGGCCTTGGGCTGAGGCTGCAGAGCTACCATCTTCTAGTGGGCCTTCTGAACACAGCCCGCAGCATTAGCCCCATTTCCAGAAATTTGTAATGTAGCCCTGGCCTCACTATGGTTGCATGCTATGTGGATTTCCCTTGTGGACAACAGGAGTAATATGCCAGATATTTATAGGCTAGCACCACCAAAGCCTTGCTCAGACAAGCTTTATAAATTCTGGTTTGAACAGATGTAGAAAAGAGAAGACAGCTGATAAACAGGTACAACTTATGTGGGAGGATTTGTTTCATCTCTGTGTATCACCTGAGTATACAGTATGTAACAGTTTACAACCACTAGGTTGGGAGCCCCTTTACACTTATGCACGTGCACTCATCTGTACAATAAAACGGAGTTCCGGCCATTTATTTTTTTTCAAATAACCCCCATGAAAGTCACCGCTTGTCAATTACAAATTGGCATGTGTTGTCTATGTTACTTTCTCTGTTCTTTGTGCATCTTTCATTAGTTATACTAAACTCCAGATTCAGCATGCAGCCATCCTGTCATAAATCTGCAGTAATGTTTTATGCTCTGACCATCTGCTTACCTATCAGGTCTGTGTCTCAGAGAGCGTGCCCCCACACCTGGGCATTTAAATGAGTTGTAAAGGCAGAAGTTTTTTTTTATCTTAATGCATTCTATGCATTAAGATAAAAAACCTTCTGTGTGTAGCAGCCTCCCCAGCACCCCTTAATGTCCTACCTGAGCGCCTTCTCTCTCCAGCAATGTCCAAAATCCCCTCAGCCGTCCAGTGCACTCCTCCTGATTGGCTGAGACAGAGCAGTGGCGCTATTGGCTCCTGCGGCTGTCAAAGTCAGTCAGCCAATCAGGGTAGAGAGGGGGCGGGCCAGGTTGGGGCTCTGTGTCTGAATAGATACATGAAGCTCTGACTCGGCTTGGGTGACAACCTATAGCAAGCTGGACTGTGGGGGCATCCAAAGGAGGGAGGAGCCAGGAGCAGCAAAGAGGGACCCGAGAAGAGGAGGATCTGGGCTGATCTGTGTAAAAAAACTAACTGCACAGAGGAGGTAAGTATATGTTTGTTGTTAGAAAAAAAAGCGAGCCTTTACAATCAATTTAAGTATGAAAATTGTGCCCATTCTTCTTTGCAAAATAGCTCAAGATCTGTCAGATTGGATGTAGAGTGTCTGTAAACAGCAATTTTCAAGTCTTGTCACAGATTCTCAATTGGATTTAGGTCTGGACTTTGACTAGGCCATTCTAACACATGAATATGCTTTGATCTAAACCATTCCATTGTAGCTCTGGCTGTATGTTTAGGGTCGTTGTCCTGCTGGAAGGTGAACCTCCGCCCCAGTCTCAAGTCTTTTGCTGACTCTAATGCCGCGTACACACGAGCGGACTTTACGGCAGACTTTGCCCAGCGGACTTTTCGATGGACTTTATGACGGACTTTTCGAATGAACGGACTTGCCTACACACAATCCACCAAATTCGGTCGAATTCGTACGTGATGACATACGACCGGACTAAAACAAGGAAGTTCATAGCCAGTAGCCAATAGCTGCCCTAGCGTGGCTTTTTGTCCGTCGAACTAGCATACAGACAAGCGGACTTTTCGACCGGACTCGAGTTCGACGGATAGACTTAAAACATGTTTCAAATCTAAGTCCGTCCAACTTTTGAGAAAACAAAGTCCGCTGGAGCCCACACACGATCGAATTGTCCGACAAAATCCCGTCCGCCGGGCAAAGTCTGCTGTAAAGTCCGCTCGTGTGTAGGCGGCATAACAGGTTTTCTTCTAAGATTGCAATGGGTAAGAGCCCTGTGAGCTGCCACACTTAGCCTAAATTAACCTAAAATAAACAAAGGTGATATAACTATAACTATAATCAGCTGCTCACACTTCCCCAGATGGTGATAATGCAATCTATATAACACACTGTGCAGCGCTGATAAATATGGAAACAATACTATATAAATATATGAATCCAGTAAACACTATATATAAAACATAAATGTCTAAAGCATAACAACATATAAACACTATAAATAAAGTGCTTGTGCTCCGTGATATTGCACTCAGTCCTCAATGAGCTTATTAAATTAAAAAACAACAGTCCATATATATGAAAATAAAGTGCTTGTGCTCCCTGACTTTCAATTAATCCTTGATGAGTGTTTAAACTAAACAGCAAAAGTCCATATTAACATCAACCATGTGATAATTGTGTCTTCATGCGTTGTGCACACACAACCCCCACCGAGTGTACCCTCACCTTGGGGGCTTAAAAAATAAGCCTGTAATTGATAGCAATAGCCTGCAGAGATCCTCCTTTGCTTCCTTTATCCTATGCAGGTTTATAGGACACTTGTATGGAACACAGGCCACTTGCTACTTCCGATAATAACCCAGCTCAGAGGTCACTATTTTCTCCTGGTATGTTCAGAGACTCTCCTCATATACATCACATGCTGGAAATGACAGAGGCATGCAATAAAACGCCTTTTAAAGTGCTATAGTGCTGAGGGGTGATAGAGTCACCTGCGGTCCGGTTCTGCAGCTCCTCCTACCAGTTTTGTCACAGTCTTGTGACTTCCTCTGGGAATAAGTAAAAAAGTATTCCAAGAGGAAGTCATGTGACTGTGACGAAACCGGTAGGAGAAGCTTGATCTGCTGACAAGAGGGGTACCAGGAAGTGTTGCAGAGCTGGCATAGGACAGGGGGAACGCCATGTAAACCAGGGCTGCAGAAGTGGACCACAGGTGATCAAGCTCCACCTACTGGTTTTGTGACTTCCTCTGGGAATAAGTAAAAAAGTATTCCCAGAGGCTTGATCGGCTGACGAGAGAGGTACCAGGAAGTGCTGTAGAGCTGGCATAGGACAGGGGGAACGCCATGTAAACTGGGGCTGCAGGACTGGACCATGGGTGACTCTATCACTCCTCAGCACTATAGCACTTTAAAGGTGATTTTTAAAAATTTTTATTTATTTGAAATGTGAGTTGTATATATGTGAAGTTCTGTTTGCAATTAAAAATTTTTAAATGTTATAATGCTATTGCATGCCTCTGTCATTTCCCGCATGTGATGTATATGAGGAGAGTCTCTGAACATACCAGGAGAAAATAGTGACCTCTGAGCTGGGTTATCGGAAGTAGCAAGTGGCCTGTGTTCCATACAAGCGTCCCATAAACCTGCATAGGCTAAAGAAAGCAAAGGAGGATCTCTGCAGGTTATTGCTATCAATTACAGGCTTATTTTTTAAGCCCCTAAAGTAAGGGTACACCCGGTAGGGGTTGTGTGTGCACAACGCATGAAGACACAATTATCACATGGTTGATGTTAATATGGACTTTTGCTGTTTAGTTTAAAGTGGAGTTCCACCCAAAAGTGGAACTTCCACTCATCAGATTCCTCCCCCCCTCCGGTGACACAGTTGGCACCTTTCAGGGGGGAGGGGGGTACAGATACCTGTATATTACAGGTATCTGTACCCACTTCCGGCGTAGATAGCCGCAGAATCTGCGGGTATTTACGCCACTTCCTGCTCCCTCCCCGCTGCCTGCTGGGAAACACACGGGTCCCAGAGGCAGCAGGGACCATTGGTATTGCGCTGCGCGACTTGCGCATGCGCAGTAGGGAACCGGGAAGTGAAGCCGCATGGCTTTACTTCCTGATTCCCTTACCGAAGATGGAGGCGGCAGCACCCGAGGACGGAGAGACGCTTCGGCCTCGGGTGCCGACATCGCGGGCGCCCTGGACAGGTAAGTGTCAATGTTTTAAAAGTCAGCAGCTGCAGTATTTGTAGCTGCTGACTTTTAAAAAATTTTTTCTCGGTGTTGCTCCGCTTTAAGCACACATCAAGGATTAATTGAAAGTCACTGAGCACAAGCACTTTATTTTCATATATATGGACTGTTGTTTTTTAGTTTAATAACCTCATTGAGGACTGAGTGCAATATCACGGAGCACAAGCACTTTATTTATAGTGTTTATATGTTATGCTTTATACATTTATGTTATATATATATATATATATATATATATATATATATATATATATATAGTGTTTACTGGATTCATATATTTATATAGTATTGTTTCCATATTTATCAGAGCTGCACAGTATTATATAGATTTCTTCTAAGATTGCCCTGTATTTGGCTCCATCCATCTTGCCATCAACTATGACCAGCTTCCCTGTCCCTGCTGAAGAAAAGCATCCCCACAACATGATGCTGCCACCACCATGTTTCACAGTGGGGATGGTGTGTTCAGGGTGACGTGCATTGATTGTTTTTGTACAGACGTACAGATGAAGTTGCACGATTTCAAAGCTGCATTTAATGTGAACGAGGGCTTATGCTCGGTTCACATTTAGACAGCCTGAACCGTGGGCGGAATCGCCGCGATTCTGCCCACAATCCCGAATCACAGCAAATCGCAGGATGCCCTTGACTTCCATTGGCGGAGCAATTTTGCAGTGATTCAGATTTGCGTTGATTCTGCCAGCGATCCGGGGCGCCTAGATGTGAATGGAGCCTTAAGGTTGGAGGGGGTGCTCCAGCTGCACCGATTGCAGCCTAATGTAGGCAAAGTATAGGCGGCTGTCTACCTGAACCCTAAGGTAGGATTCACACTGTTGTGCTGCAGCAATTGCATTGTGGTGTGCTGCACTACATGCATGCGCTAGGCACCAAAAACACATCAACACACTGTAAATCCAGCCTTATGCTCACCACACATGTTACAATCTGATTGTACAATCGCCTTTAGATCTACCAACAACTATGTAGTGCAAGGGCCTGCCTGATTGGATAGTTTAGGTAGGGCCTCATAGTACACAGACTGTATGGGCTCATTACATCGTGTATGGTGACCATTACCTAGACTACCAAGAGATCAAGCAAACATGCCCTTTTATTGAAGCCTGAGGACAGATTTATGGACTACATGATTGTGTAAGCTGTCCTTCCTGACCCACAATACATAAGCAGTGTACTTGATGACCCCCCTATATCCTATTCCCTCAGTGAATGAGGATGAGCCCTCCCCCAGCAGACGCGATCAGCCTATCTCCTCCCTGTCACTTATCTCCAGCAGACACACAGTCCAGCACACCGCAGAGCCAAGCAAGCCCCGCCTACCACCCTTCCAATGACAGCGCCCTGCCCTGATTCGCTATGGCTCTCCTTGGTGCGCTCCACCCCGGTCACCGATTGGCTGAGCCCAGCGAGGTGGGTGGGGTCGGACCTGGCTCTGTTTTGCAGTGGATACCCTCCCAGCTTCCGGTCCTTGCTGTATTTTCTGCTGTTACTCGGAGACACAAAGCGACTGGAGCTGGGCATAGCTGAAGCATGGCCTGCGTTTCGGTATAGGACGGGCACGTAGCTGCCGAGCCCCGGGACATCATGTGACATGTCACTGCCCTGAGCCACGGGCCCCCCACGGGACATGCAGGATGTTCGCTGCCCGGATCGCCAGTGACGTGCCCTCGAGCGAGTGGGGCAGGTGCAGGGGGGGCCCTGAATGAGAGCCCCAATATGGAGGTGGTGGGAGACTTCGAGTACTGCAGAAAGGATCTGATCGGGCATGGAGCCTTCGCCGTGGTGTTCAAAGGGCGGCACAGGAAGGTAAGAGCCTGCTGGGGGGTAACCTGGGTTCTCTTTGTGTGTCAGTGTCCTCAGCCATAGTGTCAGGGAGAGAAGACATAGTGATCAGTACCTCCTCCACACTTCTCATCAACAAATACATGGAGAGGACTCTCTATTCTCAATTATAC
Organism: Lithobates clamitans; assembly: GCA_037952925.1. Taxonomy (NCBI): domain Eukaryota; kingdom Metazoa; phylum Chordata; class Amphibia; order Anura; family Ranidae; genus Lithobates; species Lithobates clamitans. The sequence goes on along the minus strand of JBBGZY010000251.1, from coordinate 17,529,009 downwards.
AGCATTCCCTACAGACTAGACCACTATGTACCTACCTTACATGACAGCCCAGGTATAGGGGCAGGGGGTTCACTTCATTCAGGACATCACTTGCTAAGCTTACCCTTCCAAGGACGAGATCAGCAGCCCCGAGCATGTACTGTGTATGCCAGGCTTCCCTCAGAGGTTGCTAGGGGTTCCTGGAAAATGTAGCAATTTTCGCCTTTCAGATTAGTAACTCATGACAACAAAGATCTTTTTAGCTATATGTAAGGGGACCATCTTCTCATTAGTCATCGCCAACGGTAGGGGCGTCCTTCCCGCAGATCGCCAACGGTAGGGGCGTCCTTCCCGCGGATCGCCAACGGTAGGGGCGTCCTTCCCGCGGATCGCCAACGGTAGGGGCGTCCTTCCCGCAGATCGCCAACGGTAGGGGCGTCCTTCCCGCAGATCGCTACCGGAAGGAGTACTCTTGCCACTGTCCGCCAACGGTAGGGGCGTCCTTCCCGCAGATCGCCACCGGAAGGAGCACTCTTGCTGTTGTCCGCCAACGGTAGGGGCGTCCTTCCCGCAGATTGCATACGGTAGGGGCGTCCTTCCCGCAGATTGCAAACGGTAGGGGCACTCTTGCCGCTGTCCGCCAACAGTAGGGGCGTCCTTCCCACAGATCGCCACCGGAAGGAGCACTCTTGCCGCTGCCCGCCAACGTTAGGGGCGTCCTTCCCGCTGCCTGCCAAAGGCAGGGGCGTCCTGCCCGCCAAAGGCAGGGGCGTCCTTCCCGCCAACAGTAGGGGCGTCCTTCCCGCTGCCCACTAAGGGTAGGGGCGTCCTTCTCGCAAACTCCCGGGCTATTGTACCATGAGCTGTAGATTAGTCATTTTTGTAGTCATTTTTGGCAGGGGTGCCCTGATACCTCAAAGTTATTTCAAGGGTTCCTCCATGTTAAAACCTTTAGGCTCGGTTCACACTATTGCAAATTTAATGCGAGTTTCCCCGCATCCAATTCGCATGTCAGGAGATGCGGCTTCGGTGTGAATTGTACAGGAGTCCTGTTCGTCTTCTGGTCCGTTTTGAGGTCTGAATTCGGCCACAAATTTGGGCTGAAATGGGACTTGAACCGGTGAATGGAGACATACCGGACCCCTGCTGTGAGCCACTCCATGCTCTAATGTGAACCCAGCCCTAAATAAGGCTGGTGTATAGATTGTTCAAGTCCTTATACAAAGTGATGAAAGCTGAGTGGTGAAACTTGTATTGCACTTAAAGAGTTGACTAACTGTACATTATCTAAATGTTCAGTCTTTTCTATGGATGTATTCGGGTCTACTTGGCCTCTTCCTCCATCACTGCTGAAATAGGTGTAACCCCCAAACCGCTCTATAGTTTATAAGGAGGTTGATTTGCAGACTGCTGACAGTGGCAAGTTTCCAGTACAGCTTATTCAAAGATCTATGTTCTCTCTGTTGAATGCAGGTAACATGTTGGCTCTGTCAGATCCACATTAGATGTTACTTCCATCCAAAAAAGCAATGTCAGTGAGTAGTGACACCTGTGTGTGGCAGAAAAAAAATAGTTTCAGTGCTGGATTTGACACCATGCCCAGGAGTGTTTGGGTGCTGGAGCTTTTAGGTGACCCCAGACACTGTGACACATGCCCATAAGCGCTGTCATTATAGGGTAATCCACAATTCATGTTATCAGTAGTTCTATTCACCAGCTTCACTCAGTGGAGAAATACGTCAGTCCATGTTTTGTTCCATAATATGTGTTATTTAGAACCTGCAGCTGTGCATTTTAAAAACGATCTGCCTAAATAATCATCTAGCATTTTTAACATATCAAAATAGTGTTCTGAGCTTTTAGCTTGCCCTAGTTTTAGAAGTTGCTCTACAAAGGGTGTTGATGTGAGTCCTAGTCCCTTGCTGGGCAATTTTTTTTGGCCATAGACTGTTGGGTAAATCTGTTAAAACTAACAGATTCCTCTCCAGACAAATGAGGAGGATGAAGGAATTCCCCTCCCCTCCTTCCTCCACTGGGACAATGTATTTTCACAGTGGGGCCCAACACTAATCGAGGAAATTTTCCAGCATATCCCTCCATCATATATCATTATAGACTTCTATTGAGCAGGGATGGCCACACACTGATTGGAATTTAACCGGTCTCTCCTGAACCAGGTGAATTTTGATCAATGCATTGCTAGCTTTAGTTGTAGGCCTCATTCACACTAGATATTCTAAAAACGTCAGTAGCATTAGCTGTAGAATGAGTTTTGCAGTAGCGTTTTTAAGCTTTTATGAGAGTTTGAGCGTTTTTACAGCTGAAAAACTCTCTTAAACTCACTAGTTCTGGGGTTTTTTCCCAGCCAGAAAACGGCCCTGCCAAGAAATGCCGATGTGTGCATGGACAAATAGGATAACATGCTGGGGAGTTTACTGGCTGCAGAAAAAAACACCTGAAGCCAAAAATAGCAGCTCTAAAAATGTTCAGTGTGCATGAGGCCTAATGCCCCGTACACACGGTCGGATTTTCCGACGGAAAATGTGTGATAGGACCTTGTTGTCGGAACTTTGTGTAGGCTCCATCACACATTTTCCATTACACAAAGTTTGAGAGCAGGATATAAAATTTTCCGACAACAAAATCCGTTGTCGGAAATTCCGATCGTGTGTACACAAATCTGACGGACAAAGTGCCACGCATGTTCAGAATAAATAAAGAGACAAAAGCTATTGGCCACTGCCCCGTTTATAGTCCCGACGTACATGTTTTACGTCACCGCGTTTAGAACGATCGGATTTTTCGACAACTTTGTTCGACCATGTGTATGCAAGACAAGTTTGAGCCAACACCCGTCTGAAAAAATCCTAGGACTTTGTTGTCGGAAAGTCCGATCAATGTCTGACTGTGTGTACGGGGCATAACGCTGCAGGTGCACTCCAGTCATTTGCTCTAGAAAAAAATGGTGAGTTACACTTTAGGCTTCTCTTACATGGGCCAGATCCGGTTTTCTCAGCACGGGATCCGAGCAGAGCGGCCGGATGATTGGTCAGTATCCGCTCCGCTTATGCAGAGTGGACTTGGATACAGCCCGCGCTGCTCTATGGGCAGTAGGATGTAAACTGAGTCCGTTTACACCCCACTGCCCTCTGATCCGGTGTCTTGCCGAGAAAGTTCCCCCGGCGGATAAGGACCCCCCCTGTACTGCGCAGCGCTTGCGCAGTACGAGCGACTAAGGAGCCACCGAAAATAGCTGAACCTGAAAACCTTCAATCAGCTGTACACGGCGCCTGCGCCCTGGGTCCAGGTTCAAGCCCCACCATCCAAGTGGACCTAGAGGTAGGATAAAAAAGTGCCGAGCGAGGCCGTGCCTGAAGCGTGGCGAGCGAAGCGAGCCCTCGAGGGGCCCTCTTACAGGCGTCGTGTACAGCTGATTTAGAACTATTCGCCTTCGGCTATTTCCGCCGGCTCGTACTGCGCAGGCGCTGCGCCTGCGCAGTACGGGGGGGGGGTCCTTATCCGCCGAGGGTAACTTTCTCGGGAGAACACCGGCCAGAGGTAGCCAGGTGTAAATGGACATAAGTTTGTTTATAACCGACTGCCCATAGAGAAAAGATCCTCTTTTGGGAATAGTGGATGTCTCAGTGTTTTAATGATTATTTAGGAGGAACGAAACTGAATGAAGCTCATGTTTGGTGTGAAGTAGCGAATATTTAGCTAAATACGGGGGTGTTGCTTCTGTCCATTTCAATACAAAGCTCAGGGACCTTTCACATGAGTGTCATTAGGAAAACTGATACACTTAAAAACTGAATCCTTTTACATCAGTTTATACAGTCGTCTTAAAGTGACACTAAAGGTTAATTTTTTTTTTTTTGTTTAAATAACAAACATCTGTGCTGCTTGTTTTGCACAGAGTGGCCCCAAACCTTCTCTTCTGGGGTCCCCCGGCGGCTCTCTCGGCTCCTCCCCGCATCAGATAGCCCCCTGGGAGAAGCGCTCTCCCGGGGGGTTACCTTGCGGGTGCACTCCTAAATCCAGCATTCGGCGTCTGTAGACGCTAAATTCAGGAATCGGCCGCGTCATTGGATTTGATTGACAGCAGTGGGAGCCAATGGCTGCGCTGCTATCAATCTATCCAATCAACAGCCGAGCACTCCGAGCAGGGAGACGGCGCGTCCCCGTGGGACAAGTTCCAAGGGTTCAGGTAAGTAAATCGGGGGGGCTGGTCACTGACAGGTGTTTTTTCACCTTAATAGATAGGATGCATCAAGGTGAAAACACACGATCCTTTACAAGCCCTTTTAAGTTCGGTTCACATCAGTATATTTTCCTTATTTATATAACCTTCCTTTTTTTTTATTTATTTATTTTTTGTTTGTTTAGTTGGTGAAGAACACCAGGCGGACAAATGTATAAACAAAACATTTTTTATGCCTAAAAATGGATATGAATAGATGTAAATTAATGACATCTGCTTGCGTCCACAAAAATGGGTAAGGACGCAGACGTTTTCTCGGTCTTTCTTCTGACATACATTTGTTTACATTCGCCCAGCCATAGACATACGTTGTGATTCAGTCGGGATCCAGGTGAAAACAGACAAATCCAGACTGCTCATGTGAAAGGGCCACTAGGCACGTTGGTGTTGGCACCCTTTTATTGTGCTCCCTTTTGTCACCCTGTCCATATGATTCATAGACCAACCATCCACATTTTTAGCAAGTTTGCCTTTAACTACACTGCATCTGAGACTCACAAATCTAATCGCTATTTAATTCATTTTTATTATTCAAAACAAACTCACGTTTTTTCCATTCATGTCTCCATGCTTTATTTTCTTGAGACATCACTTTGAAAAACGCCACTTATTTTAAATTTAGATTATGTGACTCTTCAAAAATTTTTTGCTTTCGGTGACGTATGGCAATCATATAATGGAGGTAAAATGCGTGAAAGTGGCAGGTGTATCATTGCCACCACATTCCTCATTAAAGTCTTTAAGAAGAAAGATTTGCAGTGTGTGGCCTAACCTTCTTAGGAAAGTAGATTGTGTGGGGAGATGAGGCCTGGAGTTTGGCCCCATCTGCGGCTGGAGTGGGGACAGGAAAGCCGGGTCAGTGGACTTGGTCCCCCCCCCCTCCCTGTTTGGTCAAGAGTGAAGAAGGCTTTGGAATCCATTTCAGGTTTTTATCATGGTGTCCCCACTGAGGAAGACATCTTTTACTACCTGTTCCGATGCCAGTGATCACAGAGACAGGAAATGAAGGGAATCTCTTAATTTGGGACATGTACAGCGAAGAGACTGTTTGTTTCCTCTTCTGAATAGAAGAACATCTCCCCAACAGGGATTCAGATAGCAGTAAAACTCCCACAGAGCTTGTAACCCATACCCTCTTTTTTTTTTTTTTTTTTTTTGGCAAGTTTTCATTACGTTTTTATGTTAAATTGGGGCTGTAATTCCTAATATGATGGTATATTTGTTCTCGGTGCAAATGGTCTGGTTATTTTAGGTGCTGGGCTTCAACTTTCCTGATCTGCAGGGTCAATGCAGGTCAGTGACACAGAAAGTGTTTGATCCATTGGGTCAACGTAAAACGGAACTACAGTGCATCTGAGCACCACAAACTAAAAATGCTGTTTAATTTTTAATATTCAAAGCAAACTCCCCCATCCATTCATGTTGCCATGCTTTTATTTTAAAGAGAAATCACTTTAAAAAACACCCCCCAGTATTTCTGGTCGTGGCCATCTTGAGTAAGGGCAGATGATTCATGTAGCATTTACTTCCTGGAATCCATCTGCCCCTAGGCAGGCATGCAGGCAGGAGGATGTGCTTAGCTTAGAAAACCCCTCCTCCTCTCCTGAAGACTCCTGGGATTTATGACATCATTTGCCTAGTCCTGGAAACCAAGAAGTAACTGAAGAAATGTAAATATGATATCTTTTTTCTAGCTATTTACTAATGGTAGCATCATAAGGATTAAAAATAGTCCGTGTTAATTGAGAGAGTAAAGTTTCACTTTAATAGCCAGGTAACAAGCATTACCAAAAAGTCGGCAGGGACAGCCTCCATATTTGTTCAAACATGTCTGTTAAAGGTTACAGGCCTGGAATTTTGGCCTAGGTTCCTGAGAAGTACTCTATTGTAACTGCTTAAGGACTGCCCCACGTACATATATTGCGGCAGGGCAACCCTTAAGTGCAAAATCGTGTACCTGTATGTGATTCCTGTGATCGGCTCTGGGACACGTGCCAGCAGCAGCCAATCAACGGGTCCGGTGGCTGCCGGCCACCCACAATCACAGGAGAGGCAGAATAGCGGTCTGCCTATGTAAACAGAGGAAAATGGTGATCCTGTGTTTCTGCTAAGCAGAAAAACGGATCTCTGTTTTCCTTTTGTCAAAGCACCCCCCCCCCACACACACATTTAGAAAGTACTTATAGGGAACAAATTTATCCCATTTGATTGCCCCTGTTGTTAATCCCTTCCTTGCCAGTGTCATTTATAAAATGACAGTGCATTTTTTTTTTTTCAGCACTGGTCCCCCAAAAGTGTCACTTATGCCGCATACGCACGGTCGGACTTTTCGTCTACAAAAGTCCGACGTACCAAATCCGGCTGACAATCCGATCGTGTGTGGGCTTCCCCGGACTTTCGACTGACTTTTCCAGCCACAAATCTGACGGACTTTAGATTTGGAACATGCTTCAATTCTTTACGTCGTACCCAGAAATCCGCTCGTCTGTGTGCTAGTCCGATGGACAAAAACCCACGCTAGGGCAGCTATTGGCTACTGGCTATCAACTTCCTTATTTTAGTCCGGTGTACGTCATCACGTATGAATCCGTCTGACTTTTGTGTGATCGTGTGTAGGCAAGTCCGTTCGTTAGAAAGTCTGCCCCAAGTCCGTCGAAAGTCTGTCGGACGGGCTGTCAGACTTTTGTAGCTGAAAAGTCCGACCGTGTATACACGGCATTAGTGTTAGATTTGTCTGGTGCAGTGTCACAGCCTCGCTAAAAATTGATGCTCGCCGACATTACTAGTAAAAGTCCCTAAAATCTATCCCGTAGTTTGTAGATGCTATAACTTTTGCGCAAATCAATCAATATATGCTTATTGGGATTTTATTTTACCAAAAATATGTAGCAGAATACATATTGGCCTAAATTGATGAAGAAATTTGATTTTTACAATATTTTTTTTTGGATATGTTTTATAGTAAAAAGTATTGTTTTTTTTATTTTTCAAAATTGTCAGTCTTCCTCTTTTTTTTTTTTTTTTTTTTTTGGCGCAAAAAATATAAACCACAGAGGTGACCAAATGCCACCAAAAGAAAGCTCTATCTGCGGGAGAAAAAGGACATCGATTTTTTTTTTTTTTTTTTTTTTGGGTACAGCGTCGCACGGTCACGCAATTCAGTTAAAATAATGCAGTGCTGTATCGCAAAAAAATGGCCTGGTCATTAAGGGGGTAAAACCTTCCGGAGCTGAGGTGGTTAAAGGGTTTGTCCACACACAAGTGATATATTAGTTATAGGTGAAGTCTGGTGGGCATAAATGTTTTAGATACTCTTCTGCTACAATTTCTGACTTGTTCTGCCCACCTGGGATTTTTAAATATTCCTGCTCACCTTTTTGTGTGTTCCAGCAAGGTGGCATCCTCCACAGTATAGACTCAGGAATCCAACAGGGAGATTGTGTCCCTTTTTGTAATGTCCACAGCAGGTGTGCAGTGCCAGGATCTCCAATGCCAGCAGAGTTCCTGAAGGATAGAACTCAATATATTCCCGTCATACAGGTTCTGGGTAAGGCATTGAAGTAAGCAGGCACTGTAACAACTTCCAGCAGGTTAACTGGTATCGGCCTAGATAACATATGCCATTGGCACACCGTGCATTCGTGGTCATCTGTCCAAGAGTTTAAAATGATCACATCACAACATGTGTAAGTGAAATGTTTTGAGGCCTCTCAGGCCCTCTTCATTGGGTTCTGTGTGGCCTCCAAGTGGCAATGCTTCAACATTTCTCTCATTCGTGACAGATTTACTATAAGCATTTGTATATTGGCTTTTCTGTGCCCCTTCTGTTTTTGTTTTTTTCTTGTTTCCATTTTGGAAAATTTTTGCCACCTTGTTGTGTCATCACTGTGCTTTACACCTGCTTGGGGTTATAATATTTATTGCAAACATGTGCCAGTCACTGGGCATAAATGTCATCTGCAAGGGATTTTTGGCAAGAAGGTCATTGGCCTCTGCCAAGATCTCAGAGCAACATGAAGCGCAACAGAGCATAATAACTTTAGCCTTATGATGTTCCTTAATTTATAGCACATGCTTCTGGGGGAAAACATGTCTAAGTGGTTTCATCTCGTACTTTATTTTGCAGAAAACAGACTGGGAGGTGGCGATTAAAAGCATTAATAAAAAGAACTTGTCAAAGTCCCAGATCCTGCTTGGCAAAGAGATAAAGATATTGAAGGTAAGTGTATTCCTTATGAAACTAGAAACCAGTATTTGTCATTTAATTGGGAAAATTGCTGTTAAGTGGACCTGTGGCTGGATATTCACATATTAACATAGTCGTAACAAGCTGTACTTGAACTTGTAACAGATTTAAAACAAGCCCTCGTTGACCTCTGAAGCTGTAGACACTGGAGCAATTCATCCTCACATTTCACAGCAGAAGTTGTAAATAAGTTCATCTTTAAAAAAAAAAAAAAAAAAAAAAAAAAAAGAAGAATAATTGCACATCTTTTTGCAGGTAAAAAAAAGTGCATTTATTTATTTATTTTTTTACTTGGAGCCTGTAAAGCAGGGGTCCCCAACTCTCGGGCCGTGGATCGGTTCCGGTATGTGGCCTGTTAATGACCAGGCTGCACAGCAGGAGGTGAGCGGCGACTGCATTCCGCACAGGGCTGTCACAAAACCCCTGTCGATTCTACCCTCCTGCTGTGCGGCCATGCCGATATGTCCTCTCCTGGCTCCTCCACCTGCCCGGCTAATTATGTCATCCTACCAGTAGGCCAGGAGGAGCTGCAGATGGGAATGGAGAGCTCCTCCCGCCCTCTGCCCTGCTGATAGGATGGCATCGTTGGCTGGACGGGCGGAGGAGCCAGGAGAGGACACACACCAACTGATAACAGCCTCTGCCCTGCCAAAGGTAGGAGTCCTGTACCCCCTTTACAGTGCAGTCCCCTTTATATTACAGTGCCTCCTTTTACATAGCAGTTCTCGTTATGTTAATGTAAAGGGGACTGCACTGCAAAGGGACACTAATGTAAAGGGGGGCTGTGATGTGAAGGGGAACTGTGGGACTGTTTTAAAGGGGGAATTGTGATGTAAAGGAGGACTGTGGACACTGATATAAGGGGGGGGGGGGGGCTGTGCTTTAAGGGGGGCATGTGATGTGAAGTGGGACTGAGGCCAGACTCTGTGAATATCCCATCTCCTGACCCGTCCACCACAATCGCCCCCCCCTGGTCCCTGGGCAAATTGGCTGGCTGCCATGAAACCCGTCACTGGTGCCAAAAAAGGTTGGAACGCGGCTGTAAAGCATTGCACCCTCGATCAGCAGGACTCAGAGATTTGTCTATGTATCTGTCTGCTCGTGCCTCATAGGGGCAGACAGATACACACTGTCAGGAAGAGAGACTGAACTACCAAAGCACTCAACTGACATGCGTTCGTTTACATCCGCTGATAAATAGAGGATAATGGAGGATCCGATTGGGTCCACCTGAAAAACTGACAGGCAGACCCAATTGGTCTGCCCGTGTGAAAGGGGCCTGGGAATGCAATGGCACAGCGAGGAGGATTCCTCTGTCCACCTTGCTTGTGTGGACGGGGGAATCAATTCCTTTTTTTTTTTTTTTTTTTTTTTTTTCTCTTTTTCGATCAGCCTGCTGACAGATTGAAAAAGACTAATCAATCCCTAGCCTTACCCCTGCATGTTAGTGCAAAAAACCCTGCTCGCTGCATTTTCGGTAACGCGTGTAAAATGTATATGACGCACGCTGCAATGAAAGTACACCTCATGTAGCTGTAGTGAAAGAAAAATTAAGCATAATTATGCTTGCCTTTTTAGATGACTGTACAGCTGTAAATAGTTATTTCACCATTGTGGTTATTAGTATTCCCTATAACTGGTGAACATAAATCATTTTAATATAGTACAAGCTCTTTGAACAAGAAATCTGCTCTCTAAGGCCAAATCTCAATGATAAACCTCTGGGTGCTTAAAATGCAAATTGATGCTACAAAGAGGATTATTCAGCTTTGATAAAACAGATGCCATGCAATACTCTGAAGGTAATCTCTTTAGTAATTGGTTAACCCCATTTTTGCTGCTGGAAAAAAAAAATTTGCAACACGATGATGTGTTAATTGATCGTCAATATCCTACACCTAACATTCTGACTAGTGGAGAACATGGTTACGTCTGTAGCACACACATTTACTACGCAGTAAGATAGTGTATATATATATATATATATATATATATATATATATATATATATATATATATATATATATATATATATATATATATATATATATATATATATATATATACACACTATGTATATATGTGCTATGGTATTGTATTCCCCTCCCCCGGACTAGTTTCTGTCCTAATCAGTGCAAATATCTGTAAGAACTATGTTGTCTGCCTTTACTGATGGCTAGCTGTTGTGCTAATCCATTGGTTTGAATATCTGTGAAATCATTTGCCTACAACAATGCAGATCTGGATTGTGTTGCAGGTCAGTGAGGTCAGGTCAGATAGTATTAAAATCAGCCAGAGATGACTAGAATTTTCAGTAGACGCTCAGTAATGCCAGTCTACATCTCTTTCACTAAGAGCCAATTTAGATTTATGCATGTGTGCAGAAGTGGGTCTATTTACCCTTAGGTGGGTGCATTGTTATGTGTCAAAATGCTTTCCCTTTGTGCATTGACGTAGGTTTTCAATGCATTTTTGAATTTAGAATTTGGAGAGGAAAAGTTATTAGCCATTGACCAAGGCTAGTTATGGCCCGTTGTCGATGCATCAATACCAGTTGGCAACATGTTATATGTTCTGAAGCATTGCCATTTGCACTAAAATTCAGAAAAAATGGAAGTGTATTCTTCAAAACACACTGCAGTGCTGGGATGGGAATAAACACTATCTTTATTATCGGGAACCATGACATACTATATGTGTTAAGCTTGTCAGAGCATGTACTTTAAAGGTTATGTTCTCTTCTTGGAAAAAAAAATAAATGCACATCTTTTTTAAGGAAAAAAAACATGTATTTACTATTTTTTTCCCTCAGGAGCCTGCAAAGCATTGAACCCATAAACAGTGGATCAGGGGTACAATGTCCGGAGCGTGCATACAAGTCCTGCATCTTACAGCCAGTACCCCCGATACTGCTGACTCTTTACAAGCTGCAGGGCTTGTGAATGAACTACATGAGCGCTCATTAGTGCCTTTACTGTCTATTGAGAACTACAAGCCATCAGCTCACAATGGCTGATGGTACTTGTAGTTTTTTCATTCACAGATCGCAGTGAATGAATGGCGCAGCCGTGTGGGCAGAGCCCTGCTATATTCAAAATGTGACATCGGGGAGAAGAACCCCTGCCTGCTGTCTCCGGGTGGGGGCTTACTATGTTCCACCTGAATTATGGGTGTAACATGGTCTGAATGGTGAACTTATCCTTTAAATCACCAGTAAATGGTCCCCAAAGGGTTCCTTAAGGTCAGGCAGGTACAAAAGACACACATTAATGCAGCTCTCTGATCAATAATACATCATGAAATTTATTTTTTATTTTTAAATGTAAGTACCTGAATTTGACTAACAGGCCAGGTTTGCAAGATAACTGAGATACATCACAGGTGATATCATTTGCTGCTCAGTGATTGCAGTATTCTAGTCTGCATTTCCCCAAGGTAATACATAAAACCTGGCCTGTTAGTGGGCCCTGAGGACAGGGTTGATGACCACTGTGCTAACAAGAAGCATGCCGATGGCAGGTGAGAACAGAGTGAGTTAATGACAGGGGGAGGAGTTAATTAGTCTATTACTCAGACTCCCCACTGTCAGACAGTTATGTGTACCTGGGCTCAGTAAATCTCAGAACTGCGCAGAGAGAAATGCAGATAAAACGGCTGATCTGTATGCATTTCTTTTGTGTATTTACTTTGCCTGGAGTTTAGCTTAATACTTTTGGCACTACTGTATAAATGTTGTGAATAGAGTAGAAGAAATGGTACCGGTAACATTGTTGGATCACTTGGAATCGGAGGGCTAACGTTTTATATTGGGGTATAACTCGTGTGTACTTAGAAGGAAGGGAAGCATGATCATTGCTGGTATATTGAAGGTTCTCTGGTTTAGTAAAAGGCCAACAAACACAAATTAATGGCTTATATAAACTTTCCAGGATAAGTAGTTAAAGGAGTTTAGCAGAACAGAAGAGATTTTAGATAAATGGTAATCTGAGGGCAGTGTTTTCATGCACATAGTGTTTCCTGTTCTTTAATCCCAGAGAAGAATAATGCCAAAATAGGTTGCATGCTAAAACTTGTTAGGTTTACTTGTGTTCAGTATGGTATATATATATATATATATATATATATATATATATATATATATATATATATATATATATATATATATATAATTAGTAGCCAAAAATATGGCTTGACAAATTTTGCTTTGAATCTGGGAGCCAGCTGAAAAAAGTTAGGAGCCAGTTTGTGCGTGCGCGGTGATATGTTGCGTGTATCACAATCAACGGTTTCATGCTTGGCGCCCCAGCGCGTGCGCTTAAGTTTGTACGCGTGTGTATGTGGGGGTGAGGGAGTTCTCGATTTATATTGGGGAGGGGGGATTTGTATGTGGTTGGGGGTAACTTAATTTTTTTTACAATTGAAAATGTTTTTTTCATCACATAGAGGCAAAAAGTCCCCTATGTGGTGACAGGTTCTCTTTAATGAGGCTGAATGTAATGCAGTGCAGATCACACTGCATTAGGGCCAGTTCACACCATATGAAAAACGCAGTCCGGATGCCTTCCAGTTGGTTTTTAAAGCAGTCCAGTGCCATTTTTCTTAACCTTAAAAAAGGACGTGTTCCAGTGCTTTTAGGTGCGTTCCAGTGCGTTTTTGATGCGTTTTACAGCATTCCAGTACAGTTCAGTGCAGGAAAAATGAAGCATGCTCTACTTTTTCTTTTTTTTTTTTTCACTTACCTCTAAATGCCTGTTGCTAGGTGGTCCCTCGTAGTCTGCCTGTTCCTTTGCCTGGGCTGGTGACATCACTTCCCCCCCAGGCACAGGAAGGGCTCCGCTCTGCTCCCTCCCTCCTGTCAATCATCTGGGACCCATTACAGGTCCCAGGTAATTGAGCGGCCAATCGCGGCGCCGCTCGCGCATGCGCAGTGGGTGCCAGGCTGTGAAGCCACAACCCGGCGCCCACAGTTGAAATACCGGTGCCGACGAGCGGAGGGGGGGGACAAGCGGGGCTTCGATCCCCCGCATTGCTGGACCCAGGGACAGGTAAGTGTCTAATTAAAAGTCAGCAGCTGCAGTATTTGTAGCTGCTGACTTTTAATTTTTTTTTTTTTTGACAGCCCCCCTGGGTGGAACTCCTCTTTAAAGAAGAATTCAAAGTGGCATTTTCTGCAAAAAAAAAATTTATAGAATGCATTAACAATTATTTGCCTACCATTTTTTCTTCACAAGGAAATGCAATTCAGTATACAATTTTAGTATGAAAATAAGGCATAAAAATACAAAAAAGGATCATGCGAGTCCCAACAACACAATATTAGTCGCTAAAGGCCTAGAAAGGCTACCATTCACCCCCCCCCTCCCCCATAGAGGGGAGTCAGAGTGAAAAAACCCACCGGGTGAGTCATAGTAAGCGATAATGCTTATTTCCCTCATTAACATGCACAACATAATGATACAGCCATCAGTTTGCAAGGGATGAATTTTGTTATCCCCAGGGTGCTAATTAAAAGTCCTATAGAAAATGGCAGTCAGTTGTGGAAATAAAAGGTGTTCGCTTGGAAATTTATAGAGAGAGGAAAGAGAGCAGGAAGGTATACATCTACTAGAGCAGTGGTCGTCAACCCCCCGGGCCACAGCCCACTACCGGGCCATGGCATTTCTGCAGCCGGGCAGCCGGCATATGAGAGCGGTGGATGGAATAAGCGAGTGGGCGAGCAGAGATGACATCATCTCTCTCCCCGCCCCCCGCATCACCGCTCTTCCGCCCTCAGTCAGTGTTCTGTCAGCCTCAGTGTCCGAGGTGCGGCGGGGAGCAGAGAGATGACATCATCTCTCACTGCCCGCCCTGCATCACCGCTCTCCTTCCTTCATTTGGGACCCACCACTGCACAGAGGCCTGACAGGCAACGTGGAAGGTGACAATCCACATCTTGTGGCAATCCACATCTTGTGGCAAGTGACATTCAGCATCTGGTGACAGGCACCGTGGCAGGTGGTGTGGCAAGTGACAATCCACATCTGGTGACAATGGCAAGTGACGGGGCTCCCACTGATTCTGCATTATGGTGAGTTGAACTATTTCATTTAGCACTACAATGTAATAATAGAAAGAATGTGCTTCAATCACCCTGCCACACCATATCAAGCAGTCAAGCATTTGTGCCGTGATGGTTGAAGCGCTAACACCAGCCATTGCCCGCGAAAAATTGTTTACCCCCCAGCGTGACAAATTCCCCCCCCCCCCCCCCCAGTCCTTGACACAATTTTCTTCCAAGCAGTCGGTCCCCGGTGCCAAAAGTTGGGGTCCACTGTGCTAGAGGAAGGGAATAGAGTAAAGGTTCAGTGTTGGGCTTGGACAAATCCCTGTGCTCAGGGTGAACCCCCTATGTAAGAGCATAGGTATGGCATTTTTATACATGGTTTCATTGACAATCCTATTCCAGTGCTCTCCACTAGATTCTTGGTCCTGTGGTGCATGGCTGCCCTATTGCACTGTGAACACAGGGCAGGCATGTGGCATAGGACCCAGAAGCAAGTGAAGATCACTGGAGAAGTGATGTCTACTACAGTGATTGCCAGCTTTCATGGGGATCCCACAGGTATGATATGTACATATTTCTTGTGTAACTATGTAAAAAAAAGCCATACCTTGAATTCTTCCTGAAGTAATAATGAAGTAATAATACCTTTTAAAAGTAATATTTTAACAAGCAATATCTTAAACCAAAAGCAAAATGATATGTATATTGCATCTTACCAGTCTTTTGATATAGCGGGTGCACTCCTTTTTTTTTTCTTTTTTTTTTTCTTCTTCTTTTTTTTTCTTTTTTTCCAATCCTTTTCTTTTATTTTTACCTGGTGATTCTGCTGATCACACACTTCCAGTTCTAGGATGACAACCCTCACTCCTTCTACTCTATTAGAACAAGCGAAATGGGATTGGATTAAAGGTATCTACCTTCTTCTCTTGTTGATAACATAGAAGAGCATAGTTCTGCATTTCTCAGAGATAACTGGGGACAATGCAGTTGATAACTTCCTGTGCTAACTGTTATCAGCTCACAAGATTTCTGGCAGGATCAATATTTTTTTTCATTTATTAAACAGATAAAACTTTATAAATGGTCTATTTACAGACCAAAAGGGACCCAATAAGAGAAGTTCATTGTTTGGGTTAACACAACCGTTAATTTTTGAGATAAGTTATTGGCCACATTACTTTCAGGTAGTCAGCATTGTGACGAGGAACAGTACAGCTGGCTATACATGATTTTTTTTTTTTTTCTGTCCTGCCAGAAGGCTGGAGAAAAAAAAGAACAAAAAGATTACCACATCCACACAGTTGGTAAATGGAGGAATCCCACCTCCAGGACATTTACATTCTGACAACAGGACCCGCGGCGGTCAGAATACATTGATCAGCGCCTGCAGTTGCTCATCAAAACAAGATTTCCAGCATGCCCCTTCGACAGAAGTAAATCAATCCACTTCTGTTGAGTGGGAACGGCCACACACTGACTAAAATTCAGCCAGTCCTTACTGAACTGGCCAAATTTCGATCAGCGTATGGCCAGCTTTAAACACAGCTACTGTTGTAGCCTTGCAAAGCTGGAAAGAAGAGAATGGTAATGAATGGTAATGAATAGAAGTGGCCATCCCATGTACTTGTAATCAACAGACTAAATTTATAAAACATTCAGGGCCGATTTGCACCTCATTATCATGTGTGGACTTGCATTGTGTTAAACAACTCATTCAAAATGAATAGGCTAAATTGCACAGCAATACACCTGAAACTAGGACAGGCTGCATTTTATAGCAGCACAGCACACTAAGGCATGTAAATGGAATTGCTTTACATTGTGGTAAGGTGTGCAGTAACATGGGATCATTTACACCTTTGTGCTGCATTAAGGCACGCATGTTATGTTGTGCATTTACATGCATTGTTTTAAGACTGCTTAATAATTTGAAAGACCTAATGCACCAAAAATGTATGCATGTAGCATTTTTGGCACTGCAATGCACCACACGTCTATTGGCAAAGTGCATTGATCCATTGCCCTGTGTTGTGGGAACATGCCTTTTACTGGAGCATGATATCAGTGGGCCCTAAGGCCCAAACTTGCGTTGGTGTGATACAGTGCCACTCTTTTGAAAAAACACGACCACGCACTTTGCTGACCTAATGTATATGCTTTGCAGTGTGACGCAAAGCCATGCACTGATGTGCATTGTAGTGTACTGCCAGAAATGCTACACGCACCATTCCTAATGCCTTCTGGTGCATAAGGCAGCCTGTTGAAATGAATGGGCTGCCCTCAAGAAGGTAGGGCCAAAGCTGTTTTGGCCCTGCTTTCCCTATGGTTAACAAGAGTGCACTTACTTCTGCACTCCTGTGACTGTTTTCAGTCGACAGCATACTACAGTCTGCTGTTGGTTGATGTCACTCAGCTGGTCCAGGCTCTGGATCGATCCCAACTTTAACGTTGGGATCCAATCAGATGCCTGGAACGGCTGACTCAGCCTCTTGGCAATCTACTGGGAAACTGAGCCAGCTCCAGTGAGCGCTGTAGGGACAGAGCAGACAGCTGGTCACTGACAGTCACTTGCTCTCTACTCACTGAAAACCGAGAACCGAGCGATCAGCGGTCTTTGATCACTCCGTTATCTTTCTTAGAGGGGGCAGGGGACAGATGCAGCATCCACCTAGGTGAGTATAATTGTATTGTTTGTTTTTTTTTTTTTTTTTCAATCCCTGAACTTCATGCAACACACGTTTAAAAAACATGGCTTAACGTTAATTAACACACTGCAAGGTTGTACAGCTCTAGTTTCCACTTAACGTTTTTTTTCCCCGGTTGATTTTAATAAAAATGCACTCAAATATTTTAAGACGTGCTTCAATATGATCCAAAACTCATTGCGCATTGATCCAAGACTCATTGCAATATGATCAAATTATATCGCGCATTGATTTGTGTTTTGGACGT
This sequence comes from Lithobates clamitans, assembly GCA_037952925.1. NCBI lineage: Eukaryota > Metazoa > Chordata > Amphibia > Anura > Ranidae > Lithobates > Lithobates clamitans. Next base: position 17,511,528 of record JBBGZY010000251.1, on the reverse strand, counting down.
GTGTTAACATTTAATACAACATGCATTGCAGATACACGATAATGCACTTTAACCCACATGCGTTTTGATGGCTCACTTTGATGCATTTTTTTGCATTTCAGTGGTAAAAACATTTGCACGAAAAAAACACATATAGTAGGTGTGAATCCAGTCCCAACACACATTGATATTATTTACACCAAGACTAATATATCTCAGCAAGAACCAATGGCAGTGTACAGAACAAAGGCTGTAGCAGCTCTCAATCTATAGTGGATTGTGAGGCCTTGGTACATGTGGAACTTTGGCTCAATGACAGCTGAGAGTTCACTACACAATCCAGTAATGAACAGCTCTCCAGGAAACATTTCACCATCTAAGAATGCATCTCTAACTGAAATGAGCCCCTAAAAATAAACCGAATACAAATAAACAAGTTGATGGAGATATCCTTGCTTGTGGAAGTGATAAATGGAGATGTTTATTTTAAGCATACAGGCATTCTTTAAATCCACTCCTGCTGCATCTGTTATTTTTTAGATAATCAAGTGAAACTGGATAATCCTCTAGAGGATGACATGTATAGGATCTGTGGACGTGAGAACAGAATGATTCCTCAGTGTGTATGGATGTATCATAAAAATTGGGAAAGTTTTTTTGTTTTTAATAGTGGAGAGGGATTAAAACCCTGCTATCCGTTTATTAATGTCTGTGTCCATGTGAAGCCTCGTTCACATAGGGCAGTATAATCCATGTCCTGTACAAGGCGGAGCATACCAGCACAGGGGTTGCATTCATGTCCATGGCGGAAGTCCCATAGCTGTTAATTAGGACGCAGCAGCTGCACGGACACAGCTACTGCTCCCAATGTGACATCCGTATGGGTGCAGTGCTCTGTGTGGGTGGACAAGATGCATTACACAGAGTCACAGCTCTGAATGGCCTTTTACAAATCTGAATGAACAAGCAGCACTGATTATTCATTCATAATGGTGGCAGATCACTCTCTGTGTATCTCTCGGGGCTGCTTTTACACATGCATAGCTCAGCCGATGGATCACAGAATGCTACAGTGCTGTGTGAGCTTTCACGATTTCTAAATGAGCGATCAGCGATGTTGGGGCGGTACCATGTATGACACAGCCTGACATTGCTGATCGATCATTCATAAAACTGACAACTCATACAGTGATGAAGCACTGTCATCAATCAGCTGGGCTCTGTATGTGTAGAGGGAGCCCTGACACACACACAGCACCACAGGCTGTGTAATCTTTATTTGTAAATGACTCTGCTGGTCTCCAGGGAAGCCCATGCTGCCGGATACCAGAGCTGTCTATCACATATCTGTCTCCTACCTAGCAGTGTTGTCGGACAGGTGGTGGGAAACCTTTTTGATTATGCTGCTTAGGGACAAACTTGAACGGGACCAAGTGCTATATACACACATGCGAAAAGGGGATTGCCTAGACTATGCAATTAGATTTATTCAGGAGACAAATAAAAGCAAACAAAAAAAACACGCTCAATGATGTGCAGGCAGGGGGAAGCAAGGTAACGCATTTCACTCGTCAGGCATGTACCCCATCCCACAAGTTGTTTACCAAGATTGCAGCCTTGCCTACTCACTTGGAGCAGCTGGACTTGTTTCTCAAATGCTATATACACTTTGGTCCCCTAGGAAGTCAAAATAAATAATTAGATAAATACCATATTTTTCGGTGTATAACACGCACTTTCCCCCCCTAAAAATTAGGGGGAAATTGCGTGTGTGTTATACGCCGATTCCTGATGTCTCTGAGGGAAGAGGAGTAGCGAGCGCTACTGGATTACACAGAGCCGCAATCTCCTGTGTATCATGGCGCTCAGTCACACACAGCCGCGCCTCCTGGCCCCGCATTGGGCCACTGTTCTGTCTATCATATGAGCAGGGCCAGGAGGCGTGGCTGTGAGTGACTGAGCGCCGGGATTCACAGGAGATTGCGGCTCTGTGTAATCCAACACTGGCAAGGCTGCAATGATGGGAAAGGTGAGGCTGCAGATGGGCACTGAACAGGCTGCATTGTTGGGCAATTTAGTGGCTGCAGTTGGGCACTGAGCAGGGTGCATTGATGTGCAATTTAAAGGCTGCAGATGAGCACTAAGCAGGCAGCATTGTTGGGCAATTTAGAAGCTGCAGATGGGCACTGAGCAGGGTGCATTGATGGGCACTGAGCAGGGTGCATTGATGGGCAATTTAGAGGCTGCAGATGGGCACTGATAAGGCCACATTGATGGGCAATTTAGAGGCTGCAGATGGGCACTGATAAGGCCACATTGATGGGCTTTGACCCTTATTTTGCTTCAAAGTTCTTTTATTTAAAATGTAAGGTCTTTTTTCTTGAAACTTCCCTCTTTAAAATGAAGGTTTGTGTTTTACCCTGATAAATACAGTCTATAATGTGCAGTGGCATCTCTTTAGTCTGTGCTTCATCTCACTGAGACTGTAAAAATACTTGTGTGGGCAGGCTAACTGAGTGGCAGTAACTTAAAGGGACCACGAGACACAACATCTTCTGGCAACCTTCTGGTTTTATATGATGAACAGTACAGCAACCTGGTGGTGATCCAAAGTGACCCTATTTACAGTAAGGCTCGTTACAATTCTTTGACAAGGCAGTACAAGTATGCAGAATTTGCAGGTGGCACCGTGCTTGAGGAGTACTCCGTAAGCAGGTCCCCTTGACTAGGATAAAGTATCCTCCACAATAGGGTGCTCCTTCCCTGAACTTGTAGAAGTCTTCAGGGATAATCTGTACTGTCCCTATTCCTGCTCCTCAGGAACCTTTCCTTGCATTAGTCTTATCTCTCCTTAGCCAATGTGTCCCTATTACACACTCTCCACACTGGAGGGCTTCCAATGGGGGCTTTATATATTCTCCCTAGGTCCACAATGGCTACCCAAATCTCAGAACTTGGTGTCCAATGAGACACTGCCCCCCCCCCCCTCCTTTTAGATGTGCCTCTGAGGAGCAAGAATGGCCGCTGTGAACATGGGCTTTAACCCCTCACTACTCAATCCAAGGTTTAAAAAGGTGCTGGCTTTAGATACACATTAAGCTAATAAGGTGACTAATATGGGTCTCGTGCTCAATACAGTGTCATTAGTGGTGTTGCAGACTAGCCTGATATTGCTGTAAATTTGACTCCAAAATACGCCCCATGGCAATAAACTGCTGGAACAATGGTATCTGATTTGGTTGTAGCCTATAAAGCCAGCTGTCAGTTCAGCACCAGCTGTCAATTTACAATTCTGTGCTGATTGCCCTCTGATGCCCCTAGACAACCCTCCCTGTCTGTGATCCGGTCTTTCAGCCAAGTCTATATATGGAGCAATAATGCACCTATGTGTAGCTATGATTTACAAAAAAAAAGGGTTTTAGAAGAGCTAATTGGGTTTTTCCATCTGTGGTAGTAAATATCTTGGCAATCCTGGGATTAATTAAAGCCACATGCTTCTTGTTTGTATTGGAATGCATCTAGAGATTTTGGGGGTTGTGTACTCAGTCTGTTTTTGTACACCCTTTATATAAATTGGTGCGAATCTCTTCAAACTCCATTTAGGAAACAACTCTGTGAGGCAAGGAAAGTGAACTATAAATTGTCATATGTATCTAAAGCTGAATGCCTATGGGGTTTTTATTCATGTCTTGTATTCCTGCAAGGTGCAGTAAGGGTCCATGCACACTGGCTTAAAAAAAAAACAAACCCCCAGTTACCTTGCCAGAAAACGTTGTATAAAAAGTGCTCATATTTAGTGTTTTTGTGCCGGCGTTTAGCAGCTTTTAATAGCGTTTAAGAGCACTAACTTTTTTATAAGCATTTTTACAACAAAGCTGGGGGGGGGGGGGGGGAGCCAGGCATCGGCGTTTAGGAGCTTTTAGCAGTTTGTTTGTTTTTTTCTTGCTTTTAAAAATGCAAACCAAAGGGTTTTTCTCTGCCTCTAAACGCTGAGCTTAAAAAATGCCTCTAGACTACCTAATGTGCATAAACACATAGGAGAACATTAGCTGGTTCTAGAGGCATAAAAAATGCTAAATGCCTCTAGGAGCAGCATGTTGTCGTGTGTTTTTTTTTTTTTTTTTAAGCCAGTGTGCATGGACCCTAACTGTTTGTCCTAGTGACCAGGACTGAAAGGAATGATCAAAAATTTCGAGCTGTCACTAGAACAGGAATAGACGGGGAAATGTTCTAGTGGGGGCACTTGTTCGGTGGCAATTGTCAAAGTCAGAATGAGAGTATATACAGTATCTCACTTTGGAGAGATTCCATGTTGTGTGAACAGAACAGGAAGTAAAGGCTTAAAGACCGAGAGGAGGGGTGGATGACATAACAATCTCCAATCAGAGAATATATTTTATTAATTGAAAAAAGAAAAAACAAGTTCTTTGAATGGCGAAGGTGCTGATCATTCGATCCCTTGTGTTCAGTATACAGATGGCAATTCACTTAAAGAGCACCCAGAAGAGACCAGTGCTGACTGTATGTAGTACAGGCTACTACAGTGAATGCATTTCTGCTTCCCCATCTGGCCCTCCCGATGTGAGATATGAATAATTAAGTGTCAGCAAGCTAGACCAAGAGGTTGAGCTGAGCTGTCTCACCATGCTGCTCAACAATGGTAGGATGGATTGGAACAGGTCCAAGTCCTACGTAGACTTGATCCCCTGAGGGATTTAAGTACCAATCACAGTTTTCAGGCTTCATATAACAGCTGATGTCGGTGCTTTTGATACATATAATGGGGTCTAAACTGGCAGGCAAGTCCTGCATAGATTGTCTAAAGCAGGGTGCTCAACCTTTTGAACAACGAGGGCCACTCAAATTTTTAACTTAATCTTACCCCCTTCAGTTAATTGCATAGATGTTCAAATGCCGCACAAAAATTTTTTTTTATCGCTGTAATTACCTTTTTATTGTACTTTATTGTGGCACTTCCTGTCTCTCCTCCCATGGGAGCAGGCGTGTTTATTGCCTTTCCCCGGCGCCGCACTGTCTCCTGGGAGCTTAGTGTCAGGCTTCCCAAGATTCAGTGTGGAAAACAATGATCATGCGTGTGAACAAGCTGTGAATGAACAGCATTCACCACATCCAGGAAATCAATGCTTGTGGGCTTCACATGCCCACAAGCAAGATGGAAACAGCCTGTATCACATTTTTTAAGTTATTCTTCAGTACGAAAACAGACAGAGGCGGAAATATTACACCCAAACTGTGAGTACTATTTTGGGGTTAGCAAAGTGTCTCAATGACCTAAAAAAAAAAAAAAAAAAAAAAAAAAAAAAAAAAACAGATTGGTTGCCGGACTCCCGCTTTAAAGTGATTGTAAAGTATAGTTTTTTTTCCTATAAAAATAACAAATGTGTTATACTTACCTGCTCTGTGCAGTGGATTTGCACAGAGCAGCCCAGATCCTACATCCTACTCTTCTCGGGTCCCTCATCTGTGCTCCTGGCCCCTCCCTCCTGTTAAGTACCCCCACAGCAAGCAACTTGCTATGGGGGGTCCCTAAACCGAGTCACAGCTCCCTGTGTCCATTCGGACACAGAGCCCTGGCATGGCCCACCCCCTTTCTTCCCTGATTGGCTAGCCTGCTATGACAGCAGCGGCAGCCAATGGCGCCGCTGCTTTGTCTCAGCCAATCAGGAGAGAAAATCCCAGGTGGCTAAGACACTCGTGGACATCGCTGGACAGAGATGGGGCTCATGTAAGTGTTGAGGGGGCTGCTGCACACAGAAGGCTTTTTACCTTAATGCATAGAATGCATAAAAGGGGTTGTAAACCCTCGAGGTACAGCTGCCTTCTAGAGCCCCCCTTTTACTTATCTGAACCCAGTCTTTCCAGTGGCGGGGACGAGCACACCAGCTCCAGCCGATGCCTCGGGTCCTGATTGGATAGATTTATAGCAGCGCAGCCATTGGCTCTCGCTCCTGTCAATCAAATGCAATGACGTGGGAGCCAGGGGGCGGGGCCGAGTCCTGCTGTCTGTATCAATAGACGCAGCAGGGCACGGGAGCGCGCCCACACGAGTGCCCTGGGGGAAAGTGGCTCTCCAACGTGGCACTTGAGAACCGGAGGAGCCAGGGGCGCCACTGAGGGACCCCAGAAGAGGAGGATCGGGGCCACTCTGTGCAAAACCATCTGCACAGAGGAGGTAAGTATATAACATGTTTGTTTTTTTGTTTTTTAAAACCAAACTTTTAGTTACCCTTTTTAAGATAAAAAAAACTGCCTTTACAACCCCTTTCAATGATTTGATAACCAGTTGTGGGCCACAAAAACCTATGGGATATACTGCTCGCCAAACCGCAAAAGTAAACAAGCCCCTGTTATCCTGAGCCCCTTCTATAAGGCTGCTTTCACACAGATGAGCTGCGGTTTACCCATACCGCCAGCTTTCCTGTGGAGTTGGCTGCACTGAGCCATAGACTTCTACTACATTTTGCAGATGTGGTGCACTTTTAGAAAGCCCATCAAAACTCCTGCATTCAGGATTTTTGGTGCACTTTCGGAAAGCGCATTAAACCCGCAGAATATAATAGAAGTGTAGCCTGGTGCTGGCTAAATTGCCTGTGTCATCGGGGGGGGGGTGCACTCTACAACATCAGCCACAGTGAGGCTGTTCCCTTTTTAGTGCTCAGATTAGACACTGTATTGTCACATCCTGAATGGAGAGTGAGTGAGATTTGAGAGAAGAGCAAATGATCTTGGGACATGTAGTCCGAAGAGCTAATTTTACACTGGGGACAGACTGTTGTGGATGACAAGTTCCAGTTGGCTGGAGGGAGAGAACAAAATGCTGGGAGAGGTGATAAATAGCCGGTGCTGGGGAGGAGTCGCTCTCTTGTGATCACGGCCTTCAGCTGTGAACAGAGACCCGGACAGTCAGAGGAATACGAGCCGGTGCTGCGGCCTAGGCAGCGGGGGAGAGTCTCTGGCGGGTGTGTGTGTGAAGGCATCCATCATTGTCAGCTTTCTGTTGTTCCTGTGACAGTCGGAGGGGTCACTCTCATCGTCTTCAGCACAGATCCTGCTGAATCCCAGCGTTGCAAGGTGTGCAGTCAGGCACCTTTCTCTGGTCACAGATTCTTCAGGAGCCTGCTCTGGGATCCCCCCCCCCACTATTCATTTGAGCCTGGTGTCATCTGGATTGGTGAGCAAGCAGAAGCCCACCTTCTTTACACACCAAGAGACACTGCATGCAGACAGCTTTGCCCTGTTTCTCTTCACTATAGTTCAACAAGGAGACACTTTGCACTTGCTGTTTGCAACATTCAATGCCATTGTACAGGAATTCCCTTGAGCCCTTGTTAAGCTAGCTGAAGACACAGAACATCTACAACACAAGGACTCCTCTACTCTTATACCCCCACTTACAGGACTTTGAGTACAATACCTGCCCATATTAATAGATTATGAGTTCTCTTTTAATATGGGCAGGTATTGTACTCAAAGTTATATTTCGGCTAATCTATTGGAATACTCTTTTTGTTTGTGTTTATTTGGGCTTGTGATGTCAGGAGGCTAAAGGGAGTAATCTGACATAAAAGACGATCATTCTCCTTCCCTTTTCCTTACCTGTGGTCATAGGTCTTACCCAGGTTTCTGTTTGCTACTATTCATTCTCCTTAAATGTTATATACATAGTTCTTCTGTTTGTGTGCGAAGAGTTTAATACTAACAACATATTTGCCTAAGCCATTTTCTTTGCTTTGTCTGTTTGCAGAACTCGAAGTAAAATAGTTGATTGTTGTGTTGCAGTCTGGTGTCTGTGTATTTGTATTGCCATATTGAAATATATCCAAACCCAGGGTGTCAGGAGACCTGCAGGACCAGGGCAACCTTTGAGGTCTGTCAGCTTCAAGCGTCCCTTACAGGGGTAGCGCTACAGACATCTATGGCTCAGTGCAGCTAACCTATAGGAAAGGCGCAGGTGCACTGCGCTTCAACCACGGATCAGTGTGAAAGCAGTCTAATAACCCTTTTTAATAAGTGCTAATATGCCCATTACAAAAGTGCAGTGTATGTGATGTTTAATGCACTGAGCTTTTCCTCTTCCAGCTTCTGCTGACATCGCTCTCCAGGCTGCTAGAGAGGTCCATGGTGAAGTGCACTTGGTATCGCACCACCTGGGACAGGAGCTGGCGCTACAGAGGAAGCATCGGCTTATGTGGCTCCTGCTCCCTCCACGGCTGCCTGCTTCCTCCACTTCCATCTCCATGCACTCTGATGCTCTGGGGTATCAGTCAACAACCCGTTGAAGACCTGCCACACCAGAGCATGGACATACGTTTCCCTGGTTTGAGGTCACGAGCCACGGGTTGAGCACCCCTGGTCTACAGCAATCCCAGTGGCACCTTCTGTGGCACACCCTGTCTGTTTATATATCTGAAATTATAGCTATGAAAGCAGGTGTGAGATGAGGAAACCTGTTTTGCCTTTTTTGTTTCTACAAGGTGTGCCTCTGCCATCTCAAAGTACGTCTGTTTTGTCCATACGAAAAGCCAGCTCCTCCTGTGAATTCTTTAGCTAGTACAACATAATTGTCTGGGAGAACCACAGACCTGCTAGATCCTTATGTACATAAGGCCTCCTAAGTAAAGTTTCAGCTCTCTTGCATTTTTCTAAACTACAAATGTAGATTTTAAAATAATTCTGTTCTGAAAGTAAATGCTTTTGTTTCCATTACAGGAACTGCAACATGAAAACATTGTGGCTCTTTATGATGTTCAGGTAAGACTGAAAAAAGCCTGCTTTAACTGAGTATACTTTATACAAAGACAACACATCTTTTGAACATGCAAATCGTTTTTTTAAATTGATTATGCAATAAATAAGTAAACCAACTAAAGTGAAATCAATCATATAATGATCAAAGTCCATCTTATGCAAGCTGTATGTCACTAAATTCACGAGAATTGGGAACTGGTCAGTTTTGCATCACGATAGTAGCAAGCCTATTGGAATCAGTTGCCCAGTGATTAGGCCCTGGTAGTAGTTAGGAGAGGATTATTGCATACTGCAGCTGGTAAATGAACGTGGAGCATTTGGGTGTTTTTTTTTTTTTTTTTTCAGCAGCCCCTGAACCAGTGTCGTACCTAGAGAATTTGGCAACCCCCCAACTTTAAAATGTAAAAACAACCCACTGTGCCCCCTGCATACCTCCTGCACTTCCCAATATCTTTGTCACTACTGTGTACCCCCTCTCCACAACTGCACCTCTGGACCCCTTTACATTACACAGCCCCCCGCAGCTCTGGACCCCTTTACATTACACAGCTCCCCGCAGCTCTGGACCCCTTTACATTACACAGCCCCCCGCAGCTCTGGACCCCTTTACATTACACAGCCCCCCGCAGCTCTGGACCCCTTTACATTACACAGCCCCCCGCAGCTCTGGACCCCTTTACATTACACAGCCCCCCGCAGCTCTGGACCCTTTACACTACACAGCTCCCCGCAGCTCTGGACCCCTTTACACTACACAGCCCCCCACAGGTCTGGACCCCTGCACATTACACCCCTCCCTCCACTATCTCTGGATCCCTGCACATTGCACAGCCCCACACAGCTCTGGACCCCTGCACATTACACGGCCCCCCACAGCTCTTGGCCCCTGTACATTACATGGGCCCCCCCACAGCTCTGGACCCCTGTACATTACATGGGCCCCCCCGCAGCTCTGGACCCCTGTAGATTACATGAGCCCCCCCTGCAGCTCTGGACCCCTGTAGATTACATGGGCCCCCCCTGCAGCTCTGGACCCCTGTAGATTACATGGGCCCCCCCTGCAGCTCTGGACCCCTGTAGATTACATGGGCCCCCCCTGCAGCTCTGGACCCCTGTAGATTACATGGGCCCCCCCTGCAGCTCTGGACCCCTGTAGATTACATGGGCCCCCCCTGCAGCTCTGGACCCCTGTAGAATACATGGGCCCCCCCTGCAGCTCTGGACCCCTGTAGATTACATGGGCCCCCCCTGCAGCTCTGGACCCCTGTAGATTACATGGGCCCCCCCTGCAGCTCTGGACCCCTGTAGATTACATGGGCCCCCCCCTGCAGCTCTGGACCCCTGTAGATTACATGGGCCCCCCCCCTGCAGCTCTGGACCCCTGTAGATTACATGGCCCCCCCCCCTGCAGCTCTGGACCCCTGTAGATTACATGGGCCCCCCCTGCAGCTCTGGACCCCTGTACATTACACGGACCCCCTCAGCTCTGGACCCCTGTAGGTTACACAGCCCCCCGCAGCTCTGGACCCCTGTACGTTACATGGCCCCCCCCCGCATTGCTGGACCCCTGTACATTACACACAGCCCGTCCCCCAGCTCGATACCCCTGCATATCACACATTGCCCCTTCTTACCTTACTGGGGCATGCATGCAGAGCTGGAGACACAGCAGTGCTGAACAGAGGGCGGGAACTGCTTAATTTTTCATATTAACAATGCTAATGATTGGTTGCTAGGACCACCTAGCAACCAATCACCTGCTGGTTAACTTGAAAAGTTAAGTCCAGCAGTTGCCGTCCTCTCTCCAGCTCCGCTGATTGTTTCTCTCCCCTGCTGTGAGTGGCGCAGAGAGAATCCGGCGGCTAGCCCTAGGTGAAAGTCACCCGGGTAAGGTCCGCACACGAGCACCCTGTCACAGCTGACCTCTGCCGTGCTCATGCCCTTCACTCGCGGGGGGCGCCAGGCTGACACCCCATCCCCATGTGTGGCCTTCTGTCCTTCAAACTTTAGAGGGGCCAGACTGTGGTCACTGGGAGAAGAAAAGCTGCTGATGTCAGTGGGAAATAAACAATGCCCTGTTGTTGGTGTCAGTGGGAGGAATTGTGGCCCATCATTAGTGTCTTGCGTGCTCTTACACAGTTTAGTTAGTATAGGTGTTAGGAGGGGGAGTAAGCATTTTTAAGATTAGTTAGGTTTTAACTGGAATTCTGCTTAAGACCCCTTTCACACTGAGGCAGTTTTCAGGCACTTTAGCGCTAAAAATAGCGTCTGTAAAGCGCCTGAAAACTGCCTCCCCAGTGTGAAAGCCTGAGTGCTTCCACACTGGGGCGGTGCGCATGCTGGACGGGTAAAAAAAGTCCTGCTAACAGCATCTTTGGGGCGGTGCGGGAGCGGTATGAGCTACAAAGGCACAGGTAATTTTGGTCAAAATTTATGGCAAGATGAATGCAATATTTTATCAAAAAATACTGGAGGAACATTTGCATTCATCAGCCAGGAAGCTGCGCATGGGACATAATTGGACATTCCAACATGACAATGATCCAAAACACAAGGCCAACTCGGCCTGTCATTGGTTACAGCAGAATAAAGTGAAGGTTCTGGAGTGGCCATCTCAGTCTCCTGACCTCAATATCATTGAGCCACTCTGGGGAGATCTCAAACGTGCAGTTCATGCAAGACAGCCCAAGAATTTACAGGAACTGGAGGCTTTTTGCCAAGAGGAATGGGCAGCTTTACCATCTGATAAGATAAAGAGCCTCATCCACTGATATCCGGGGGAGGGGAAGGGGGGAGGTGAAAAAATGAGAAAGGGACCCTCTGGTCTATCTCAAGTTCAGTTCTTATTCATTGTATTTTAAGATGTTCTTCCATGTATCTTTCAAAGGGTACCAATTTGATGTCATAGTTTTATATTGTCATGTGACGTCTGTATTGTATTTGATATGTTTGTATATGTTCCTAAACTGAATAAAATCTTTATGAGAAAAAAAAAAAAAAGAGCCTCATCCACAAATACCACAAAAGACTTCAAGCTGTCATTGATGTTAATGGGGTCATAACGGTATTAAGAAATGGGATATGTAAACTTTTGATCAGGGTCATTTGGGTAGTTTCTGTTTTTAGATTTAAAAAGAGTAAACACAGTTGATTGATAATAAATGGCTTCAGCCAAACACTAAACATGAGTGAAAGAGAAAAGTTTTTGTGTTATCATTCATATTCTCTGAAAAATGGCCAAGAAATCATAAATTCTGCCAGGGTATGTAAACTTATGAGCACAACTGTATAATATATAGTATATAGTGAATAGGGAACTCCAAGTGTACAATGTATTTTTTTTTAGAAATCTGAACAATTTCATAGGAATCCTTTCTCCGTTTTAATATTTTATACAGAAGGGGAAAAAAACCTGGAAAACCAATTGTCCAGTTAAAAGCCACTGCATTTCTTCATGTACACTATTGGCTGAGTCAAGAACCTAATGACCGATAGTGCTGTGAATTTCCCCTGGGCTTTCTGCAGATGCATCTCTGTGCTTTGTGATCTGCTTTCAGGAAAAAGGAATGCCGTATCCAGACAATCTTATGTAGATGAAGCCATTAGTTGCATTAGCTGTCGTGTTTTGTGAGCTGGGTAAATAAATCTCTCGGTGTTATGTAAGTTAGGGACTTTACAAGCGGAATCCTTCTGCCAGGCTGTCACTTTCCACTCACTGTGACCTGAAAAGGACGCATTTATAAAAAGAACTCACGGAGAGAGAAAAAGTAGGGCTGATATTAACCAATAAGATGCAAATTCTAACCTGCTCTAGAAAGTGGCATTTGTAAATGATTTTCTGTTGAGCGTCACGATCTTTACTTTAATTTGGAGGAATCGGTATCTGTCATTGCTTGCAATTTTCTCAGATCTTTTCTGACATGATACTTTATCTTCTCTATCCTTTCTGCTAAAGTGTATGAATAATTTTTTATTTTTTTATGTATGAAATGAGCCTTTCATTATAGTCATGAAACGCATACTGTAAATATTTCCACTTAATATAACTACATGCAATTTATTTCTTCCATTGCCTGTGTATATTGTATGATGAATTTGCAGTATTTCTATTCCTGTAGGGTACTTACTCACTTCAACTGAAATATAACAAATTCAGACCCCCCGGAGATCTTTGAAGTCTGGGCTGGGGTGGTAAGAGATGGTTGACATTATATGACAAGCATACCAGGAATGGGCAGCCTGGTATTTGGGAATTATCCCAATCACACCGCATCACAGACCATTAAAGACAGGTTATTTATATCAGTAAAGTGAATCTGACCATACACTGCTTGAATTTTGGCAGATTTCTGTTTAGTTGGACAAATTCAAGCAGAACCCCATCACCACTCAGCAAGGCATTTGTTCAGTGGAGTTTTGTTGGATTAGTCTGCCTGAAAATTGTCAGCAAAATAGTGCCTGCATCCAATCAGATGGGCACTGTTTGGGTATTTTGACAGCTATCAGAATACAATACCTAGCAGAGAGGATACATGCATCCGTACTGTTAACTTAGATCAGGGGTCTCCAAACTTTCTAAACAAAGGGCCAGGTTACTGTCCTATAAAATTTTAGGGGGGGCCGCACAATGACCAGTGGGAGAAGAAAATGTCCTGGCATCAGTGGGAGTAAACCATGCTCCATATTTTGGTATTAGGGGGAGAAATAGTGCCCCATCATTGTTGTCAATGGGAGGAATAGTGCCCCCCATCATTGGTGTCAATGGGAGGAATAGTGCACCATCATTGGTGTCTTTGGCAGAAACTTTGTCAGCAACAGTGGGGGGAATAATGCCCCAAGGGCCAGATAAAAGCAAGCAAAGGGCTGCAGTTTGGAGACCACTGACTTAGATGGGGGAATCTAATAGATTCCTTTAATGCAGCCCACAGGCTGAATGAAATCGATCTGTAGGTGTATGGGTGAGCTTAACAGAAGTACTATTTCTATGTTACAAAGGCTGGGTGAGATGCCTGGGCATCCTTTCAGAGTCGTGTAAGCACACAGGCCCCCAAAGAAATCCTTGATAATGACAGTGGTACATGTTGTTATAATACAGGATTTATATAGTGCCACCTGTTGCGCAGCACTATACAACATACTTCTGATCCTTCACCCATCTCCAAAGAAGTGTAAAGGTTCAGCCCCACTTTTTTTTTGAATATTGAATCTCTGTTCAATATTCAGATCTTCTAAATGTCTAAAGTCTCCAATTGTTCTCAACATACAGAGTAAAGGTGGGTACACAGCAAGTCGAAACCGAGGATGGAACTAATATATGAAACTCCTTGTACGACAAAGGTGGTTTTTTTTTTTTTTTTTTTTTTTTGTTTGTTTTAGTGTTTTGAATAATGCACAGTCTTTCGAAAAACCATACGAATACAGTACACATTAAATGAAAATCATTGGTTCTGTTCATGTATGAGAAAAATTTTGGGTGTTTGTCCCTTGGAAAATGTTCGTTTGGAAAGTCTAAATTGAATGTTGAAAGTCGTGTACACACTATAGTAAAAGCAGACATTCCTCGTATGTAATTTTCTTCTGATTTTTCTTTTAGTGTGTGCCCTACTTAATGCTCAAAGTCTAAAGCAGTGTTAGCCAACCTTTTTTCAGTCAAGGCACCCTTTAAAATTATGAATGGACTCGAGGCACCCCATTCTAAAATGTTCTTTACACATTGCAACAGCCACATGTAGGACACCCAATGTTAGAGGTGATTTATTCTTCCAAAGCAAATACACCTTTGCACACTGGTACTGACTAGTATTCTAATGTTTCTCTTCTCCCTCAGTTCCTCTCCATCAGTCCACTAATGTCACCCCAGTGCGGTGGGAGAGGGGCACAGGAGTGTCAAACAAAGATGCTGTGGAGGCATCAGACATCCTCCTTATTAACTGATGATGTCATTGGTTGTTAGGATGCCAGTGTCTAGAAAGTCGTAATGGTCCACAATGAAAACCCATGATTTTGTGTAACTAAAAGGTAAGCTTCATCCACCTGCTGGCTAGTATACAATTTTTTTTGATTAATCTTTTGGCATTTTGCCAAGGCACCCCTGAGGAAACCTCAAGGCACCCCAGGGTACCTGGGCACTCTGGTTGAAAAAGGCTGGTCTAACGTACTGATTGCATTTTTTCATTCTGTTTATAGGTTTACTTTAATGCAATTTTCAATCTAAAACAAAAAATGATTTATTTTGCGGCTTACCAATAATTCGATGTAGTGGTTACGTTAGTTTTCTGGTAAAAGACGTTTGAAAGCACATCAGTGTATGGCAAGGCAGTACATATCTGCAATACATGCACATTTCTGTGTTTGTATACATCACATACTAGCACATTATGAAAGACTTACCTGGAAACAAAGCCCTCCAGCGGCATGCTGTCACCGTTACAGAGGCTTCCATCTTCACCCGGTCTTCCTTCCGGGTTCATAGGCTGGAGCCGCTTGAATGGTCATGCCGCGATGACATCACTCCTGCGCATGCACGGAGGAGTCTCGGCTGCGGCACACAGCTCTAAAGGGATGGCATGATTGAGTATGACTCTGATCACATGCGCCTGTGACATCACTGGCTGTTGCTTACTGGAATATCTCCCAAATGGTTCGTGTTTTTTAGGAGGTATTCATTTTACCTCCAGTTAAGCTTTATTATAAGCTTGCCTGTACGTAAAAATAACATTCAGGAGTTTACTAAACACTGAAAGTATGGAAATTACCCATTGCTCTGACAAAATGCACTCCTCTCCTAAGTCCTGTTTGGGCTGACAAAACACAGCTTTTTGGGAACTGAGTATTGTCAGCCCTCCCAGTTGACTTTTATTAAGCTACTCAACCACTCCAACTCTCAGATCGCCATAACATTAACTACTTGGCATCCGCGCTATAGCTGAATGACGGCTACAGCGCGGACCTACATTCCCGGGAGGCCGTCATATGACGGCCTCCCCTGTGCACGCTCCCTGCGCGCGCCCTGTAGGGCGCGCGCTGGGCGCGTTGTGATCACCGAGTCTCTGAGACTCGGCTGATCACCGATCTGTGTAAGGGGCCGGTCCCGGCCCCTTACCATGTGATCAGCTGTCAGCCAATGACAGCTGATCACATGATGTAAACAAAAGATCGGTAATCGGTTTTTTTTTTTACTCACGCTGACAGCGCGAGTAGAAAAAAAAAGCCGATCACCGGATCGGATGTGAGGGACATCGGTCCCCAAGTGGAAGAGGCACATCTGCCTCATCAGTGCCCAATTAAAGTGCCACCTAACACTGCCCACAGTGCCACCTAACAGTGCCCACAGTGCCACCTAACAGTGCCCACAGTGTCACCTAACAGTGCCCACAGTGCCACCTAACAGTGCCCACAAGTGACACCTATCAATGCCCACAAGTACCACCTATCAATGCCCACCTGTAGTGCCAATCAGTGCCACCTGCCAGTGCTGCCCATCATTGCCACCCATCAGTGCCCATCACTGCCACCCATCAGTGCCCATCACTGCCGCCTATCAGTGCCCATCACTGCCGCCTCATCAGCGTACATCAATGAAGGAGAAAAAATACCCGTTTAAAATTTTTTATAACAAAATATAAAAAAATAAACTTTTTTTTAAAAAAAAATTCAGTTTTTTACATTTTTTTAATAAAAAGTAAAAACCGCAGAGGTGATCAAATACCACCAAAAGAAAGCTCTATTTGTGGTGAAAAAATGATAAAAATTTCATTTGGGTACAGTGTTGTATGACCGTGCAATTGTCATTCAAAGTGCGTCAGCGCCGAAAGCTGAAAATTGGTCTGGATAGGAGGGGGGTTTAAGTGCCCGGTAAGCAAGTGGTTAAAGCATTAAAGTTTGTTCTGTAGTGCATAAGAACTAGGGGATCTCTTTGAGATGACATGGGAAGTGTGCAGAAGACACAGGACAGCTCTGAATTTCTGAGATTTTCTAAGATCATTAGGTTTATTTTTTCACTTCAATACAAACAGATATAACAAAATACTTTTAATGGTATGTTGAGCAAACAAAACAAGTGCACATAAGCAAAGCTTATTGTTAGGGACTACATACACTGAACAATGATATTCTACATACGTTCTTCAGCCTAGTACACACAGAAAATCAGACGAAAAATACAGATTTCGATCCGATCATACGATAATCTGATCGTTAGTACACCGCTTTCGAGAGGTGATCATGACCATTCATCCGAAATTATCCCAAGGGATAACCACATTTTTCTCGCACGATACCAAATTGTACGATATTTGCTTAATCAGTACAGTATTTGGGGAAAAGAAAAATAGAAGAGCATGACCATGCATGCTTGGAAATTAAAAAATACATTACCGTACAATACAACACGTTACATCCCTTCTAAAGTTGTATTGTGTCAGATGAGAATTTTTGTAAGTCTAGTAACCTCTTACATTTTTGATATGAGACTAGCAAGCAGATATTCTCACGGTGTGTACGAGGTTTTAGACCAATAGCATGAATGTCAGTGGTGCTACCAGGAATCTGCATTATAATGTACTTTTATATGAAACCTAGATCTTCTGTTTGGAAAATAATGTAGGTAGATTAACCCTTGTAGATTAAAATATGTTATGCTACATTAAAAGTTGGCTGGGCTTCGGCATGTACATGAGAATTCTTTCTTTTAGGGAGCAGTCATAAACTTGTATTTTTAGTGCTTTTGCAAGCAAACAGGTGCTTTTTATTGTGGTGTGTGTTGGGAGTTACAAACACAATCTTGCCGTTCAAATATTTACATCGCTATGCATTCGTTATCTGTCTTGTGTAACTGGCTTTAGTGGCTTCAAGCTGACCTTGGAAGTATTTCATGTGATTGACTGAAATAGTATATGTACATTTACAGGTTACTTAACGGTCTTGGCCGTCCAGTGTTTAGCAAGGGTCAGTGAGTGCGTGCAGTGGGCACACTGCCAGACTGCTGCATGTCTGTCATGAGACTTCTCATAGGATCAGTGTCCTATTTTCAGACCAATGACTAGGTAGTGATCCTTTAGAGATTAACTACAGTGCTTCTGGACTACACACTAACCTATCAAGATGATTCTTTGAGCTTTAATAGCACCACCAGGTTAATTGGTGTGCTTGGGATCAAGTTTAATGAAAACCATTTCTAATTTTAGTGAGGCTGACTTCCCTTAAATATGTTAGCTGGGTTAAAGCAGATCAGCAGTATTGCCTGTGGCCTCCCTAATCCCCAATGCTGGTTTACACTGATTTGTTCTGCACTAGGTGTTTGTGTGGGGGAAGCCATCTTGGTATAGGCAGGGCTTTCCTTTCTCATGTCAGAGCCTCCAGCAAGCTGAACTGTAATCGGTTCAGTAGTGACCTAACAAAAAACACACTCAAAATCTTAAGAGACTAGGAGTCGCAGGCAGCAATGCCTCACAATCACTCTACAGATATACAGTGGGGAAAATAATTAGTTGATCCCCTGCAGATTTTGTAAGTTTGCCCACTTAGAAGGGTCTATAATTTTTATCATAGGTGTCTTTTTAAATGATAGAGACCTAATGACCAAAAATTCAGAACAAATACATGATACAAATGTTATAAATTGAGTTGCAGTTCAGTGAGTAAAATAAGTATTTGATCCCCTACCAACCAACAATAATTCTGCCTCCCACAGAGTGGCTACAGTATGTGCTCATCAATTTTAAGCAGGTGCTCCTATTGACAACTTATGATGTGTATAAAAGGCACCTGTCCACAGAATCTTTCTTCCATTCAAACCTCACCGTCCTGAGCAAGACCAAAGAGCTGTCAAAGGACGTGGGAGAAAAGATTGTAGATCTGCACAAGGCTGGAATGGGCTATAAGACCATCACCAAGAAGCTTGGTGAGAAGCAGGCAACTGTTGGAGTGATTATTCGCAAATAGTACAAATACAAAATAATCATAAATTGCTCTTCGGTCTGAAGCTTCATGCAGGATTTCGCCTCATGGGGCAAGTTTGCCAATAAACATCCTAAATGATTTAGAGAAGGATTGGGAGAAAGTGCTGAGGTCAGATGAGACTAAAATTTAGCTCTTTGACGTTCACTCGACTCGCTGTGTTTTTGGAGGAAGAAAAATGTTGGCTATGACCCCAAGTACACCATCCTTACAGTCAAGTATGGAGGTGGAAACATTATGTTTTGGGGCTGTTTCTCTGGTAAAGGTACAGGCCGACATTGCCACATTGAGGGGCCAATGGACGGGGGCCATGTATTGTAAAGTCTTGGATGAGAACCCTCTTCCCTCAGCCAGAACACTGAAGATGGTTTGTGGATGGGTCTTCCAGCATGACAATGATCCAAAACATACCACCAAGGCAACAAAGTAGTAGCTCAAGAAGAAGCACATTAAGTTCATGGAGTGGCCTAGCTAGTCTCCAGACCTTTTAATCCTCTAGAAAATGTATAGAAACTTTTGAGTTGCCAAGCAACAGCCATGAAACATTAGGGATTTAGAGAAGATCTGTAAAGAGTGGACCAAAATCCCTCCTGAGATGTGTGCAAAATTGGTGACCAACTACAAGAAATGTCTTACCTCTGTGCTTGCTAGCAAGGGTTTTCTCCACCAAGTACCAAGTCACGTTTAGCTTGGGAATCAAATGCTTATTTTACTTGCTGAACTGCAACTCCATGTATAACATTTGTATCATGTGTTGTTTTCTTGATCTTTGATATTCTGTCTCTATCATTTAAACTACACCTACCTATCATAAAAATAGATCCTTCATTTATTTGTAAACGGGGAAACGTACAAAATCTGCAGGGGATCAAATAATAATTTTCCCCACTGTACAGCTCTAATCAATAAAAAAAAAAAAAATACTCCTGTGCTACCACGTGTGTTCCAAAAATGGAAAGAATCATGAACGGAAAAAAACAAAGTGCAGTTATAATGTGGCTGCAGGCATCTACTTGCGTTCCCACATAGTCTACTGTAAATACAGTAAAAGATGCCACGTTACTTAATATTTCCCACATCTGTGCTGAAAATCATATGACTGCACTACAGTATAACCGCATTGTAAGCTGATGCTGGGAGCAGAGCTGATACTGGAAGCTGTGTATGTTAAAGCAGAGCTCCACCCAAAAGTAGAAGCTCAGCTTGTTTGCTCCCCCGATGATGATGGATCTAAACAGTTGTTAGGTCAACTCTTGGAGGTGAGGACAATACCTACATGGTGGTAGAATTAGATTTTTTTTTTTTTTTTTTTTTCTTTTATCACTTTTATTGCTGTCACAAGGAATGTAATCCCTTCTGACTGTAATAGGCAGTGACAGGTACTCCTTTATGGAGGGATATGGGGTTTACAAGACCCCAAACCACTCCTCTGCACTTGAAAGTATTCAAAACGTCATGATCAGCGTTTTTGAATACTTTTCTATTTTTTAAATTTTTTTTTCAAAACTGGAGCCTTTAGGATGCCAGTAATCCAGAAGTGATGTCATGACATTGCTTCCGGGTTACTAGATCCGAGACTTGAATAAAGCCAATCTGGCTTTGTACAGGTTTTCGGCCAGCCGGTGAATGTGGCGGTTGGTTGCTCTGACCTTCCGGTGGGACGTGAGACCCGCCCGCTGCTTGTAATAACAGCTGAGCTGAGTTGTTATAACAAGAAAGCCGACCGTCCGCTCTAAAAAAAACGGTGGCATCACCCCGGTATAACCCCTTGAAGCACAGAATGCCCTCCTCAACCCCAACCCCCCCGCCTTTTCCCGCTGACCTGGAGTGAGGCGATCACCCACACTGACACATCGGATAGCCGTCTAACCTTAGAAAAAACCTGCAGCTTAATCTCCAAAACGTACCTCGTCAGGAAGTACGTTTAGGAGCATTCTAATTGGTTGGCGCCACATAGAGTTCCAAGGGGGTGTCGCTGGGATTAGATCTTGTCTTTATATGCACATGGTTCAGCAGTTGGTCACATAACTCTATCATTGGAAACTAGGCAGTTAGAGAAATTCCTCTGTAATTAAGTGAAAGATTAAATGTAATGTCACTTCACAGACTTGGTTGATTCACTGCCTCCAGTGCCAGGAGCTATTTCTGGACAGAAAATCCATTCAGAGACCGCACCACAAACCTAAAGGCAGATGGCAGTAGTTTACTCTCCATTCTTTTTTTACCATTTGCTCTTAGCCAGCCAATTTCTAGCAAGCCTTTAGAATCATAATCATCCAAAGGGATGCTGATTTGCCTTGCTTGATAAATATTCTTACACAGATTGTCCTCCTATTTGGAACATTGCTCTTTGTACACACAGAAGCAATTGCAAAGTAGCTGGGTCCTTGGTGACAATAAAAGTAGGAGATCTGCCTATAAATTACTATGTGGCTGGGCGATCCTCAATATAATACAGCACCTCATCCCAAAATCTAATGTTTAAACCAGAGAAAAGGGAGTGTAGGGATTATGACGGTGCCAGGAAGAACACAGTATGTTCCAATGTTAAAATAAATAGTTTTTATTAATACATATCAATTATAAAAATAAACAATAGAGTTACAAAAGCAAGGTGTGCATTGCTACAAATTGATACCCAACATGTCACGCTTCAAAATCGTGCCTGCTCGTGGAGTGGCGTCAAACTTTTACCCTCAAAAATCTCCATAGGCGACGTTTAAAATATTCTACAGGTTGCATGTTTTGCGTTACAGAGGAGGTCTAGGGCTAGAATGATTGCTCTTGCTCTAACGATTGCGGCGATACCTCACATGTGTGGTTTGACCACCGTTTTCATATGCGGGCACTACTCACGTATGCGTTCGCTTCTGCGCGCGAGCTCGTCGGGACGAGGGGGTTTAAAAAATTTTTTTATTATTATTTATTTTACATGATTTTATTTATTTTTACACTGTTTAAAAAAAAAAAGTGTCACTTTTATTCCTATTACAAAGAATGTAAACATCCCTTTTAATAGAAAAAAGCATGACAGGACCTCTTAAATATGAGATCTGGGGTCAAAAAGATCTCATATCTACACTAAAATGCAATAAAAAAAAAGTCATTTAAAAAAAAAAATGACATTGAAGAAATGTGCCTTTTTAAGACGTATGGGCGGAAGTGACGTTTTGACGTCGCTTCCGCCCAGCAGTGTCATGGAGACGAGTGGGCGCTATCTTAGCCTCCACTCGTCTCCAGGCACAGTAGGGAGACAGACGCGATCGCCTCCGCCGCTACTGACAGCTCCAGTAAGCGGCGGAGGGCACCAAACTTTGGACGTACGTCGGCGTGCAAGTGGTTCACCACAAAGAAGGGGTTAAAAACACCTGTGTTTCGGGGCTTCCGAATCGCTTTCCAGGTGCTGCCCATTCATTTCAATGGGCAGGTCGTTGTATACAGCGCTCCCAAACCACCCCAAAGATGCTGCTTGCAGGACTTTTCCTAACGTCCCACAAGCGCACCGCCCCATTGTGAAAAGACACTGAAATGAATGGGAGGCGGTTTTCAGGCGCTATTTAAAGGCTATTTCTAGCGCTAAAATGCCTGAAAGCTGCCTCAGTGTGAAAGGGGTCTAAGTCAGGGGTCTACAAACTGTGGCCTGGGGACTGGATGCGGCCCTTTGCTTTTATACAGCCCTTGGGGCACTAATCCTCTCACTGATACGAGACACCATTCTGCCATCTAACACCAACAATGGAGCATTATTTCTCCCACTGACACTAATAATATGGCACTATTCCTCCTTATGATACTAACGATCGGGCAATATTCCTCTAAGGCTAAGCAAATCGCAAATGTGATGTTTACTCTTACTGATGCCACAAAAATTTCCACGCCGCTGACCATGATCTGGCCCTCCTGAAGTCTGAAGGACAGTAAACCGGCCCTTTGTTTAGAAAGTTTGGAGACCCTGCTTTAAGTCGCTTATCTACCACAAGTGCACAGATCAGGAGTGTCAGAAATCCTAACCTTCATATTTATACACAGTCAATAAATTGGAAAGTTCTGAAGCCACTGGATCATCATAACAGCCGGAATAAACATTTTCAGAAGAAGAGGTTGGCAGGAGCCTCCATGCTTCTTCAGTACAGGTTTCATTTAAAGATGTACTGTACTTCATTTTTCAGTGGTGGCTTAAACTATATGCTGGTTAGCTACAGTATGTGTAGATGGAAATCAGAATACCTTGGAAGGTAGGATGTGTTCACTGCATTCATCTCTAAAGTTATTTTCTGAATTTGAAATCTAGGGTAGCTTTACATTTAAAGAGGGACTGTTAGTATTTTTTAAATTGAAAAGAAATCAACTAATGTAACTGGTCAGGATAACAATAGGGTAGCTGCCATCACTGATTACCACCTTTTATTCTTTCATTACTTGATGAATATGCATATGAAGAGGTTATCCTGGTCCTTCTGCAGTAGAGGAAGGCTACATGGAATGTCCTAGAGCTTGCAGGTTCAAAAAACAAGTTAGGAATGTCCGCTCCCATATTTATTGACCATTTCCCTTTTAATGTAAATAATATTTGTTAATATTAAACTTTTTATACAGTTTCTAAGTGTACCGTGTATAGGTTAATAAGGGCAGCTGTGTTTGTTCATTACGTATGCAGACTCTGCTTCCTGGCTGTGGTTTGTTAATAATATTAGACAAGCTGTGTTATTGTCAACAGTACTTTTATCTACTTGCAGCACTAACCTTTTCTTCAAAGCCAGTAACCATGTGATCTCAACTGCCAAGGCTTTAGGTCACATGGCTCTTCAGCTAATTTACGCACACATGCACACAGCCTATGGCATAAATAAATATGTAATGACATTGTAAAGCACTGATTTATTGTATCTTTTAGTAGTGTGCTTGGCATACCATTAAAGTGGTTCTAAAGGCAGAAGGGTTTTTTTTTTTTTTTTTTTACCTTAATGCATTCTATGCATTAGGATAAAAAACCTGTGTGCGGCAGCCCCCTGATACTTGCATGAGCCCAAGCTTCCTCCAGCGATGTGCACGAGCGCCTCGGCTATCCAGGGACCCCATCACCTTATTGGCTGAGACAGGAGCGGGCACCATTGGCTCCCGCTGCTGTCAATCAAAGTCAATGAGCAAATGAGGAGGGGCTGGGGCCAAGCCGCCGCTCCGTGTCCAAATGGACACAGAGCAGTGGCTCAGGAGTAAGCCTGCTCAGGTCCCACCATAGCAAGCTGCTTGCTGTAGGGGCACCGGACAGGAGCCCCCCGCCGAGGGACCTGAGGAGAGGAGGATCTGGGCTGCTCTGTGCAAAACCACTGCAGAGCAGGTAAGTATAACATGTTTGTTATTTTTAAACAAAAAAAAAGAAAACTTTAATATTGCTTTAATTTTAATGCACCATCAGGTCAGATTCATCTCATAGTTTTTGCACCAACGTCACTCGGCAAACCCAGAAGAGCCGTTTCATTATTTATCTGATATTTCGCTTTCTGTAAAGGTGCCATTCTTACCATTGACTACTAGTGTAAGGGGTCACTCAACAGGCACTTGGAGGTTGATTTACTACAAGAGTGCAAAATCTGGTGCAGCTCTGCATAGAAACCAATCAGCCTGCAGCTTTTTGTCAAAGCTTAACATGACCAATCTGAAGTTAGAAGATGATTGGCTACAATGCAGAGCTGCAACAGATCGTACACTCTCCAGTTTTAGTAAATCAACCCCTTGGTGTTAAGGAGACAGTTTTTTTTCTCCACTGACTTTCACCAATGGAAGGGGCCATTATCCACTTGCCACCAATTTAGGGAGATCCTCCTTGCCTTGACTACCAATTTAATGGGATCCTTTTTCCCACTTACCATCAATGACTTTTAAAAGGACACTATAATCTGCACTGTCCACTTTTTTTTTTTGCCCGTCATTATTACTGAAAATGATTTTGTCCTATAGGGCAGGGTAGTGTTACAAATTATCTCTGGAGCACTAGGTATGTGACATTCTTTATTCTTTTATTATTATATCTACAACTTACATGCTAATCATGCTAATATAAGCTGTAGATAGAATTATTTTTGCAGAGGTTTTCCGTGACCTGAACATTTTTTCAAGGGTTTGTCAGTGGTAAAATTGTTTTAGAAAGGGTACCTTTTAAACATCCAATTAATTAACACATGCTTAGTTAAAATACAGGAACTCATTTACTACAACTGGAGAGTGCAAAATCTGGTGCAGCTCTGCATGGTAGCCAATCAGCTACTACCCTGTTTCCCCAAAAATAAGACCTAGCGCGATATTGTCGGTGATGGCTGCAATATAAGCCCAACCCCCCCCAAAGAAGCCCTAGTTAAAGTACTTGTAGGTCTTATTTTCGGGGAAACAGAGTAGGGCTTATTTGGGGGGTAGGGCTTATATTGCAGCCATCACTGACAATCACGCTAGGTCTTATTTTCTGGGAAACAGGGTAACTTAAGGTTGTTCAGTTAAAGTGGAGTTCCACCCTAATCTGCATGCATGTCTGCTTGTTGCCAATCCCTCCACCATTCCTTTTTGGATAGTGTCTTGTGTGTGTTTTTTTTGTTTTTTAAACGCACCACTTCTGTCCATCCTCGCCACGGTGAGGTACGCCATATCCTTTTTCGCATTGGCTCCTGGGATACCAGTGTAATCAATCCCTATATAAACGAAAGATTAGTGAGACTTTAAATGAAGCCTCCATCCCTAGATCAGGAAATTGAAGGGGTAGGTTTGGGACTTTATATAAGGCAAGTGAAGGACATTTGAATAAAAAGACTATATACACGTTTATTGTAAACATAAATATACACATGCATGAATATTCAAGCAGCACATTCCTTACAAATCTGTGAGATAGTAAATGCTCCATGTTGTAGGCAAAATCAAGAATTGTATAGCATAATCTGTACAGACAGTGATAGTGTATTATAAACTTGACTGCATCCCATAAAGCTCGATGCATTTCATGGTCTCAGACCACTTCCTCAGGAGCGGATGCCTCAACATGTCTGAAAAGGACATAAATACCAATACATCTAGTATTTGACTTGAAAATCAAGAGGAGAATTTAATAAAAGGAAATAATATCCAATCCTAATCACTTTACATAAAGATAGAATAAAATGACATGCGGTGTTGTAGAGCAGGGGCCACTGGATTAGTCAGTCACGGGAGCTGAGGTGGCGAGACCAGCACAGGAGGCGGACTCATACAAAGTGTCCCCAGAGGGGAAAGATCTCCAATGGTGATAGAAATATCTTCAAAAATATCTGTAAAAGTTTTGGAAAACTCTCATAGTAATGATTATATGTATTGATTGGTAAACTGGAATGTGCTGCTTCAATATTCACATACCTCCCAACTTTTTGAGATGGGAAAGAGGGACATCTATCAACAAAAGTATGCAGACTTAGGACACACACCCTGCCACGCCCCCTTAAAAGGAGAATTGTACAAAAACAAAAAAAAAGTTTGGTTAAACCCACAAATGCTTTTTTACCAAAACTATTCCTTTATATTGGCTTTTGGAATTTTCAAATGCAGCAATTTAGACATCAGATGAAAGTTTTAGCACTGAGAAATACTTTTTGATAGATAAAAAAGTGCATTTTATTTACAACTATATGAATCAGACCAAAATGAGGGACAAATGAGGAGGAATGAGGGACAAAGGGACATTGCTCCAAATCAGGGACAGTCCTTTGAAATCAGGAACAGTTGGGAGCTATGTATTCATGCGTGTATACAGTGGCTTGAAAAAGTATTCATACCCCTTGAAATTTTCCACATTTTTGTCATGTTACAACCAAAATTGTAAATGTGTTTTTATTGGGATTGTCCACAGTCTCTGACCATCTCCTGTAGCACGTCCGCAGTCTCTGACCATCTCCTGTAGCACGTCCGCAGTCTCTGACCATCTCCTGTAGCACGTCCGCAGTCTCTGACCATCTCCTGTAGCACGTCCGCAGTCTCTGACCATCTCCTGTAGCACGTCCGCAGTCTCTGACCATCTCCTGTAGCACGTCCGCAGTCTCTGACCATCTCCTGTAGCACGTCCGCAGTCTCTGACCATCTCCTGTAGCACGTCCGCAGTCTCTGACCATCTCCTGTAGCACGTCCGCAGTCTCTGACCATCTCCTGTAGCACGTCCGCAGTCTCTGACCATCTCCTGTAGCACGTCCGCAGTCTCTGACCATCTCCTGTAGCACGTCCGCAGTCTCTGACCATCTCCTGTAGCACGTCCGCAGTCTCTGACTATCTCCTGTGGCACGTCCGCAGTCTCTGACCATCTCCTGTGGCACGTTCGCAGGCTCTGACCGTCTCCTGTAGCATGTCTGCAGTCTCTGATCGTCTCCTGTAGCATGTCTGCAGTCTCTGATCGTCTCCTTTAGTATTTTGGAAGAGAGCCTGGAGCTCCTCTGCTGTCTTTTTTTTTTTTTTTTCTTAAGAACAGATAGAATTAAAAAAATGGAGTTCTCCTGACTACTTGAATTTTTTTTAATGAAAACCATGAGCACTTGCGGACTTGCGCTGTAATCAAGATGCATCGTGATTTAGTCTCCATAGACATCAATGTAAATTGTTCTTGAATCGCATTGATGGTTCACATATGTGCGAATTCCACCACACTACTCTCCACAAAAACCAGGAAGTACACAGGAAGTTAACACTTTTTTTTTTTTTAACATTATGATTCCATTGGCTAGAATATATATATATATATATATATATATATATATATATATATATATATATATATATATATATATATATATATATATATCGCAGCTATGTCCAACTCCTGAAATTCGCGGTAAATTCGCACCTCACAAAGGACAAAAAACAGAACAAAATCACAGTGCGTCAGTGTGAACCCGGGCCTAAGAGGGAAGTTTCAAGAAAAAAAACTTTTAAAAATTTTAAATAAGGAACTTTGAAGCAAAATAAGGGTCAGTGCCCATCTGCAGCCTCACCATTGCCATCAATGCAGCCTGATCAATGCCCATCTGCAGCTTGACAAGTGCCATCAATGCAGCAGCCTCACCATTGCCATCAGTGCAGCCTGATCGATGCTTATGTGCAGCCTAGAGGAGACAGGGAGGGGGGTGGGATGAGCGCCAAGAGATTATACAGTGAGAATCGCCTATGATAGACAGAACAGTGGTCCAATGGCGGCCCAGGAGACGGGACTTCCTACAGAGACCACCAAGTAAACAGGAGATATCCTGGACGAAAACCTTCTCCAGAGTGCTCAGGACCTCAGACTGGGCCGAAGGTCTACCTTCCAACAAGACAATGACCCTAAGCACACAGCTAAAATAACGAAGGAGTGGCTTCACAACAACTCTGTGACTGTTCTTGAATGGCCCAGCCAGAGCCCTGACTTAAACCCAATTGAGCATCTCTGGAGAGAGCTAAAAATGGCTGTCCATCAACGTTTACCATCCAACCTGACAGAACTGGAGAGGATCTGCAAGGAGGAATGGCAGAGGATCCCCAAATCCAGGTGTGAAAAACTTGTTGCATCTTTCCCAAAAAGACTCATGGCTGTATTAGATCAAAAGGGTGCTTCTACTAAATACTGAGCAAAGGGTCTGAATACTTAGGACCATGTGATATTTCAGTTTTTCTTTTTTAATAAATCTGCAAAAATGTCAACAATTCTGTCTTTTTCTGTCAATATGGGGTGCTGTGTGTACATTAATGAGGAAAAAAATGAACTTAAATGATTTTAGCAAATGGCTGCAATATAACAAAGAGTGAAAAATGTAAAGGGGTCTGAATACTTTCCGTCCCCACTGTATATATAATATGAGATTGTCGTTTTACATGTATTTATTGCAATGTGCCATGTTTACAATTTATGACAATAAACACGTCTATACTCCTTTTTTTTATTCAATTGTCTGTCATTTGCCTCATATAAAGTCCTAAACCTTCCCCTTCACTATAATCAATCCCAGATGTCAATAGGCATCCTCCGCTGCTAGCATCGCGTTATTTCTAAACCGGAAATTACGCCATTGCTAGGGCAACCTGCTTTACACATAGTGGGCACTACACTAGCATGTTATCATAGACACCTATTACTACTCAGTTATCAGTGTCTACTCTTCAAGGTTACTGCTTCTGCTGAGTAGCTTGAGGCCAACTTTTTTTTTTTTTTTTGATGGTAAGGTCACTCATGTCTCAGTCAATGTTGGGTATCTGTCCTGCTAAAGATTTATTATCCTGCATGATTATTGCTAATAATAAAGTTGAGAACAAAACAGGTGTGAGTCTGTCTGTGTTCTGGATAACTGATCTTGGAAAGCATCTTGTGCTTGGCATGCTACAGTTCCTATGGCCTCAATGTTATCACAGTAACATTTCCAGTCACCTGGGAAGCTCTCCCAGATTCTCTGGTGAGTCATTTACTGTGAATTTAGTGTTTTGCATAAGGATATAAAGTTCTTTCTTCCTTCTTCTTTCTTCCTTCTTCTTTCTTTCCTTTTTTCTTTCTTTCTTTCTTTCTTTCTTTCTTTCTTTCTTTCTTTCTTTCTTTCTTTCTTTCTTTCTTTCTTTCTTTCTTTCTTTCTTTCTTTCTTTCTTTCTTTCTTTCTTTCTTTCTTTCTTTCTTTCTTTCTTTCTTTCTTTCTTTCTTTCTTTCTTTCTTTCTTTCTTTCTTTCTTTCTTTCTTTCTTTCTTTCTTTCTTTCTTTCTTTCTTTCTTTTTCTTCTTTTCCTTCTTGCTTTCTTTTTCTTCTTTCTTCTTGTATTGCAATATTTTTTTTAATGTTTTTCTTCTTTAGAAAGCTATAGTGTCTTTAAGCTCTTCAGGGTCTACATTATCAAAGACTTCTGTATGGGACCTTCATTAGACTGGGTAACTAATAACCATGGGGAATAGGGAGAGAAGGGAAGGGATCATGTTAAATAATGATATGAAAATGAGAGGAACACAGGTAGGCTCATATTTTGATGGTAGGTTGCAGGCACAAACTTACGCTCATATTCTAGGAAAGATTAGAGGTGTGCATGTTAGGCGGATTTTTCAGTGAAAAATTAGAGGCACGCATATATTAAGGAAGATTAGAGCCACACGTGTAGGCTTATATTTAAGTAAAAGATTAGAGACGCACACACGTACAATGGATATAAAAAGTAGACACACCCCTGTTTAAAATGTCGGGTTTCTGTGATGTTAAATAAGGAGACAAAGAAAAATCATTTCAGAACTTTTTCCACCTTTAACCACTTCAGCCCCGGAAGAATTGGCTGCTCAATGACCAGGCCATTTTTTGCAATACGGCACTGTGTTGCTTTAACTGACAATTGCGCAGTCGTGCTACGCTGTACCCTAATAAATTTGACATCCTTTTTTTCTCACAAATAGAGCTTTCTTCTGGTGCTATTTGATCATCTCTGCGATTTTTATTGTTTGCGCTATAAACAAAAAAAGAGCGACAATTTTGAAAACACACTATTTTGTACTTTTTGCTGTAATAGCCCCAATTTTTTTTTAAAAAAAGCTTATTTTTTCCTCCGTTTTGACCGATATGTATTCTTCTACATATTTTTTGTAATAAAAAGCGTATATTGATTGGTTTATGCAAAAGTTATAGCATCTACAAAATAGGGGATAGATTTATGGCATTTTTATTATATATTTTTCTTTTCTTCTTTTTTTTTTTTTTTTTTTTTACTAGTAATGGCGGCAATCTGTAGTTTTTATTAGCACTGCGACATTATGGCGTACATATTGGACGCTTTTGACACATTTTTGGGACCATTGGCATTTATACAGTGATCACTGCTTTAAAAATGCACTGATTACTGTGTAAATGTCACTGGCAGGGAAGGGGTTAACACTAGGGGCGATCGAGGGGTTAACTGTGTTCCCTTTGTGTGTGTTCTAACTGTGGGGGTTGGGACTGACTATAGGAGCTGAGAGATCGTGGTTCCCAGCTCGCAAGAACTCACAATCTTTTTCCTCTCCTTGCAGAATTGGGATGTGTGTGTTTTTAAACACACACGTCCCTGTTTTGCCTTTCGTGCCTGCGATCGCTCGTGGCTGGCAGCCATCGCGATTTCCAGTCATGAGCATTGGCACCCCCACTGTGCAGCGGGTGCACTTGCGCGTGCTATCCCGTTTAAAGGGACCGACATATAGCTACGACTGTTTGCGGGATCGCGCCGACCTGCCGCTGTATGACGACAGCTGGTCAGCAAGTGGTTAATATGACCTATAAACTGTACAACTCAATTAAAAAACAAACTGAAATCTTTTAGGGAGGGGAAGTTAAAATGGAAAAAACTAAAATAATGTGGTTGCAAAAGTGTGCGCTTCAACAAAGTATTAGTGTAAGGGTGTGTGCACTCATGCAACCGTATTACTTTCGTTTATTTATTTTTTTTTTTTACTTCCTTCCACCTCAAAGATTTCAGTTTTATTGTTCAACTGAGTGGTACAGTTTATAGGTCACAATAAAGGTGAAAAAAGTTCTGAAATGATTTATCTTTGTCTCATTTTTTTACATCACAGAAACCTGACATTTTAACAGGGGTGTGTAGACTTTTTATTTCCGCTGTAGGCTCATATTTAAATGGTAGATTGGAGGCATGCATATAAGCTCATATTCCAATGGAAGGTTAGAGGCATACACAGGCTCATTTTTCAGCAGATTAGGGGCACACATACGTAGGCTCATATGATTGGAGGCTTGCATGTAAGCTCATATTCCAATGGAAAATTAGAGGCACGCACATAGGCTTGTATTTCAATGGAAGCATAGAGCAGACACGTAGGGACTGAGGTCACACACTTAGGCCAGCCATGCATGTTCGAATCTCAGCCTGTTCATGCACGTTAATGGGCAGGCTGAATGTACCAAGTTGATTGATCAACTTGGGTAGAACCAGCCTGCCAGTTCTCTTATGATTATCGTTAGCGGCTGCTACAGCCACTAGCAATAATCACTTCCCCGCTAAGAGAAGACAGTGTTTATTGCTAGTGGCTATAGAAGAAAATTGGTTGGCAGGAAGGATTCCCCTGTCAACACTGTATGTGTTGATGGTGAAATTTTGCAAATTTCTTTCTGGCAACCTGTGGTTGCAGGAATAAAATTTGCGCCGTGTATGGCCAGCCTTAAGCTAGCCATACATGACTCAAATTTTAGCTGATTCAACAGGCAGTTCAAGCCGTTGGTGGCTCTGAGCTGGGTGGAAAAGGTCAGTTGAATGAACAGTGACTGCGTCCGATCGTGCACTTTTCAGGTATTCAAGTGCTGTGGCTCTCTGGTTATACTTGTTGGCAGATCAGATTCCTCCATCCATGCTAAACAGTGCAAACTGAATGGGAGAAATCTGTAAGTGTATGGTTAAATTTAGGCTCCTATTGCGGTGGTAGATTGGATGCACACATACAGGCTCATATTCCTTTGGAAAATTAAAGGCGCGCACACACATAGGCTTGTGTTGAAGGCATGTATTCTAATAGAAAAAGCTGCAATGAGTACAACTCCCCATAGAAATGAATGGGGCCACAGCCCGTATGCACAGAATGACCAGACAAGGACACTTTCTCAAGCAAGGTTTTGCTGCTCCGGGAACAGCCATGCAATGAAGATTGCTGGATTAGGCCCCTTTCACACTAAAAACTGGAAGTAACTGGGCATTTTTTCCTTGTACCTATGCATGCAGTTTATGCACATTCTACATGCAGTTGACACACGGGTTTCTAATTGCGTTTGTCCTGTGAGGCCATTTCCTTTTTTTTTTTTTTCTCTGGGCTTCTATGTGCACTGTGATGCATTGCAGCGTGCTTGCATGTGTTTTTTTTTCCACTTTATTACGTGTGAAAAGGCCCTGAAGGTAAGTAATTCTCTTGGTGGGCTGCACTCAGGGAGGTGGAGGCATACCTTTAGGACAAGTTGTTTAAAAACAAACAGTTCTTTAAAGTAGATAACCCAAAGATCCCCCAGACTGACGTGCAGACGGTGGCTTCTTTCCCCCCCCCCCCTCAGTCTACTCTATGTTCCAGCCTCCGTGTCCCCGCCACCGTGTCCCCCCTCTGTTGGTCGGGCTTCCCCTGCATCCCTTGGCATCACGGCAGCCGTACGTCTCCTCCCTCCTCCTCTTTTGCCAATAGGATGGCTTCTCTTTTCGGCCAGTTGGGAAAACGGGTCTCAGGACCCCCTTCCCGATTGGCTGGGAGGAGAATTCCCCCGAGCCCACCCTTTTTTTGAAGCTTATTAGAGCCCCCTCTAATCACGTGCTTAAAAAAAAAAAAAAAAAAAAAGCCCTCATTGGAATCAATGCATCCGGCGCCCCTTAGATAGATTAGGGGGCGGCACCCCTGCGCCCCTAATGGATGGGACACCACTGGTTGCCTCCTGTCCAAACTGTGGCAGCATTGTGTCAGTGACAGTGCCATCGTTACTTGCAGTTATTAGCAGCTCTTGACGTACTGCCCACTGCTGTAGGTGAGAGCAGGGGCACGCTGTGTGTCAGCACAGCTGCCTATATTCTTACAACAGGAAGGTGCACAAAAGGGTGACAACACTGTTTCCCTATTGAATAACAGTAGATGAACTTTGCCACCCTTCTGCAGAGACAGCACAGCAAATGGAAAGATCAACATGCAAGCTTAACAAGCTTGACTATGCTAAACATTAGGCACAACTGCAATATCCTCAGGGACAGGCACTCATATGCAAGTGTAGACCCCAATACTTAAAACAGTAATGGTGAACCTTGGCACTCCAGAGTTTTTGGAACTACATTTCCCATGATGCTCATGTACTCTGCAGTGTAGTTGAGCATCATGGGAAATGTAGTTCCAAAACATCTGGGGTGCCAAGGTTCACCATCACAGAGTAGATGATCTAATGCCCTTTTGTTTATCTCTGTCCTCTATCTTGTCTGCAGTCTCTGCGCTTCCCAGCATCCATAGATCTTCATATTTAATAGCCATCAATAATATATCGATAACCTTTTCTCCACACAAAGAAAGTATGCCCACCTCAACACTATGTAAATAAAATATTAAACTTTTACCCCGCACGTCGCGTTGCTTGGCACCTTTTGGCAGATTGGTATATAGTGAGCTCTATTTAATGGCACATATTTTGATCAGAATTATTGACTTTGTTGTAACTAAAACAACTGCTAAATTAAGATGTAAGATTTAGAAGGAATGAGGTCAAAGTAAATAGGTGTGCAGAGTGAGTATTTTGTTTGGAGTTTCATATAAGCATACCCAAGATTAGCAAGGTTTGTACTGGTCATTCAGTCAGTGTGGGCAGGGTTTGATGCCATTTGTAAGCACACTTGGTTGAAAACATGATACGATTGCATAATGTCAAGTCAGCTGGCAGCCTGATCTCCAGCAAAGCCCTATACATGAGTCTGCTGAGTGTAAGCACATAAGTGGTGAACAGAACGAAAAATGTCTATTGTATGCACATCAGGCCTGACGCCAGGGTTTTGTGAATGCACTGAATAAGCCTTGATTTGCATTCTGTTCAGTTTAGCATGTAGCACCATGGCTCATTGCCTGGATTGCTGTATTTGCAGTCTTGTTTAAATTGAGCATTTCAAACCTATGCTTGGAGTTCTAGATGTGGCTTTCTACATCTTTTTTTGTGGCACTCAGCACAAACTTTGAATTTCTGTTCACTTCGACTTTTTATTGCATATTGCTCCATTAAACAGATCTCACATTATAAAGTAATTTGGAAACCTAGACTCGTTTTTAGTTTTTTTTCTGTTTTGCTTTATATAAAGTTACGTGAAAATTTTCAAATTTATTGTTTACTTCTTTACAACTTACATTTTTTTTTTTTTTTTTTATCCAGTGGTATAAAGGTGTGTATGTATAGGTAATGCCCCGTACACACGGTCGGATTTTCCAATAGAAAATGTTCGACGGGAGCTTTTTGTCGGAAATTCCGACCGTGTGTAGGCTCCATTGGACATTTTCCATCGGAATTTCCGTCACACAAAATTTGAGATCAGGATCTCAAATTTTCCGACAACAAAATCCGTTGTCGTAAATTCCGATCGTGTGTATGCAATTCCGACGCACAAGGTTCCACACATGCTCAGAATCAAACAGAAGAGCCGCATTGGCTATTGAACTTCATTTTTCTCAGCTTGTCGTACGTCACCGCGTTCTTGGTGATCGGAACTTCTGACAAGATATGTGTGACCGTGTGTATGCAAGACAAGTTTGAGCCAACATCCTTCAGAAAAAATCCATGGATTTTGTTGTCTGAATGTCCGATCGCGTGTACGGGGCATTAGAATTTTATCTATTATCCAACCACGTGTTCTTCCTTCTAAGATACATTTGAGACAGGTTGTTTACTGCTGTCTTTACCTGGGCCTTTATACCCTTTAATGCCACCTTACTTAGCGGCATATACCTACCTTCTATTCCATGCCTCGGTTCTCTGGTCTGAAATCCTTGTGTCAGCCATGAATTACTGTAGTAGCTTACACAAGACCCCTCGTGTGACAATGTTGATTGGCCCTGTTCTGTCACATTGAGTGAGGCACGTGTTCCTCCATACACAGGTTCCTCCATACACATTAGGTAGTCCGACAGTACTGTAGAAATCTTCTTTTTTTTTTTTTTTTTTTTATCCCACTCCTGGCGAGAATCAGGGAAAAAGATGTACTTTGGTGCTATTGCACGGAATCCAATTAGAACTTGGGTGAGGAGACAGGGGAAAAAGAGGACTGGGAAATTCCCACAATCTTACCTGTGACCAAGTGGTATGATGCCTTTCCAAAAAAATGTAGGGCTGCCAGCAACTTGGCCATGGCTGGTATGGCATGACTTCTGTGTAGAGGGCTCAGGGTACCCGATCAGTTGGATATAGAGATCCATTATCAGTTGCTTGGGTTACCTTCAGAGAATTGGTCCAGAAGTGTGTCTTTTTTTTTTCTTTTTCTTCTTTTTCTTTTTTTTCTTTTTCTTTTCCTTTTTTTCTTTTTCCTTTTTTTCTTTCTTTTTTCTTTCTCTGGACAAACCCCCCCCCCGGTCCCCCTAACCTGCAGTCCGGCGATCCCCCGCACTGACAGATCGTATCGTCGCTGTACCGGTCCAGGCGTTTGAAATTCCTTACGGCTTTCTCTCCTCTTCACCCGCAGGACAGGCTACGCTGGTTCTGGTTGGTCTGTGCTGCCCAT
Organism: Lithobates clamitans; assembly: GCA_037952925.1. Classification (NCBI taxonomy): domain Eukaryota; kingdom Metazoa; phylum Chordata; class Amphibia; order Anura; family Ranidae; genus Lithobates; species Lithobates clamitans. The sequence goes on along the minus strand of JBBGZY010000251.1, from coordinate 17,475,625 downwards.
GTGACGGCGCCGACCAATTGGAATGCTCCTAAGCGTACCTCCTGACAAGGTACAGTTTGGAGATTAAGCTGCAGGGAATTTCTAGGCCCCAGACTGGTGAAGCGGCAACCCGATGTGTCAGTGCGGGTGATCGCGGTGGTCTAGGTCAGCGGGCCTGGGGAGGGTGGTGAGGAGGGTGTCCTGTGTAAGTTCACCTTACATATTTTTCTGCAAAGGTGAAATTACCCTTTGAACACAAAACTAAAAATGTAATAAATTGCAGCTTACCAGTCATAAGATGTGTTTGTCGCATTCGTTTTTCTTTTGTTATCATTGGGACCTGGTGATCGGACCAATAACACATCTCCTATATTAGAGTGCCTCCACACTCTGGATGAAGGTGCACAGGGGGCACCTTTTGGATAGCAGCATTGTTCGTCTAGGGGGAGGGGAGTGTTGGACACCTTAACAAATTGAAGCCAAACTCCAGCTAATATTTTTATAAGCCGTTACAGCAAACTTTTTTTTTTTTTTTTTTCCTTTTGGGATAAAGGTTTTTACATAAACAAAAGCTAAACATTCTAAGCACCCCTGCTAGTGTTAAGTGGCTTGTCTCATCTCTGTAACAAAAAAACTGGCAATGTGGGTGGTATTAACAAGGAAGAGCTGGAACTTGGAAGAACATTTTGCAACTTTGCGTGTCAATGCATTCTAATGGCCAGAATAAATATATACTGGACAATCAAATCTGCGAACGCGCTTAAATGCGTGCCCAATATGTGGCTTTTTCTGTGTTTGTGCCTAAGGTTAAAATAAATGTTAATGCCCAAGCACAATTTTGCAACTCTGACGTGTTAGTAAAACTGTACAAATCATCACTACTCTGTGCATCCAGGTGGATTATACCTGTTTTTTTCAGGACAAATTGTGCTTTTATTGGGTGGTAAATGGTAATGGATATCTCCCGATTTTTTTTTTTTTTTTTTTTTTTTTTCTATTATAAAAAGAAAACTGCCCCAAAATGGTAAAAAAACAAACAAAAATATTTTTAAATCTAGCTGTACATTTTTTGTTACTACCCAAACCTACCTCCACCAAACAACCCAAAATAAATTCTCCGGCTCTGGACCATTGCAGCGATACCACATATGTGTATGTTAGTTGTTGTATGTACTCGTAATTACAGCCCAGAAACAATAGTGCGTATTATTAATATATATATATATATATATATATATATATAATATAATCTCCTACCTAAAACAAACTGATACTCGTTTTAAAAAATGCTTAGAAAAAGAAAATCCTGCCCAAAATATGCTGACCATGACCTTTGACCCCTATATGACCCAAATACTAACCCTGGATGTAGCCACCATAGAACAGTTAGGCTTGGTTCACACCTATGCATTTTTTTTTTTAATGCTTTTTGCAGTAACGCACTACAGTCCATTAGAGATGTACGATTCTGGCTAAAATGAGAATTGCTATTTTTTTTGCTTAATAAAGAATAAAGATCACGATTCTCTGAAACTTTACTGTTTAGTTTTTTGTTTTTTTAATTCATTGAAGTGTATATTTTCCCCAAAAATTGCGTTTGAAAGTCCACTGCGCAAATACAGTGTGACATAAAATATTGCAACAATTGCCATTTTTATTCCCTGGGGTCTCTGCTAAAAAAGTATATATAATGTTTGGGGGTTCCAAGTAATTTTCTAGCAAAAAATACAGTCAGATACAGACTTTAAGGCTTCATGTACACGGGACGTTCTTACAACCTCTCCTGAACAATTTAACTCGACAGATAGTAACCCACATTTTAAAACCCCCGTTTTGCTGCGTTTACATGCTGCGTTTAGCTGCGATTTGAGATGTTTTTTCAAATAGCCAAAAATTAAAAAATTCCTGTAAACTAAACACGGCTAAATGTGACTTACCACGTTTAGCAGCGTTTACAAGCTGTTACAGGCATTTGGCGTTTCAAATGCCTCTGAACATCCGTCCTGAACCCATTTTGCTTCTGAACTCAACTGCCTAGAAACGACTAGAAACAACTCTGTGTACATGTACTGATAAGGTGACATAGAGGAGAGTTCAGGGGCAGCTGAAAAAAATGCCCAACTGTTCCTAAAGTCCGTTTACCAGCAGCAGTGTACATGAGGCCTTAGTGGTTAAACTTCCTTAATTTACACATCGAAAAGCATCCCTTTTGATCTAGGAAGGAAAAGTTACATTGTTTTATAATTCTCTACTAGGCTGACTATATTGTGAAAAACTTGGCAGACTGCCTGTATTTTTTCTTTTGACAGCACTCGCTACACTTGTTACATGAATAAATCAAGAAATTCTGCATAGAGATCGTGAGGGGGTTGAATCGAGATCGCGATTTTTTTTTTTTTAATATTTTTTTTTTAACGATTAATCCTGCAGCACTACAGTTCATTGAACATGGTTTCCGATAGGACACGTTCGCATCTATGCTTTTTTTCAGCCGCTGCGTTTTTGGAAAGGGTCAGACTTTTTTCTTAAAAGCAAAATGGTGCATTTTTGGGTAAATAGACCTCAATGGAGAAGGTGCAGAAAAGCATGTAGTGCAGTTTTGCCTTGCTTTTTATAGTGATTTTTGCCGCAAAATGCAAAATACATCAAAAAATACGTAAAAAATGCATGTACAAAAAATTTAAAATGCACCACAAAAAACTGCAGAATCGGCTCAAAAGCAAACTGCATAGGTGTGAACCAAGCCTTAGTGTGTTGTTGACAGGGATACCATTCATACTTGCGAATAGGGCCGACGATGAAAACCCATGGGAGACTCCCAATGGGGTTCCCTGCGATTAGCTGAAGGTAGGAAGCCCCATTCAAAGCAATCAAAGGCTGACAGTGCCTGAAGCTATTCACCACTCTTTGCATGTAATCGGTGATGCAGGTGAGTCTGCGTGCAGGACTGATCATCCACAGGTAATCGCAGCATAATGGATTACATGCTTCTGGCTGTGGATAGCTGCGGGGGCTTCCTGCCTGCTGCTGGTTGCAGGGAACCCCGCTGAGTCTTCCTCATGTAATCACAGTCGGCCCCATTCGCCTATGTGAATGGGACCCTAAGCAAATAAAGCAGACTAATGCAGCCATCACATCTAATAACTATGAAGCTGCAACATATTACAGTTTTTTTGTTTTGGAGTTTAGATATTTTTTAGGCCTCATGCACATAGAGCTCACTGAGTTTGCTCTGCTCCTCTGACCGCTTTATCCCCTGGTAGCAAAACAGCTGCTTAACCCCTTCGTGCCGATAGTACGCATATATGCGGCCCCACTGGACTGGATATTTTTTGCTGTGGGGCCACATATATGCGTATCTGGACCGCTCCCAGCAGAGACCAGGGTTGCCCCAGGTCCTGTACTAACCGTCCCGGTTCTGGGTCACCCGATCGCCTTGATAGCTTCTGATTGGCTACCACAGTGATCAGTCCCTGTGTGTGTCTGTCTCTCTCTCTCTCTCTCTCTCTCTCTCTCTCTCTCTCTCTCTCTCTCTCTCTCTCTCTCTCTCTCTCTCTCTCTCTCTCTCTCTCTCTCTCTCTCTCTCTCTCTCTCTCTCTCTCTCTCTCTCTCTCTCTCTCTCTCTCTCTCTCTCTCCGAATGGGGAGGCAAGATACATTGTATCTCTCTCCTTGCAGAGAGAAAAAAGTGTGTGGTAAAAAAAAAAACTAGATCAAGGTGTGATCTAGGTCAGTGCCAGGGTTAGTGTTTGGGTCAAGTAGGAGTCGAAGGTCATGGTCAGTATATTTTGGGCAGGTTTTATTTTTAAAAAAGGCATTTGTTAAATTGGTATCAGTGTCTGTTTTAGGTAGGTAAAAAAAGCGAAATGCTCACTATTGTTTCTGGGCTGTACTATAGCTACATACAACAACTAACATACACATACGTGGTATCGCTGCGATCGTCTAGTGCAGGAGAATTTATTTTGGGTGGTTCTTTGGTGGTAGGTTATGGTAGTAACAAGAAATACTGCTATATTTAAAAAATATTTTTATTTATTTTTTTTTTACTTTTTTGGGCCAGTTTTCCTTTGATAATAATAAAAAAAATCAGGAGATATCCATTAACCACCAAATGAAAGCCCAATATGTCCTGAAAAAAACAAGGTATAATCCACCTGGATGTACGGAGTAGTGATGATATGTATGGTTTTACTAACATGTCAGAGTTGCAAAATTCTGCTTCGGCATTAACATTTGTTTTACCCTTAGGCACAAAGGGGTTAAAGAACACAGTAAAAGCCACATATTGGGCATTCATTGATGCACATTCGCACATTTGATTGGCCAGTATATAAATTTATTCTGGCCAATAGAATGCATTAACACGCAATTGCAATTAACACACCTAGCATTTATGCGCGACTGTTTTTTTTTTCTGCCCAGAAGCTCCTCTGCTGAATGTGCTGGTGGTGATTTTTTTGCTTTTTTTTACACCTGTAAACTCCTATCTGTACATGAACACATAGACTAGAGGTGTGTTTAAAGTCAGAAAAAAACATCCTAAACGCCTGTAAAAGTGGTGTTTAAGCCCAGTGTGCGATTTGTTTCTGCTGCATAAGCTTCATTTTAAAGTGATATTTTTAATTTTTTTTTTTTTGTTTTTGTTTTTTTTTTATTTTTATATGTATAAATCTTATATTTGTATTTGTATTTGTATTTGTATGTATACAATTTACCAGGGGTCTCTACTGTTACTTTGTACTACTGTTGGGAGTAGCATAGCAACACCATCTATTTATGCTCTTGATGGATAAAAATAAAAATCTACGTTCACCCACTACCTGTGACTCATACTTGACTCATGCATTTCTGTCACATTCGGTCACTTTTTAATCTTTTTATTGTTCTTGAAAATATTTATTCCTTAGTGTACTGATTTAGATATGTATTACGTAAGTAAATACTGTAGCACAGTGAGTAAAATAATTTGTATGAAAAAAAGTGTCTTTTGAAATGTACTAAATGGCACATCATAACAAATGTAATTTGTACTAGAGTGTATTCTAGCATATACTTACTGTAGTTGGCAGAACAAGAGATAGTGAGAGATTTGATCTGGGAGTCCCTGGCTGTCCTCAGTCACCAGAACTAGTGTCCCTGTTGGAAAATTTCTCCTCTATTTCTCCTCTATTCCTGTTTTGGCGATGACCAAAAATGTGGGATTTCCTTTACTCTTGGTGATAATGGTGAACAGGACAAATGGAGAGGGTGATTCTCTAAACAGAGGCACAGACAACAATAAAAACTGACAGGTGTTCTAATCCCTCTCTACTCTATCCAAAAGTAAGTGGGAGTAAACTATAATAAGGCTTGATCATAGGTACAGTAAAGATCATCTCCTAAACGTGCACCACTTGCAAACCTCAACGTATATGTACGTATTGCGTTCGGCAAGTGGATAGGGGCTATCACAGCAACAGGTTGTTCAATGGCACTTCAGGAACTCAAGAATACATCAGCAGGGATTCACTGTTTTCACCTCCACTCCACCATGTGTACATTAAACCATGGAAGAGATAAGCAAGCATTCCATAGTGCAACCCGCAGATTTATTCTAATAAGTATTTGTGCATCTACTCACAAAGTATAAGGATAAATCCCATGTAAACACAACCACCACCACTGCTAGCTCCAGCAGGTGTAATGACATCGGCACAAGTCATTCACCCCCAATGCATTTAACCAATAGGCTGTTCTTGTGGGGTATGGTCGAGTTGCCAGAAAGAAGCCTTCACTCCAGATTACAATGTGCCAAAAGCTGTGAGGCGTGGCAAGGTGTTGCCAGGCATATTGTAACCAGGTTTTTTTGTGGCATTGGCCCAGTAAAGGCTTCTTTCTGGCAACTCGGCCATGCAGCTAATTTGTATTGTTGTGTTGTGCTCTTTGAAACAACCACACCATCTTTTTCCAGAGCAGCCTATATTTCTCCTGGGATTACCTATGGGGTTTTCTTTGTATCCCGAACAATTCTTGCAGTTGAGGCTACAACCTTTCTTAGTCTACCTGACATTGGCTTGGTATCGGGAGATCCCTGAATTTTCCACTTCTTAAAAGTTGATTGAACAGTACTGACTGTTATATTCAAGGTTTTTGATATCTTTTTATATCCTTTTCCATATTTTGATAAAGATCCATTAACTTGTTACGCATGTTTTTTGACAGTTCTTTTTTGCTCCCCATGGCTCAGTATCCAGCCTTCTCAGTGCATCCACAGCTAACCAACTGACTAATTATACTGTACACAGTCACTAATTGCAATTTAAAAAGCCACAGATGTGGGAAATTAACCTTTTAATTGCCATTTTAACCGTTCTGTGTCTGTACCAAGGTCAAACCCTCCAGGGTGTGTAAACTTTTGATCAGGGCCATTTGGGTGCTTTCAGTTATCATGATTTAAAAAGGAGCCAAACAACTATGTGATAATAACTGGCTTAATATGATCACTTTCCTTAAATAAAAGACTTTTTTTTGGCATGATCAGTTATATTTTTAATATCAATGCCAAAATGTCATGATTTACGCCAGGGCATGCAAACTTTGAGCACAACTGTACTATGCTATTTTTCAGTTTTCAGCATGTGGATCTTTTCGAGGAATGCTTAGAAGTTCATTGAAGTGCTGAAAACTTTAAAACATTTCACATTCCTAATCTTACAGCTAAATGGTTCATTTATCTGATGCACGCTGTGAACTTTGTGACGCAGACGAACTGGTGCACAACATTGCCCTGGGGATTTTAGAGGTGTGGTTTCTCCAAGTATCGCTTACCATGTTAAAAAAAAAGTTTTTTTTCTTTGAAACTCAAAGTCTTGTTATTGACTTTCATGACTGCTGACTTTTTATTTCGGGTGTTTGGTTTTCAACTTTAGAAGACATACTAGTTTAACGGCTAACTCCACCTTTTGCACCATGCTACATGTTGCACACGTATTTAAGGTGTAAAATACAGTAGTGCAAAAGGGCAAAAACCCAATGCCCCCTTCCCTGGGCAGGTTCCTTTCCCTCAGAGCCGATGTCCTATTTAAATTGGCATGTCTGCTCGGTGCTGTGCCCACGCAGCCACTGTCATTCATTCACAAAGATCTGTGAATAAATGAACTACAAGTCCCATCTTCTACCACAGCAAATGAGCTTGCAGCTCTCAGTGGAATTCAACTGTTGTAATCACTTCACTTGTAGTCCATCAACACTTTCCCCCAGGGAGTTGGAGGAAGAGCCTGCAAGAGCCTGGCATTGCATCTGCCATCTTCCAATTACAGGTGCAGTTCTTTGCAGAAAAACACAACCTGCACGTTTTTTCCCTGCAAGAACAGGTGGACTTGGTCTTTACAGCTGTACTCCAGGAATTATCTTTTTTTTTTTTTAAGGTACTTTGGTCCAGCTTGGCTACATCTAATCTTTCATATCTCACATGCTGAGGGCTGCTGGGAAAGAAGAAAATTGCTGTAGTAGGCTGTGCTGCATACAGTCAATTCTGGTCTCTTACAGGTACTGCTCGATGGACTTACTGTCTGCATACTCAATACAGAGGGTCACTCAGCACTTCTGCCATTTTTGGTGCACATCTTGTAATTTTTCAATTAATAGGGGGTCTCCGCTAATTGGATGAGGCAGAGATTGTGACATCATCCTCTTCTTTCTACCTTATTCAAACAGAAAATGCCTTGTGTTAAATGAAAAGAAATACAAAACTTTCTGAATGGCAGAGGTGTGGGCCATATGAGCGACCCCCAAGTTAGTATAGAGAAGGCAAGTCGCTTGTGCAACACATGGAAGAGACAAGCGCTGACTATATGTTGCACAGGCTACTACAGTAACCCAGGCCATACATTAGGCAATTTTTTTTTCCTTCAACCAAGGGTTGAAGGAAAGGAAATTGCTTGATTTCCCCCATCAACACAGTCAGTTTTGATGGGGGAATCCCTCCTGCAGTGCTGCTGTTCTGGTGGCGAGTGCAAGGAGGTTTCCCAGCTGGCAGAATACAATGATCACTGCTAGTGGCTAGTGATCGGGTGAAAAAACCTAACAGGCTGGTTGTAATTAACTTGATCCATGGATTGACTTCAGTACAGCCAGCCTGCCAAAAGACCATGGGTGCTCAACCTGTGGCCCTCCAGCTGCTGTGGAACTACAAGTCCTATCATGCCTGTGCCTTTGGGATCCATGATTGTAACTGTCAGCCTTGCAATGCTTCATGGGACTTGTAGTTCTGCAACATCTGGAGGGCCATAGCTTGAGCACCCATGCCATGCACCATGGGTGTTCATCCTGTGGCCCTCCAGCTGTTGTGGACCTACAAGTCCCATGAAGCATTGCAAGGCTGACAGTTACAAGCATGACTCCCAAAGGCAAAGGCATTATGGGACTGGAGGACCACAGGTTGAGCACCTATGCCATAGACTGTGCCTACTAAACCAGATGAATTTTGATCCATCTATGGCTGGCTTAAACCTCTATCCCCGGCATCCCTTCAGAGGAGAGAAAGAATTAGATTAACCAAGCTAGACCACTCGTGGAGTTCAATTTAAAATTTCCAGGCTTTCATTTGTTTTTTGTTTTTTTTGCCCCTTGATTCCAGTATTTTGGGTATTGATTTTAAAGCTATGGCAAATATGCATATGTCCTCCTTACTCAACAGTATTAATGTGAAAGGAATTGACTGTACTTTATAATAATGTATAAACAGACACTGGATTCCGTTCAGGCTTTGAGCATAATTATGAGTTTTGAGTAAATGTTAATGTTCTTGAGAAGCTCTTGAACTTTTTATTTAGTGAGGGCACATAGTGTACAGTGAAAAGTCATTGCTGTAATATGTGAATGTCACCTCTGGCATTTTATAATCACTGCCGCCAACTTTAACTAAAGCTGCAGTCTTTTAGCATTTCAGCAAACTGTGTCCCATGATTTCCCAGGGTCATGGCCATCCAGCTGCGGGGGGAGGTAACAAAATAAGCCTTTATGACTGTAATCTGAACTGCCTTGTGCGAGAGGCCAGACCTGTTCAACTTTGGTTTATGTCAGAAACATTGACTTTCCTAGAAAGTACCTTTCCAGGAATGCCAGAACAGCAGTAAAGAGGTTTTAGCATAACGCCCTGAAACGTTAATTTACATGTCATACATTGACTGCATTGCTTGTGCTCAGATTACTGTACTTACTAAAAGATTAAACGCTTGTGGTAATAATCGAGGACCCGAGTCTTTTAACTCTTGGGATTGTACACGTTTATAACCTATGTAGTACCTACACAATTATTATTTATGTAACAGCCAATTTATACTTATTTTATTTATTCAGGTACTTATATTGCGCCGTCAATTTACGCAGCACTTTACATATACTCTGTGTACCCGGAGCAAACCCACGCAGGCACAGGGAGAACATGCAAACTCTAGGCAGGTAGTGTCGTGGTTTTGATTCAAACCAGCGACCCTTTTGGCTGCTAGGCGAAAGTGCTACCCACTACACCACTGTGCTGCCCATTACTTTAGTCACTTTAAGTCCTGCATTCCTTACCTCCATGTGTTGTACCGTACAACTGCAGAATTGAAAGCTGAATGCCAATGATGGTCTAGGGGTCTAGTAAGCTTACTTGTGTTTTTGAGCCCTTTTTGCACATACCGCACAAACACCTTTTTATTGCAAGTCAATGCCCTGTACGCACAATCGCACATTCCGACAACAAAATCCATCGGATTTTTTCCGCCGGATGTTGGCTCAAACTTGTCTTGCATACACACGGTCACACAAAGTTGGTCGGAAATTCCAAACGTCAAGAACGTGGTGATGTACAACACGTATGACGAGCCGAGAAAAATGAAGTTCAATAGCCAGTGCTACTCTTCTGCTTGATTCCGAGCATGTGTGGAACTTTGTGCATCGGAATTGTCTACACACTATCTGAATTTACGCAAATGGATTTTGTTGTCGGAAAATTTTAGATCCAGCACTCAAACTTTGTGTGTCCGAAATTCCGATGGAAAAAGTCCGATGGAGCCCACACACGGTCGGAATTTCCGACAACAAGCTCCGATCGCACATTTTCCGTCGGAAAGTCCGATCGTGTGTACACGCAGGCAACACAGAGTTCCGGCTATTCAGGGCTATTTTTACCACAGGCGCTTGCAGTTACACTGTTTGTAGTTTACAGACTGTTTTTACTTGATGCCTGGAATCACTCTTTAACTGAGTATTGATTGCAAGGTGATCCTTTTTGTTCTTTCTCATTGCAGTTTATAGTGTGCATTTTACTCTATGTATTTTTACATTGAAGCTTGTTTTTGTTTTTCAGGAAATGCCCAACTCTGTTTTCTTGGTCATGGAGGTAATGTTTTTATTTTATTCAGACCTATAGAGATTAAGGCTTTATTGTGGTTTTATAGAGGTTTCAGCTGTACTGGTAAAATATCATGCATATAAAAGAACTAATTTGAAATTCACCTGTGAGTATCCTAAAGATGCTGAGCAGGCACCAAAATTATTATGGAGATGCTTGCACAAACTTTTAAGCCCTGATCAAACGTGCATTTTAGGTGCAGCGCATTTAAAAAGAAAAGCCCTGCTTGCTGCATCTTTGAGGTGCTTTTATGTGTTATATTGTTTAACCTTTTCCTGCTACAGTGTGAGCTTGCTTTGCCGGGACATTGTCTATGGACGTCCTCCCGTGACTGCACTGCCTGCGCGCCCCATGATCGCTGAGTCCTTCAGGCTCAGATGCTCACAGATTGGGGTAAAAGGCCAATCACATCTGCCCTTTACCCAATGATCAGCTGTGACAAATGACAGCTGATCATGGAAGTAAACGCAGGCCGGTTATCAGCATTTCTTTCTTCACGCTGACAGAGTGAGGAGAGCATAAGAGAGCCAATAACTGGCTTGTGTTAAAGGTATAGTGGCACTGATTATCAGTGTCCTGCTTATCAGTACAGTACCATCAGTGCCCACCAGTGCTGCCCATCAGAGCCTCCTTATCAGTGCAGCCTCATCAGCGCACATTAGTGAAGGAGAAAAATTATCTGTTTGCAAAATGTTATAACAAACTATGAAAGATTTTATTTATTTTTCAAAATTTTCAGTCTTTTTTTTTTTCTTTGTTTAGCAAAAAAATAAAAAACCTAGTGGTGATTAAATACCACCAAATGAAATCTCTATTTGTGTGAAAAAAAAATGATAAAAATCTAATTTGGATACAGTTTTGCATGACTGAGTAATTGAGTCATTCAAAGTGCGATAGCGTTGAAAGCTGAAAATTGGCCTGGGCAGAAAGGGGGTAAAAGTGCCCAGTAGGCAAGTATTTAAATGCCCCTAAAACGCAATGCACATGTTTAAATCGGGCCTATATGCAACCTTTAACGCCCCAAGTGCCTGCATCTCAGGGTTCTGTAACAGGTAAGTTTTAACACTTGGGTGAGTGTTGAGGACTGGCCCCTACTCTCCAGCGTTCTGCATGTTTCTGGTGGTCTTTCTAACCAATGGTTGTGTGTTAAGGCGCAAACCAGAACTTAACGTTACATTTATGTGTAAACATGCTCATTGCAGTGCCTCGGTTTATGAGGAGCTCAGTTTGTATGTAAAGCTATTTGCTGGGAGTGCTCAGCGCTGTCGTTGTAGTTCTGGGGCCCTTTCCTTTCTACTGAGAGGTGTCCAACAGAAATTTGCTATGCCAGGACATTCTGAGGCTCTGGACAAATATGCAGAGAGAGAAAGATACATACATAGATATTTGCACTCCGGCTCAAATTTTTTTCCCCCATGCAGTGGGGCTGTGTCCGCACTGCATGGGGTAACTGCTCGTTTTGTCTAGGGATGAACTCGGAGCCTATATTCACCCAATACTTTGATCCTGCAGGAAAAACAGCGCTTCCCCATGTCCAGTGGTGGAATGTTCCTGACGTCTTCAGGTCCAGGGCCAGTCTATGGGCATGAAGACGTCAGGAACATTCCACCGCCCAAGACCGCTAGACCTGGGGTGTAGTCAGGCGCTGCAGGGACCAGTCTTGCGCTGAGAGGATCAGAGGCTTAGGTGAGCATATCTTGGCTCTCCAATTCCCTAGACAGAAATGTGCACTTAACCCATGCAGTGCGGGCACAGTCCCACAAGGGTAAAGCTCTAAAGTGGTTGTAAATCCTTAATATCCAGTGAAGTCACTGATATTAATACACGGAGATTAAACAAATCCCCCTTCATAAGTTGTACCTGTTTATCTGCTGTCTTCTCTTCTCCACATCTGTTCAAAGTCTAGGGGATGGAGAGTTGAAGTTACACTCTGCAGAGCTAAGTGAGGAGAGGCTCTGAGCGCTGATTGGAGGGAAGGGACACACCCCTCTTCACACAGCACACAGGCACAGAGCTGAGGCTGTCAATCAGCTGGAGATCCCTCCCCTGTCACCTTTTTTTTTCTCTTGGTGTCAGGAAAACCTGTCAGAACTGATTCATGCTGATAGCAGAGGAACAAAGCAGACTGAAATGGCACTTAGTGCTCTTAATTAAGACAATTACACGCTATAGAGAGATATGCTTTGTTCATATTTTATTATATTTTATCATATTTTATGTCTTGAGGTTTAAAACCACTTTTAAAGCAACCCTGTCACATCTCTAAAAAATATCTAGCCAGGTGCCGGCCTCTAGTTATGATCATCACATGACTGATAAAGGGGTCCTCTGTGACCCCGAAACAACATTGCAATTCTTTATTTATTTTTTCTCTTGTGATGTGACCATTTATATTAACGTTTGGATGATAAATTGAAGATCTACAGTATAGTGGCAATATATGCTTTAACCTCTAGTTATGTAGGGAACAGAGGAGGGAACCATGCTGCCCAACAGGAGACACACTATTCAGCAATCCAGCAGTTTGGCTGCATTTTTGCTTTGAACTTTGTTTTTGATTGCACTAGCTTTCTTGCTACCCATTTTATTTCTGTCTCTGTTTTTACTTCTCTGTATATCTCATGTCATATGTTTACAAGGGCAGTAGGTTAGCCAACATTATGTACAAAGCAGCAAGAGAAGTTTAAAAACATATTTACCAATTTATGCCATATTCTTGGCCAGCAAATATGAATATTGTGCAAGCCATAAAAATCAGCTGAACATTTGTTTTTTTTCTCAACAGTACTGCAATGGAGGAGACTTGGCAGATTATTTACAAGGTAACTGGTTCCTCTTTTTCTAAATGCCTCATGATATGTCTATGTCTGTGATTCTTGCTCAAGTTTTAAATCTCTCCTTCTGTTGAAACTCAGTCTAGAAGGCTCTTAGCGCAGACTTGAAGTGGTAACAGGAGCCTGTTGTTTTCCCAGCTTCATTGTCTTGGCTGCCGTTGGCTGTTGTCATCATGCCATGCTCGAAAATACAAGCTTTAATTAAATTTTAAGGCTGCAGTGCATAGCCTGCTTTTGCATGCTGAAACATCATAAAAGCATATAATGTATGTTTCTAGTAATCAATAATGTATGTGGGTAATCGTCATTTAAAAAGACTTCATCACACCTTTTTCAATTGTATCTGAGTGTAGCTTTTACTAAAACATTCATAAGTGGTAAAAGGATGATTTCTATGGACAGATTGTTCATATTTACAGTTTTGCAGCCAGTATATAACTGTTTCTCTTTTTTTAAATGTTCTTGATATTACTGTAATAGGACCATGTAGTGTCGATATGTAGTTAGGCCTCTTTGGCACGGGAGGTCCAATCGGGTCTATATGTTAGTGTAGCATCCTGGAGTTTAGGCAGGGATGCTCCTCACCAATTTACTTATCAGGAGTAGATATCCTGGTTGATTGTTAGAGATCTATTGATTCCTCCCTAAGTTTGGCCTGGCTGCACTTGTCTCTACTACTACTAGGTGGCCAGGTACTTGGTGGTACTAGATATGAGAAGGGCAACACAAGGTCAGGTTATGGGTATGTGGGCATCTCAGCCAATGTGCAAGGGTTTCTATGAATCCCATTGTCTGCTGGGAGCACCTATATATTTGGGTGGAGTCAGGTGATCTATGTTCTGTGCCACGTGGACGGCTGACTGGGTGGACATGTGTCGTGTTGCCCCGGGCTGCTAGGCTGTAGATTGGGCCTATTCCAGGGGGCATTTGGCTGCTGGGCTGCCTGAGGGCCTATCCAGAAGCAAGAGAGCAGCGCAGGGTTGGGATTGCGGCTTGCAGTCCAACCAGAAGTGACGGTTATGTCGGCCGAAGAACCTGTCAGTCTTCGGAGGTAGAGGGGAAGCTGTCGCCACTAAGGGACGGACTCGGTGGAGCATCGGGAAACTTCAGGCGGTGATCAAGTCAGAGACCCAGCCTGTGAAGGTGACTCTTGCAGAGCAGCCTTGTGTGTCAAGCCAGGGACCGAGCAAGCCAATGGGGTGAAGCTTGAGAAGTATCTGTGAGTGCCAAGCTGGGAACCCAGCAGAGAGGCAGATGCTACAGTGAAGATTGGAGGAGCTCAAGGGATTCAGTGGCAGTGAACCAGCGGGTCTAGTGAGAGACCGGGAGCTCAGGTGTACTGAACTACAAGGAGAAGTTGTAGTGGAGGTGATAGAACTGTTACACGTTGTGTTGGAAACTGTTAAAGACTGTTGCCATAGGAGACCACATTCCTGCACATGCAGATGTGGTGTCTTGCTGGATGCCTTTCCCTGCATGGCTGTCCTATTGAAATCTCGGTGTCCGCCAATTAAAATTGCAACTACCTAAGGGTGTCCTGGCCCTAACCCTCTTTCCCCCATAAAAGTTTGTAAGAAAAATAAACATCTCTTTTGCATTCAAGAATTGTCTGGCGCCCAATAACTTTATCCACCTTGCAAATGCGGCGTTCTGTTCTACATGTGAAAAAGAGCCTCATGCAGGACATAGATGATGCTATTTTCTTCCCTGCAACCTGCTCAATTCCACCATCAACACATTCAGTCTTGATGGGCGATTCCCTCTCGAAGAGCTAATGTGTTTTACTGTGAGCCACTCCTGCCCGGAGAATGCAGTGATTACTGCTAATGACTATGGCCGCTGGAAATTATCGCATGATAAAATCCAACAAGCTTGTTGTATGTAAATAGCGTAGGGGTCTCCCCCAAAATCCATACCAGACCCTTATCCGAGCAAGCCGCCTGGCAGGTAGGGAAAGGGAGGGGACGAGTGATCGAACACTCCCCCCCCCCCCCTCCTAAGCCATACCAGGCCACATGCCCTCAACATGGGGAGGGTGCTTATCGGAATCTAGAAGCCCCCTTCAACAAGGGGCCCCCCCGATCCCAACCCCCCTTATGTGAATGGGTATCGGGTACATTGTACCCCTACACATTCACCAAAAAAAGCAATGAAATGTGACAAAAGACAATAGCCCGTTTTTCACAATTCCTTTATTAAAAATGTCTTCTTTTTTCCCCTGCTTCTTCCTTCCTTTCACGTCACTGCTTTGTACCCCTACCCATTCACCAAAAAAAAAAAAAAAAAAAAAAGCAGTGACGTGAAAGGAAGGAAGAAGCAGGGGAAAAAAGAAGACATTTTTAATAAAGGAATTGTCAGAAATGGGCTATTGTCTTTTGTCACATTTCATTGCTTTTTTTGGTGAATGTGTAGGGGTACAATGTACCCGATACCCATTCACATAAGGGGGATGGGATCTGGGGGCCCCCTTGTCAAAGGGGGCTTCCAGATTTTGCTAAGCCCCCCACCTGCAGACCCCCACAACCATCAGGCAAGGGTTGTGGGGATGAGGCCCTTGTCCTATCAACATGGATACAAGGTGTTTTTGGGGGACCCCAAAGCACCCTCCCCATGTTGAGGGTGTGTGGCCTGGTACAGTTCAGGAGGGGGGCGCTCTTTTGTCCCCCCCCTTCCTGCAGCCTGCCAGTTTGCGTGCTCGGATAAGGGTCTGTTATGGATTTTGGGGGGACCCCCACGCCATTTTTTAAAAAACTTTTTGGTGTGGGGGTCCCCTCCGGGTCCATACTAGACCCGAAGCGCCTGGTATAGACCTGGGGGGGACCCCACGCCTTTTTTTTTCTTCTTTTTTTTACACTTGGCGTGGGGGGTCCCCTCCGAATCCATACTACCATACTAGACCCAAAGGGCCTGGTATAGACCGGGGGGGACCCCATACAGTTTTTTTGCATGTTTTTTTTTTTTTTTTTCACTTTCAGTGGGGAAACCACTGACAGCTGATGACTCATTTGTGGTTAAGGACACGGCGGCTGGCTTCCCGGCCCCCTGGTTAGCAACCAGCTATATATTGTGTGAAAATAATAACTGCAAAACACATCAAAAATCGCATCACAAACACAACAACAGTTGCGTTTCTGGTGCGGTTCCATTGAAATCTATTACCCGCAAAACGCGTGAAAAAAGTCCCCGACCAATTCAAAAATGCACTGGCTGCAAAACGCATAGCTGTTAACTAGTACCATAGGAAACCATGTTAAATGGACTGTAGAGTGTTTCTGCAAACTGCAAAACACACTAAAAAATGCATGGGTGTGAACCTAGGGTCAGGGCCAGTTCACACTGGAGCGATGCTGGAACCCAGCGAATCCAGTGCGGGTTCCCGCATCACATACAACTCGCAGGCAGTTCACACTGCCATATGCGAACTGCTGGGAGTGTCAGTAGAAAGCTAATGACACCCCCAAATCATGTTGCATATCAAAGAGCGAACTGCAAATTCAGACAACACCCATGCAATCCGATTCTGCTGCGGACCAAAAAAAGGGTCCTGTGTGAGTTTGGTCCAAATGCGATGCAAATTCAACCGTACAATCTGTATGGCTGAGTTTGCATCACACAGACATTGCATGTGATTTGCAGTACGGGGCAAATCGCATCCGATATCGGACAGCACAGCAGTGTGAACCGGTCCTAAGGCCACTTTCACACTTGTCCTGCGTCCATAGACCTCAAGATTACACTGGCATTGCTTCAAATCACATCAAATTTGTTGGCAAAAAGGGCTGTAAAATCGTGGGACTTTCAGGTTGCATAAGTGTGAAAGGGGCCTTATGGACCTCAAGTTGTATAAAAAAATCAGCCAAGTGTGAAAGGAACCTAATGAGATTCATTGATAACACCTTTAAATTAGGCCCCATTTGCACTTGTGCGACCAATGCCTGTGTAATCTTGCGGTATATGGACCGCAAGTCACATCAAAGTCAAACCAAAGAAGTGCAGGGACGAACTTGACCCACTTGCAGGATGCACAAGTGGGACTAGGGCCTAATTCAAAGGTATTAATCCGTAAATCTCATTCACACTGCTGCGACCTGAAAGTCGCACTATTTTGCTGTTGCAACTTCTGGGAATGCCTGTGTAATATTGTGCCATATGTGCAACTTGAAGTAGCACAGATATGAATGGTATCCCTGGGAATCAGCTTGGAGGTCCAAATTTGCTGGAAAAGTCGCCCAACTGTGAAACAAGTGATATATTTTAATAGAAAGGAGCTCTCATTTATATTTGCATAGTCCTTACTGATTAACATCAGCAGAACAAATGCAGGAAGTGATGTGTGCACATGGGCCAGAAGCAAACGTGTGGTGATGCCAAACAAATCCATGAACCCCACCCACACCACATCTAACCACATCCACCCCCACACTGAGTAAGCACAAATACATATCCTACACTTACCTGGCAAATGAACAGCACCTCCTCTTTGCTAAGAAGGGACCTCGCCATATCCACCTAGATGGAGATCCTGACCAGCACAGGAACTTCTGGGTGATTACAATGACTCATTTCCGGGTCAGAAGGTGAAATCACGCTCTTTTGATCGTAGCTGCGAATAGAATTTTTTTTATTTCTTTTTTTTTTTATTTTGTTTATTTGCAGCTATGCAAATCTGTTTTTCTGGTGCGCAAATACATATAGAAATTATAAGATATAAAAGAAAGATATTGCACTTTCCCAAAACCACCACCCCAAAACTAAAAAGAAGAAAAAAAAGAGAAGAAAAAAAAAACAACAAACAAGCTCAATAGTGTACTTTTATTTTGCCAGCAGAAACAAAATTTTGTACATTCATTTACTTGCTTTAAAAACAATTCTACAGGATATATGGTGCTACATTTAGCAAAACCGTTATCAGTTGGGTTTTAAGGGCCCTGCTCATAGGAGCTTACAATCTCTAAAATGTGTCTAAACCTTAGAGTGGATACAGCTTTACTTTCAGTGTATAACGGGCAACACATCACATTTTTATCTACAAGATTATAGAAACATACTACAGTCATTATTCTTACAAAGCATTCCAACATAATATTAAAAAAGGCACATATTCAAAATATAAAAGCCACAATCCACACACATACATACATTGGTGAGTATGTTCTGCTGGAAGCTGTGTTTCTTTGTACATTATTAAGCAATGAGATCAAAGAGTAGGTGGTCAGCACATGCTCCCAAACCATGTTTATGTGGTCAGACAGGAACAATACACACACAACATTGACAGCATGGCCACATAAACCCACTTTTAATTGAAAAAATGCACAAGAATTTCAGCAAACAAACAGCCCTAGTTGGGCATTTGTCAATAGGCACAATATCATTTCTTCTCCCCCACAAATCACAGCAACAAAACCTGGCCTTCTCAGGCCAAACAAACCCCCTCCCACTGCTGCCCTTTATATAAGATAAGTTGTATTGTTAGCACACTGACACACGCCCAATAGAAGTACACACCCACCAGTATCTTACAATCTGTCTCTTCATGTATGTCTAAAGTGATTGCACCTGATGAGCAGGAACACATACTATTTGCAACTGTGTTAGCCCTTGGCTATGTGTATCAAATCTCCAACTACAGGCCAAAGATTGAAGTCCATTTACATGCACATAAACAAAGCAACAGTTATCTAAGCATATGTACCTGTGCAGTGTAAACCCTAAAATTTTAAATGTCCCTGGGCATGATTAGTGCTAGCAAACATTATCAGTCCCTGGCTGCAATGAGCTTACAAGCTAAAGTCCAAAACTAACTTTCTTACATTAGAGACTATTTTGACAGGAGACAAATAAAATGCTAGCATGTCTTTGGATTGTGGTGAGAAACCCACACAGGGAGAACATATAAACTTCAACACAAGCATTAGCATGTTGGGGAATTGAACCAGCAACTCCAGTGCTGCTAGGAGGAATTGCTACCCATTTAGCCAGCGGGCAGCCTCACACATGTTATCTGCATCTCTGTGACATGAACCAGCCCTAAGTCAATAGCCATGCTCAGTGTCACAAGCAATATACAATATATTGGCCTAAGTATTGGGACGCCTGCCTTTAAACGCACATGCACTGTAATGGCATCCCAGTCTTAGTCTGCAGGGTGTCTAAATTCATTTGGCCCACCCTTTGCAGCTATAATGGCTTCAACTCTTCTGGGAAGGCTGTCCACAAGGTTTAGGAGTGTGTCTATGGGAATGTTTGACCATTCTTCCAAGTGCATTTTTGAGGTCAGGTACTGATGTTGGACAAGGACAGGCTTACAGTCTCCGCTCTAATTCACCCCCAGTGTGTTCTGTTGCGTTGAGGTCAGCACTCTGTGCAGGCCAGTCAAGTTCCTCCACCCCAAACTCCCTCACCAATGTCTTTATGGACCTTGCTTTGTGCACTGGTCCAAATCATTTGGTGGAGGGGGATTATGGTGTGAGGTTGTTTTTCAGGGGTTGGGCTTGGCCTCTTAGTTCCAGTGAAGGGAACTCTTAAGGCATCAGCATACCAAGACATTTTGGACAATTGCATGCTCCCAAATTTGTTGGAACAGTTTGGAATGGCCCCTTCCTGTTCCATCATGACTGCAGACCCGTGCACAAAGCAAGGTCCATAAAGGCATGGATGAGCAAGTTTGGGGTGGAAGAACTTTACTGGCCTACTCAGAGTCCTGACCTCAACTCGATAGAACACCTTTTGGCTGAATTAGAGCAGAGACTGCGAGCCAGGCCTTCTCATCCAACATCAGTGCCTGGCCTCACAAATGCACTTCTGGCAGAATGGTCAAACATTCTCATAGACACACTAGACCTTGTGAACAGCCTTTCTAGCCTTCACAGAAGCTGTTCTAGCTGCAAAGGGTGGGCCAAATCAAATTTTAACACTACGGACTAAGACTGGGCTGCCATTAACGTTCATGTGTGTGTAAAGGCAGGTGTCCCAATACTTTTGGCCAGATCGTGTATCTGGCAAGATTTCCAATGGTGGTGGAACCCTCCTACACATAAATACTACATTTAGACATAGTTCTAGGACCTGGGAGATGAGACAACTTGTCTACATGAAGCAACATATTTGGGGTTCGAATCCAGATACTCAGGGATACTAAGCAGAAGTTCTAACCTCTAAGCCACAGAGCTGCCACATGTGAAAACACGGTGATGGAATTACATTACTCAAGAGCTGTTCTTGATTTATTCAGGGAATTTATCTCTTCTCAGACTTTTAAAGATATTTCAGTGTAAAAATCACTTTTTCACACAGTTTTTAAAAGCAGATTATCTTTAAATAATATACCACATATTTCAGTACTATTTAAGCAATTATATCATGCTCTAAACCAGTGGTTCTCAACCTTACTAGTGCCTTGACCCCTTGATAAAATTTCCCAACTTGTGGGGACCCCTAACAGTAAAATTATTTTCTTAGCGTCGGTTAACGGCGCCCAAGGCAAGACAAGCAATTTGCGCCCCTAACCCACAGATATTACGAGTCCCTTCTACTTGTACAGTATTAAAACCCCTTATGGTGCATTTTAGGATGTACCACTCTTTCTCTTTGTTCTCCTTTCTTTCCCTTTTTATCTCTCTCTATCCTAATTTCTTGTTTTTTGTTTTTTTTTTCCCACCCCTTTTCTCATATTCTTTCTCTCCCTTTTTTCTTTGTTCCTTCCCCTCTTTTTTCCTCTCCCTTTCATGTATTCTCTAATTTTTTTTTTTCCCTTCTCTTACTCCTTGGTGGAGGGGGCGGGGAGTTGGGATGAGTGGCAATGCTGGGGGGAGTTCTGATCGGCCAACTTAGGTGCTCTTGATCAAGGTCATCTGCTGATCTGAGCACTGTAGAGGGGACTTTTAATGGAAACTATAATCACAGGTAGTGTTACTCACTGTGTCTCTGGCTTCCCTGTGTCTCCGACTTTGTGGTGTCTCGTAGCAGTGACACCTATGTTGAAATCAGGAGATAGGGTCTCCTCCAGCCCCTCCCACTTCACATTCCTCTCCAGTCAGCTGACCTCTAGTCTCTGCCCCCCAGCCATGCTGTTAACTAAATGGGCGGCTGAGGGCTCTAGGAACAGCCCAGCTGGGCGGCCGCAAAAAGGCTGGGAGAGCAGTGCGGGCTTCAGGAACAGACCAGGATTCGGTGACCCCTGGCAAATCATCATTTGACCCCCAGGTTGAGAACCACTGCTCTAAACATTATTTCCATGTGCACTACTCCAGGTTTTAGCACAGTAAGGGTTTGGGCGCTATTTGGTTCCAGGGAACTATGGTAAATTCGATTTTTTATTTTGGGAGTATTTTTTTTTTACCAGCGCTATAGTGAATACCGTTTTAGTGCTAATTCACAGAAATTGGCACTGCAGTGCTATAGTAAATGACCCCCATTGTGTAGAAGCATTAATGTAGTTTGTTAATGTCTGGACCAGATGCAGAGTCAGATCCGACTATTCTGGCAGCTGTATATCATCTTTGTAATAACATTAAAGGATAATTCCAGGCTTCGGAATTTTATTGTATAACCGCGATCACATAATATTACCTGGATGCAAAGTTCCACTTAATCCTGCTGGTCAGCCAATGTGGTCTGGCTGTATTTCTGTTGATTCTGCCAGCAGCAGAATGTAAATCTGCACCATGCCGGCTGTATTAAAAGCTGGCTCTGCAGAAGCCAAGAGAAAATCTCCATCATTTAAAATTGTACTTCACCGCAAGAGTCTTGGAAAGAGTGCAGTTTTTGCTGTATCTTGGATTCCAGAGTTGTCAAGCTGGGTTCTTGCACACCTTGGAAATATTTAACATGAATCTTTTAAAACAGCAATAGTGTACCGTATATTTATTGTGAGCAGTACAAATAGACCTTGATTGTTCCGCAGTTAAAGGAGAATTATACTGTTACAACAAAAAATACAGGCAGTTTTTATTTTTTTGGGGGTTTGGTGTAAAATATATGTCCTTTGTACATATCTATATATTACACACCAACAGAGAAGGATTGGCTAAATAATGGAGATGCCTAACCATATATTATCAAGAACCGTTTAAGGAGTAGGGCTAGTTTTCAGAACCACTCCAGACAGCATAGAATGCTGTCTTGAAAGTCCCAATTGGTATATTGGGATATTTTACAACATTCCTGATGAAGAACCTCCCAGGTCTTTGAATTATCATGGATGTAAACATTGATTTCTTGCTCTGGGCTGTGGAATATATTTGTGTGTGTGTGTGTGTGTGTGTGTGTGTGTGTGTGTGTGTGTGTGTGTATACAGTGATATTTGGCTCTGGTGTTTGGGGATGCCATGAAAGGTGGCTAATGTCCTTCTGATGTTTGACACCACTCTTCAATTAATTTAGTAGCTTGTATGGGTCTATTATCGTGATGCAGTATGGAAACAACATGAGAGAGCATGGGTTTTTTGAAGACAGCCCATTTATTTGAACAGACTGTCTAATGCAGCCAAAAAAAGGTACAATTTTCTGTAACACAGCACATTAGTGCGCAATGAGCTATCTTGCGTTGTGGTACAGTTTAACACCTAGTTAGGCAAGGTGCTTGGGGTACCATTCAGAATAAATGACACTGCATTGCATCAAGTAAAGTGCGTTACCACAGATTGATGGCGATGGTGCTTCATTGGAACCTGTTTGTCAGGAAAGTACTTACCGAGGCCGAGATGCCGAGAGTGGTTCACCCTTGCGACTAAGTGCAGTCCGCCCCCTGGAGGTGAAACAGGGAGTGGATGGCACAAAGAGGCACAGGCTACCCAGCAGGCAGGTGAAGACTGGAGTGGTAGTCTTGGCAGGGATGAGCAGCTGTGCAGAGACTGGCAGATGAGATGGCACACTGGAGTAAGGTAAACAAAGTCCAGAACCAGGCTGAGGGTCAAACACAGAAGAACTGGATATTCAAACACATGCTGAGGTATGGTGTCTGGGAGACACGAGGCAAGTCCAGGTCACAGGCTGAGGTTCAAGGGCAAGGAGACAGTAGGCAGGTCCGGGTCACAGGCAGAGGGTCAAACACAGGAGATAGGGCGGAATCCGTTAAACAGGCCGAGGGTCAGGTCAAGGAGAAGAACAGCAGAGTCAAGATCAATCCGGGTCACAGCAGGCAATCGGGTATAACAAACAGGATCAAGGAACAACAGGAAGCTGAAGATGAACCAGCAATTTGTCTGAGTACCAGAGCCATTTATATAGGCCAACTTAAGGGTCACGTTGGGCGTGCGCCGGAGCGCTGGGCCGCGAATGCGCATGCGCCCTTCTGCCGTGCATGCGCTCAGGAACACGGCCAAGACGCCTGGAGGAATTATTCTTCTGACACAGTTTTTTCCAAGCAGGTAAGCCTAATCCTTTAAATGTGCTTATATTCTTTCCTTGGCCAAAATGCAATTGTGTAAAACAGTCATTATACATAATGACTCCAATGGGATGCTTGTCTAAATCAGTAGGAATTGGGTAGATCTTGTAACAGTTGGCACCCAACACTGTTAATAGCTTTTTCCAAACCTGAACCTGCTATAGGGTGATATATTACTCATCAGTTCATATTGGCTTTCCCCTGCCCCATTATTTGATAGTATGAGAACTTCGTAAGATTGAACTAAACCTGATTAACTAAAAATTGCCAACAATTTTTTGCTTGTTATTTTACTTGTCTGCTAAGAAATTGGTATTATCTGTGCTAAGCTTGCGGCTCATCCGCAGCATCAGCCCTTTGCCTGCATCAGTAAAATATTGGGAATGGAGCTGGGTGCTGAGATAATGTAACGCCAATGTATATGCACAGGAGTGACATAATTCATAACCACCTGGTGGGCAATGCAAGGAGACACAGTACTTGGAAGAAGATGGCAGCAGCAACAAAATGGAATTGGGGGAGCTTCAAACCTTTCTGCCTGGAGGAGGGCATGCAGTTGGAAGTTGGTTTTTATTTTCATAGCAGTATTGAGAAAATATAATCTTCTTGTTGAAGTTATGTGCTGTGTAGTGTATAGGTTGTCAGAATCTCATAAATATCTGTGTTGCCCTTACCTTAACAACTTTATTTACTTTCTTGTGATTCATGAAGTTTATTTCCATCTGGGGTGTTTTAAATCAAGGTGTTAATTAAGTTGTTAAAATGTTTTGAAGAGGGTTTGCATTGTAGTCATGTTTTTGTTCGTGTAATGGAATAAACGCTTGGAGTCCTGGATAGGAGCTGTTGATGTAATAATAAGCTTTTGGAGCCAAGAGGTTGTCCTTGTGTGACTCGGCTGCACAAGGCTTGGAGCTAGCAGCAGCAGTGTCAAGCTAATGCTGCATGAAAGAAGTCAACTATTGTAGAAGCAGATTCATAATCCACTCCTAAGGGAAAACCAAATTAGTGTAATGCCAGTGCACAGGAGGAAAGGAGAAAGGCATGCACTGCTTGAAGATACCTTCCTTCTTGCATCCGACAAGATTCTGATAACATTGTTCATGTATTGTAGGTACATTTTATTCCAAGCAAAACCACAGAGAGGTCTCCGTCTTTCTTTCTGTAAAAAATGTGATATAGAAAATGAATTGCCACTAGCGATTTTATGAAGCATTGTGGAAAATGGATTCTTAAAAGCGCTCTCTAGACTTTAGATGGCAGTAAGGTAGTGGCCGCACATATGAAAGAGCTCAACATAAACCCGCACGTTTGAATGGATCGGAATGTGGTGGAAGAAGCAATGTGCTGTGGGAGACCTTTGGTGGTGGATTATCTCAGCAGGACAATAGTGAATGCTTTGTTTTACATTTAAAAAAAATGAATAAAAACCAAGCGCTGATGTGGATAGATATGTGTGATATAAATAAATTGTGCTAAAAAAATATATATAAACCAATATAGTTAGCAGCTTTAATTTACTGATTTTATTATAGCACTATCAATATAGGGTGATCAGATAACCAAACAAATAGTACTAAGTATAAAATTGATGCGCTTTAAATAAATAGTGCACAATATGCTGCTGCGATTAAGCTTAAATCCAGGAATAAAAAATGCATACATGTGAATAAAATAGATAAATAATTATGGTGCTAATACATGTGTTAAAATTGCCAAAATAAATCTTCAAATTGGTGATGTGACAGTGAATATAAATAAAATAATAATGACACTCTGAGTACAATGTCCAGATAGAGATAAATAGTGGGGGAAAGTAAAAATAATTAAACAGTTCCTTCCCTTAATCCAGATTGACTCACTGGGTTAGATCGTTTGTATCAGGATATTTAGTTTTTCTTGCATCCCACTTTAGCCATAATACTGCTGATGATTCGGCTCTCAGGATAAAGGTTTTATGCAAAGCAAACAAAGAAAAAACAGATCATTGTGCAGTGAACTTACTAGATAGTGCACAAGCAAAACAGGGACAAGAGATACACTCACAAACTCCCGGTCTATTAGAAGCATTCAAATATGCAGATTGCAGTCAGCCGCTGTGGACGAGGTTTCCCATAGAGAAACAGCTGCTGTTAACCTTCAGGTGTATTGCAGCACTGAATGTCCTAAGCTCCTCCCACACGTTGCATCACTGACACGTGACTTTTTTTTTAAAAACTGGACATTGTACTCAGAGTGTCATTATTATTTTATTTATATTCACTGTCACATCACCAATTTAAAGATTTATTTTGGCAATTTTAACACATGTATTAGCACCATAATTATTTATGTATTTTATTCACATGAATGCATTTTTTATTCCTGGATTTAAGCTTAGTCGCAGCAGCATATTGTGCACTATTTATTTAAAGCGCATCCATTTTATACTTAGTACTATTTGTTTTACATTTATTTACGGTATTTATTTTTTTTTTTGTTTATAAAATCCAATCCAACCAATTAATTCTTCTCCCTAAAAGGTTTGTCTAGCAAAGTTGAGGCACTGTAGTAGACATACTGGTATATAATGCTAGATCCAGTGAAGTTGATTTTCTTTTGCTACCTCTAATAAACCTCACAGAACTTTTGAAGTGACTCTTTCTATTCCTATATGTCATATTTGGTGGATTGTTCTATCCAGGGCCATAGTTTTACGCAACTGGGCCCAGGTGTAAGACATGTTCTCCTGAGCTTCAATCCTGTACTCCAATGCTGCAGACTTAATATCACCAATAACTCTTTATAGCAAAGGTGCAAGCTTGCTATCTGCTGCATCTAAAACCACAGCCCTCATAAACACCTCTGTTTATACTCCCACACAAACGTCTATATTTCCTCCACTTTGCAGAGTATGTCCCTTATCCAGGAGACATGATTTATCCACAAAGTTGATCAACGTGATAGGGATGTAGAGACCATTTGGATATGACTTGGGCTCCATTCACACCTGAGTGTAGAAATTTACAGGTTTTTTTTCGGGCGTTCTTTTTAAGCATTTTTACAGCTTTTTACGCACGGTTTTAAAGGGTTTTAGAAGCGTATTACAAGCGTTTTACAGCTTCAGGTGTTTTTGTTTAGCAGATAGAAAGCACTAGGGGGAGGAAAGGGAGAGGAAATTAGGGGTGGAGAGCTGCTTTTTGAGCAGAAAACGAGTGACAAAACACTTGTAAAACACTAAAGTCAGGCTTTTCTAATGAAGTCTGTGGGGCAAAAAACGCTTGTAATCTGCCTTAAAAGAAGCTCATGTACTTTTTTGAGCGTCTGGCATTTTGCTTCAGGTGACAGAATGCTCAGATGTGAACAGAGACCATTGAAATGAATGGGACTTGGCTTGTTGAGCTACAAGCTTCAAGCAGAAAATCGCTCAGGTCTGAACACGGGGCCTGAGTGGGCCCTCCAGGAGCAAGGGCCAATGGGAAAATACAATCTCTGCTATAGAGAATGGACAAGTAAAGTTACATTCTTTGATAAACTAATACCAGTAGCCTCTTGCCACTGCCTCTCATTCTTCTTCCCACCCCTCTCCAATTCATTCATGTAAAGTTATTGGCTTAGCAGAAATGAGATTACATGTTTGAGTGTTTTGCTGCACTCTAAGCATTTTCTGCCCTACGGGCCACTGATTCAAAACTGTCCCCTATTTTGTAGAAACCAATCAATATACACGTATTGCCTTTTTTTAAATTTAATTTAATTTTATTTTTTTTAACCAAAAATATGTACGATACATATCAGCCTAAACTGAAGAAAAAAATAGGCTTTTTTTTATATATTTTTGGGGGATATTTATTATAGCAAAAATTAAAAAATATTGCTTTTTTTTTTTTCAAAATTGGCGCTCTTTTTCTGTTTATAGTGCAAAAAATAAAAACTGCAGAGGCTATCAAATGCCACCAAAAGAAAGCTCTATTTGTGGGAAAAATAGGACGTCAATTTTGTTTGGGTACAACGTCGCATGACCACGCAATTGTCAGTTAAAGTGATGCAGTGCCAAATCGCAAAAAGTGCTCTGGTCAGGTAGGGGGCAAATCCTTCCAGGGCTGAAGTGATTAAATACAAAGAACAACCTTTGGAAAAAAAATTTTTTTTTTTTTACTCACCTGTGCAGGTCTGTTGCTAGGGGGTCCCTCGTAATCTGCCTCTTGCTCTCCCTGGTGCCTGACATATTTCCCTCGGTGCCCGTACTTGCTAGTGCTCCCGGGAGATGCTTGTCATCATTTCCCAGGAGTCAGTGAGCAGCGCCAAGGGCTTTGTTGCCATCACGACGGGGGCGGGCACCTCCGACGACGCCCGTTGTAATGGCAACGTCAGAAGTGTGTGGCGTTGCGCCGTACATACTGCGCATGCGCGAGAACAGGCGGTGCATGCTGGTCGCTCAGCTACACCAGAGCCCGGAAGATAGTGCTTGTGGGCTTCACATGCCCACAAACAAGATGGAAATTAGCAAGAACAAGGACTAAAACACATCCTGCTCAAATAAATCGACAATCGAGCAGCGATTAAAAAGATAAACGTGAGTGCTTGTAATAAGTTCTTTAAAATTAAGATATTCATCCAAAAAAAAAAATTTTTTTTCACAGTTGGAACTCCGCTTTAAGTATATGGGCATTTAAAAACTTGCTGTACAATAGAGGCGCTGGACCTCAGGGAGGTATACAAACCAAAAGACTATCTATATTTATAATGATTCTCTTAGTCTTTTTGGATTTGTATTTGTTTGTTGGATAACACTTTGTTTAAAATAAGATTGCACTAAAAATGACGTTGTATACCCTTGTCTCCTGCAGCAGGCAGTAGAGAACGTGCCCATTCAAATTGCAGAGCAGTACAGTATCTACATACAGAATTCCAATTCAACTGTAAAATAGAACCAGGCATTCAGGGGTTGGCAGTACCTAAAAGGATTTATAAAGATACATTTTACAGTCAGCTCCTCTAAACAATGAATGTGGTTTTCATAAGTAAATGGCTTTCTTGTAGCAAAGCATAAATAAAGTAAACTCAGGTGTTAAAATGTGTATTTAATAAAATAGGGATCCTGATCATGCATGATATACCGTATTTATCAGAGTATGACATGCACCTTAATTTTAAGAGAAGTTTCAGGAAAAAAAATTAAATTTTAAATAAAGAATTTTGAAGCAAAGTAAGGGTCAATGCAGCCTTATCAGTGCCCATCTGCAATCTCGTCATTGCCCATTAATGAAGCCTGATCAGTGCCCAGCTGCAGCCTCGCCATTGCCCATTAATGAAGCCTGATCATTGCCCATCTGCAGCCTCGCCATTGCCCATCATTGCAGCCTGATCAGAGCACATCTGCAGCCTTGACCATCATTGCAGCCTGATCAGTGCACATCTGCAGCCTTGCCCATCATTGCAGCCTAATCAGTGTCCATCTGCAGCCTTGCCCATCATTGCAGCCTAATCAGTGTCCATCTGCAGCCTTGCCATTGCTGGATTAGACAGAGCCAGATCTTCTGTGTACTTGGCTCTGCGTTACGCCCAGTCCTATTACTTGGCCGGATCCTATGATGGACATAACACCGGTCCAATGCCGGGACATCAATGCTGGGAGCCATCCAGGGGGCGTGACGGAGCCAAGCCGAGTACACAGGAGATTCAGCTCTGTTTATATTGGTGGTGCTCGCTCCCTCCTTCCCATCCGTGGCAGCCTATATCGGCGTATAACACACACACGCAATTTCCCCCCTATTTAAAGGGGGAAAAGGTGCCTGTTATATGCCGATAAATACGGTAGCTACTTTGGTTTCATTATTGTTGTTTACATCAGTGTTTTTGTTACAGGAAAAAAATTGAAATTACATCCACTTGCCTATAGTATGCATGCTTAGTTATTGAGTACATTTTGTAAGTTCCAAAGCATGGATTGTTGTTTATTACTTAAAAAGCTGTGGACCATCCCTGTGTTTCTTTATTAGTTGGTGTTTCCAATATCAGCTGAAAATGTAGAAAATGGATCGTATTTTTGCAGTTTTTATGTTTGCTTTTAGGCCCCGTTCACTCCTGTGTATATTTCTATAATTTTGTGCATAGTTGAGTCGCTTAGCCTTGTTTCTATGTCCTATGCATGAAAACATAGGATCTAGGGTGCAGAACAATGGCAGCAGGTGCTCTGGACTAATGAGTCAAATTTTTTAATATTTGGCTGTAGCAAAAGGCAGTTTGTTGGCTGAAGGGCTATAGAATGGTAAAATAATGTGTGTCTGCAGGCAACATTGAAGCATGGTGGAGGTTCCTTGCAAGTTTGGGGCTTCATTTCTGTAAACAGAGTTGGAGATTTGGTCAGGATCAATGGTGTTCTCAATGATGAGAAATACAGGCAGATACTTATCCATCATGCCATACTATCAGGGAGGCGTGTAATTGGCAACATTCTGCAGCACGACGATGACCCCAAACATACAGCCAATATCATTAGGAACCATCTTCAGCATAAAGGATAACTAGGAGTCCTGGAAGTGATGCTTTGGCTCCCACAGAGCCCTGATCTCAACATCATTGAGTCTGTCTGGGATTACAAGAAAAGACAGAAGGACTTGAGGCAGCCTACATCCACAGAAGATCTGTGGTTAGTTCTCCAAGAAGTTTGGAACAACCTATCTGCTGAGTCCCTTCAAAAACTGTGTGCAAGTGTACCTAGAAGAGATGATGGGTGGTCACAGCAAATATTGATTTGGATTTCTCTTCTGTTCATTTATTTTCCATTTTGGTAATAGATGAAACTAAACTATTAACATTTCTATTTCTGAAAGAAATTTCTTAATTTACAGCATTTTTCCACACCTGCGTAAAACTTTTGCACAGTACTGTACCTGGATCTTCCTTGTATTTAGGGGTCCTTTCAAGCATGCTTTTCAGGCAGGTTCACTTGTCAGTTTATCCGGTGGACTTGATTGAAAGCTCAGTACAAGTCTATGAGCAGGCAATGTTAACGGATGTATGTCTGCTGGTATTTACCTAACTTTGAGTCAATTCTTCTGGCCCTTAACTTGATAGTCTGTTTACATCTTTTAGCTCATAGATCCAACTCGGGACCCCAAACGTCTGCTTTCACAATGAGGACAAAAAAACTTAACAGGCATGGATGTCACAAAGGGGGAGATTTACTAAAACTGATGCACACAGAAGCCGATGCAGCTGTGCATAGTAAACAATCAGTTTTTAAATAAAACTTTTTTTTAAATTTAAGCTTTGACAACCTACAAGTTGATTGGTTACTATGCATAGCTGAACCATATTCTGTGTGCTCTGGTTTTCTCCCCCAGTGTGACATCTGTCCTGTTCAGCAGGTGATTGTTCATGGGACGGAGCATGCCCATGTAAAAGGACCCTAATGGGACGTACACAGGGTCGGACTTTTCGACCGGACTGGTCTGACGGACGCTGACGGACCAAATCTGGCGAACAATCCGATCATGTGTGGGCTTCAGCGGACCTTTCCAGTCGCAAATCTGACGGACTTTAGATTTGGATCATGCTTCAAATCTTTACGTCGTAACTCCGCCGGACCCAGAAATCCGCTCGTCTGTATGCTAGTCCGACGGACAAAAAATGTCGCTAGGGCAGCTATTGGCTATTGGCTATGAACTTCCTTATTTTAGTCCGGTGTACGTCATCACGTACGAATCCGTTGGACTTTGGTGTGATCATGTGTAGGTAAGTCCGGTCGTTAGAAAGTTCGTCAAAAGTCTGTTGAAAGTCTGTCAGACAGGCTGTTGGACTTTTGTAGCTGAAATGTCCGACTGTGTGTACACGGCATTGGACTTTTTGTTCCTGTATTATGAGCATATTTGCTCTTTAAGCTGTTAGAAGCACCATTGGTATGACAGTTGGACAAAACCCTGTAACTAAGCTGCAAATATGTCTAAAAATCCAGTACCCATATCCTCGAGATTGGCCACAGATGCACTTAAAAATCCAACACCTAATGTTCGAGTTGCTTCTATTGTTGCACATGGAGGCAGATGTTCTCAGACTTCTAGTTTCTAGGTAGGACTGACTTTAATTTAATTTTTATGCAACACATAAAAAATATGGTCAGAGTTGTAAGTTGTCTCTCTGGCGAGAGAGGACCCAGGTCAAAGTAGGGGTTCTTTAGCATGCACACTGTTCACCTACAGCCCGGATTACCTTCTCACCACTGGATGGAATACTCATTGTACCTTTTGTGAAGGTAGAAACCATTGCACAATATTTATCAGGAAGCTACTAATAAGCAGAGTCCTAAAAATATAAATATTTCTTTTTAATGCAGCTAAAGGAACGTTGAGCGAAGACACCATTCGAGTCTTTCTACAACAGATCGCAGCTGCCATGAAGGTGTTACACAGCAAGGGAATCATCCACAGGGACCTAAAGCCACAGAATATTCTTCTCTCTTATGCCACTCGGAAGAAGCTTAATTTTAGTGGCATCCGGATTAAAATCGGTAAACAATGATGTGGACACAATCTTATGCACACATAATAAAGATATTAGATTTGGAGGTGGATAAAATATGGACGATATTTTTTAAATTAATCCTAATTTTATAGTTTTAATAGCATTTTTCTAACTCTACTTAGCATCCACTCAGGTGTTGTCATATTCCAACATTTCCTAAAACCCACTATAGGTTAGAAGCTTGAATGAACACAGGTATACTATTTTTTTATTTTTTAAAGAAAAACACTGTACGGGTTTTCCTCCCACCCTCTTTATTCATTAGGCCCCATTCACACGTGAGCTTTTTGGTGGCTCAACAAAACTCTCAACATTAAAAATCCCATTGTTTTAAATGGTGCCCGTTTCTAGCCAAGTGTTCAAACACCTGCCACTCTAAAAAGAATAGAAGCTTTTTTTATACAAATTTGGCCGTTCTAGCCTTATACGTAAATGGTGGGGCCTGAAAAGTGCAAAAGCACGTTATGCTCCTTTTTCAGGCACACCGATAATAAAAGTCTGTGTGCCTAAAAACAGGCAGTCTACCCCAAGAAACTCCTATATGGAATATCACTCCTAAAACACAAAAAAAAAACACACTTAAAATTTCCTGAGTGCACTAGTCTCAAGTGTGAATATGGAATTCTACCACAAATCAGACCTCGGAATCAGCATAGTCCTGCTTTACACTGCCTGGCTCTCCATTGCATCAAACTTTGTATACATTGTTTTCTCCAGTGCACAGGAGCCTTTCCAAGCTTTGTGGAGATGACTTGGAGAGCCAGGAGAGGATGAAATGTTAACACTGTCCATTAGGACTGCTTTGCATCTGAATGTTCTATGCTTTAAAAAAATTGTAACTACAGCTAGCCCTTTATTTCTATTAGTAACCCCATGTTCTGAAGGGCTGCAAATACAGATTAGTACTTTTTGTAGTATTTGAAGAAAAACACTTTAGACTGCCCATTTAAATTGTTGCATTTTAATGCACTAAACTGCATGTGTTCAACTTCCGTAATAAAAAATTGTCTGTTCCCATCTCAACTTTGCCTCTGCAGTGCATTCTTAAAAATATCACGTTCATTTTTTTTTAGCATTTCAGTATATTAGAATGCCTATGAACGTCAACAGCAACAGGAACTAACAAACCTTGTCAATGGCTGTTAAAGTATTTATTACCCCAACATGTCATATTTCTGATCTGTTGTACCATGTACTTATGTTAAAAAGTATCCTTTTCTCTTTAAATTTCTTCCTTTGTGGCAGATACCTGGTGTTCTTGCCAGTCCTTCTGCTTTCCTACTTCAAACTGACCACACCAGGCATAGAAGCACATCCATCCCAGAGTCGTCAGATTTCTGGCTGTGCTGGGAGCACAGCCTGCCTGTCCTCCAATGGCCAAAACCTGTACTGACACACCCCTCCATTCACAGCCATTCACTAGGAAGATCAGTGTATTGCTCTTTCCTTGCCTTTTGCGCCCCCTATGAAGCTGAGGACATGAAAACAGAGGTCATGTAATCGCTTATTAAAAAAAAAATGTTTTGCCTTGTATGCCTCACATGGTGAGGGTTCACATATACTTCAACTCTAACCACCCCAAATTCTAAATTCAAAAACACATTGAACGTGTGTGTCAAACGTGTTGGCGCAAGTAAATGCATATAGATACATGACAGTACTCATGCCAAACAATACAAAAAAACCCACACCTCTCCACACATGCATAGATATAAATGGGCCCTTAATATATCTGTTACTAGGTGAGGATAATCTTGAGCTGAGCTGCCACCCATGTCTTTTTTTTTTTTTTTTTTTTTTCTTTTTGTTTCTCTCTTGACGTGTTAGAATGTTAGTTACCTTTTTTTTTTTTTTTTCGCCCCTATTATAGCGGACTTTGGCTTTGCTCGTTATCTGCAGAGTAACATGATGGCTGCTACATTATGTGGTTCTCCAATGTACATGGTAAGGTTTTCATTTTATTTCTTGATTCGACCATTATGAAAAATATTGTGAATATTTGTATGGCTAGTATTTGGTATGATTATTCACATTTACGTGCAGACAAACTTGTTCAGCACAAGGGTCAGAAACAGGGGTTAGAATAAGGTTCTAATACTTCTAGGGTGTGCCTGAGCAGTTATAGCAACAGAATCTTTTTAGGAAAATTGAAATATTTATTGGGACCTTTTAGGTTATAGCTTGTCCCAACTCCTGTCAGTTGCACAATCTAGTCTGCATGTAAATGTGAAAAAAATATATTTTCACACTTCGTTTAACGTGCTGCATTAATTTCTGCAGTGATGGAAGGGAAAAGAATGAGATATGTAGCATGCAGAGAGAAGATAGTGTGAGCTTTGTTTTGGAGTCACATTGACCTGCCACTTATGTGATAACACTAGTTAGCTCACATGCTGGATTGATTGCTGAATTCCTAGAACCATGTTTTGAAAGGACACAGAGTTCACACTGACCTTAACATGCTATTAGGTAATGTACCATGACCTGTGTTTTTAAAAATCCTAAACCTGGTAAAAAAAAAAAGTATAGTGGTTAAAATAAATTTAGTTGGTTTAAATAACATGTACAAATGATAGTATATAATACATAAATAGTTATCATCTCTCCATCCCCATCCTGCAGTCCTCTACCTAAGTCAGTTGAAGCCCTGCTGCAGAAGATGGTCTGCAGTAAGTGCAATATTTACGAAGACCTGTTAACCACTTGCCAACCACTCTTTAGCAGTTTTACTGCTACAGAGTGGCAGCTGTGCATCGGATCACTTGTGTGTGTGTGTGTGTGTGTGTGTGTGTGTATATACACACATGATTCTGGACCTCCGCCTGAAGGGGGCTCGCACGCCACTGGCGTTGTGCTTCTGCTATGAGAATTCATAGCAGAAGCGAGTCGGTGGGTCCCAGGGACTCAATGTTCTCCGGCACCCACCTATTGTGTGTAAATCAACAGTAAATGTAAACGAGGCAGATCCCGGATTCTGATGTAGAGGTGATCAGTTACCATCAAAAGAAAGCTCTATTTGTGTGTGTGTGTGGGGGGGGGGGGGGGGGATTACATACGTTTTATTTGGGTACAGAGTTGCATGACTGAGCAATTGTCAGTTAAAGTGTACCAGTGCCGTATCGCAAACAATGGCCTGGTCATGAAGGGGGGTAAATCTTCCAGAGGTCAAGTGGTTAAGCATACAAAAGCAGGCTGCAGACAGTGTACAGGAAGAGGGGTGTAACACTGATTAAATGTAATACAAACATAGGATACATATACAAATCCTGATAGCTGACTTTAACTGGCTGGATCCATAAAGCTAGAATAGCACCTAAGGCATGCTAGGAGGGGGAGAAAATGGGCTTCAAGAAGGTAACCTCCAGTTAACCAAGTGATATCCAGACATGGCAAGAGTCAGCCTGAAAGGGTTCTAAGGGTTGCTCCACAAATCAGAAGAAAGTTGGGAGATTAGGAAGTTCGAAGATTAGAGAAGCACTTAATGACACACGCAGAAGGGATGGAGTTTAAGTGAGGAGAGCCTGGAAATCGCAATATGCTCGCCAACATGTCCATGTAGCGCGAGTTGTGTCAGGATGCACACTGTCCTCCGCTCCTAGCGTCTCCTTTGCCATTATGTCATTAAGAAACTGGGCCCATTCCAAGAGCGAAGGGGGAGAGTTTGACTTCCAGTGACGTGAAATGGCCACTCTGGCAAATCTAAAATGTTTTATATAAGGAATTGTCTTTCCCCTGCTCTTGTGAGGTCAGTTTTTAAAATGGCATTTTAAACATCATAATATTTTTTTCAGTTTAAATGCTCAATTTGTGTGTGTTTATAAATTGTGATATTGGGGAATTCAGCTCAGTTGTAGAAGCATTTGAGTCCATGCTAGTCCAAACTGTGGCTTTTAAGGCTTGCTAGGCCATAATTATTAAACAAACTTAAAATAAAATACACAAAACAGTTGCCCAAGCAGGAGATTTTCACCAGCAAAATCAAATAACGGAAAAAATGCTGAGCCACCTGGCTCTCTCCTCAGCAGTGCCTCTGCTTAGCCCTCAACCTTGGTTATTCTGTGGTCTCTCAGACAATCTTGCCTAGTTCTCGTGGTTATCTCAGCCTTTAGTTACAGCACCCTCCTGGCCTCTCAGTAGGGGATCACCTGGCACCCGGGGCTCTCTCTCCTCTGGGACTTAGATTCCCTCAGTCCCTTGGATTAATTTATCCCCTCAGGGCTCCCAGTTCTCCAGATTTGCTTAGCTGTCCTGACTCTCTGTCCTGTGGGAACGGAGTCTCTCCTCCAACATGGAGTGCAGTTTCCTGAGTGGAGCACTTTTCTTGCTTGCTTCTACTGAGTAGTAGAACACTTAAGCCTGGTACACAGCAGTAATAGTTTTTTTAAAAACTGTCAACTCTGTTCGGAAATGGAGCTGTTGTGTTCTGACAGGGGGACGCAACCCCCCCCCAAGCAAACACTCTGGTCAGCGTTCTCAGGCATTGGCTGAGAGCGCTAATCAAGGGCTGGTCGGCTGCTGGTTTACCAGCATGCTCGTCCAACAGAAGCCAGCCCAGCTGACATACACACAGGCCGAATGTCGGCTGGTTTTTATTGAACTGGCCGTGGTCTCCCTATATTAGGCATTACACAACTTGCAGGTTTCCAGTAAGACCTGGACACAGAATTGAAGGCTTCGTCCTACCCAAGACTCTTTGAAGCCCTTGAAATCTGCACCCTGATGGGGCATTAAAAATAAATAAATACACAGTGGTGTAGTGGTTAGCACTCTCGCCTAGCAGTAAAAAGGGTCGCTGGTTCGAATCCCAACCACGACACTACCTGCCTGGAGTTTGCATGTTCTCCCTGTGCCTGCGTGGGTTTCCTCCGGGTACTCCGGTTTCCTTCCACCCTCCAAAGACATGCTGGTAGGTTAATTGGTTTCTGTCCAAAATTGGCCCTAGTATATGAATGTGAGTTTGGGGACATTGGATTGTGAGGGTAAGGACTGATGTTAGTGTGATTGTATGTGTGGAGCACTGCGTAAATTGACGGCGCTATATGGGTACCTTTAAATAATAATATAATAGATGAGCATCTTAATGAGACACAATGTACAGGGATAGAGACAATTGTAGACACGCACCCACACTTACTCAGGTTGAACTGGATGGACTTGTGTCTTTATTCAACCTTGCTAACTATGAATCCTGATTATGTTCATGGAAAAAAGAACCTTTCTATAGGCTGGTAATCACTCACTTTATATATGTGTATATGTAATAAGACACTATAGTAGGTGTAATTATAAGTGTACATGTTATAAAACATTATAGTAGGCTTAAAGAGAACCATATTCAGGAAGGCATCTAATTAAAAGAACAAAACAAATCCCAGATTCTCCAAGGCCTTTTCACCTGACATGCACATTCTGGCCAGTCCTTGGCAAGCAAACTTTCCATAAACTGAAATATGTAGGTCCTGCGTGTCTGCTATGAAGTGGTAGAGATCAATCTTCAATTTGTTAGTGTTTCTATTTATTCTTTCAGTTGTGTTTTATTCTTTGCAGCTGTCCTGCTGTTCATTTTTCCAGACTGCAGTCTTATCTTAGCCTCTCAAAGCTTTAATTAACCTGCAGTTTCTTTAAGCTTCTCCCTCTAGCTAATATCGGCAGGGAGTATGACTCCAGTGCTGGCTTTGCAACCCATAACTTGTCCTGGTTATTTTATCATTATTATTTACTTTCCAGCAGACTGCCGTCTGTTCTTTACGGTGTTGTCGCCAATCGATTGTGTGTTGGTCAATTTACAATCCACCTACTTTCAGCATCTTTATTACCTTCCATTTGTCCTGTCTCCTCCAGATATCATGTTTATTTACTTTCCCTTTATCCAGTGTAGGCAAGCTGTTCATCGATGGATGGTATTCGCTATTAGAAGTCCTGTGTTGCATGCTTTCATATGGTTCTTTGACCACTGCAGCTATGCATAGTTTGTGCTATGTATCCCATGATCATATTACATATTTCACAAGTTCTGCTTTGCTGTATAGATTTGAGTCCTTCCTGATTTGGGAATTTTCTTTCTCCAGTATTATACGCATCACAACAGATGCCTAAAGGCCAGACTCCAATGAGGCAGTAACCCTGCACTGCAAGGGTTAAAGGCTCATTTTGTCTAGGGGTAAAGAATAAGCAGCAACCATTTTCCTCACTCATCCAGCAGTCAGTGCTCTCTGGAGCTCCTGTATGTGGACAGGCCCTCACTGTCCACTATTACAATGCAGGACCACTAGTTCTGCATTGTAAATGATGATGTTGGAGAGGCTGCAACTGGTCCTGTGGAGGAGAGGATCAGCTTTGCTTTTCAGAACTAGTTTCAGGTAAGGGAATCGATGTGAATGATAATTTCCAAAGTAACACATGTATGTCACTTTTTGCAAACAGTTTCATGATAAACAGTCTAGACTGCTTACAATGCTAGCCATATAACTATATGATCATTCAACGCAACAACTTTTTCCGTGAAAGAATACTTGAATAAATCAAGTTTACTAAATGGGTAGTTTGACTGCACACAATGTAGCGCTGTATATGAATATATTTCTGAAGATATAGCTTTAAAAACCAGCACCAGCCCAAACATTTTATTTTATTTTGTATAGCGGGAAGGAAGAAAGTTTTTGTTGGGGCACCAATCTCCTGTGGGTTTACAGACAGAAATAAATGCCTAACCAGAGATTTTGAATTCTTCCCCACTGTTTTGGCTTGAGTTAGACGTTAAGGCCTGAGTGCAGACAAAATAAAACAAATATCAACACATGGGGCCCAACTTAAGTCATTAGGATGTGTTTCTTGTGCTGATGCTTCTTCTTTAAAACTGATCTCTGTTTCCTGTCACTTTAAACAGTTTGTTTGGACCAAGCTGGTCTAAACAAACTATTTCCTTCACTAACTGCCACGCCAGCTCTCAGCTCTGTATGTACTGTATGTAGCTTCAGCTGGGTGCTGAATTCTGGCTGTGAGACAGAGAATTCCTGTATCACACCCGGAACAAAACAGAGTCCGGCTGAGAAGCACTCAGCCATTCATAGGCAGCTTTGTATTCTATGAATTAATACAAAGCTTCCTCTGATTAGCTGAGGTGGATAGGTGGGCTAATGACCTCAGCCCCCCACCACTGGGGGATGGATAATAGAATTAAGGGGCTGTTAAAGACCCTTATTAAGTGAGCCCAACTATGCCTGCCCTTTCTCCCTAGTTCCTCCATTCATAGAGCAAATAATTGGCAAGTTTTTAAAAAAAAGATTTATAAAAAGCATATATTTTATTTATTCAAAATTGTGATTACTGAACTTCACAACTACTTTGACTAAATCAAAATATAGAAGTTTTTCGAGAAGCTATCTGAAATCCACATTGTACTGATTGTTGACTGTTTAGACATGATGCCCTATGTGGGCTGCATTTCTGTTTGAATACCAACATGGTGATCTGTTTGCCTTTTCAGGCTCCAGAGGTTATCATGTCACAACACTATGATGCAAAAGCAGATCTTTGGAGCATAGGAACCGTCATTTATCAGTGCCTAGTTGGCAAGCCACCATTCCAGGTAACCATCTCTTGTGTATGCATTTACTGTTTTGTTTACTTCCTGTACTGGTCACTGTTTATTGCAGGAAATTGTGTGGGTTCTTTGATGTTCTTTGCTGCAAAAAATTATCTGTATGGCTCAAGTAGATAAATCTCTTTTAAATGTTTGATAGTGGGAATTTTTTTTATGTGAGATGCATAGGGCTTAAATATAAATCTGTTAGCATGAAAGAGACAAGAGCTTACAGATACATGCAGCTTACATAGACCTTTACCCGAGTCATGTCGTACAGAAGCCCTTTTTTATATATACACACACACCCCTATAAGTGAGATATATGACTACTTAGTAAGTGCAAATGATGGAATAGGGACACACTGTGTCATAATAGCATTCCATTTTTTTAAATGTTGTATTCACTAGTGTTTGTCAGATTCCACACCTCCCCTCCCAATAATAGTATCTATTGATAGAGGAAACTTTGCCACGTGCTTGTTAATTTAGAGTTATACTGTAGCTGGTCAGTACTGTGGAATGTACACTTTCATTAGGTTTGTTGTCAAAAATTGCAGTATCCGCCAGCTTTTCTTTCTTTAATCGTACATCGTGGGACACAAAGCCATAGTAATTACTATGTGGGTTATAGTCCACCTTCACGTGCTGGACACTGGCACACCCTAAACAGGAAGTTGCCTCCCTATATAACCCCTCCCACTCCTGGGAGTATCTCAGTTTTTTCGCCAATGTCTAAGTTGGTCATGAGTAAAGATGTGCTGTGCTAAGCTCCACTGGAACAATCCTTGCTAGCCGGATCCATTCAAAGTGTCTTTTTGGCCGAATTGAATGGTACTCGGGCCTTGTGTCCGAAGAAACAAAGTTTTGCCTTTAAACGCTTCTCTTTTTAGAGAGCTGGACCCCGCGATCCAGTGCTTTTTGGTATTTAAGGCCATAAAGGTTTTCTGGCGGTGGTGCTATTACAGGTCCAGGATTGTGGGTTTTGCCAAGGGTCACCAGCTCCCGAAGGTTTGTTAACAGAACCCACCGTGAAGGGTGAAGATTGGGTCTGTTGGTTTTACCACAGAAAACCCTGCAGCGGGAAAGGTAAGTGGAGTTTTCTAAGAATTTTTTGAATTTTCTTATGAATGTCTCCTTTAATTTAGTGAATGTTGTCATGTCTATGTGTCACCACTGGGGGCTGTATAGAGCACCTACCTTCTCACGCTTCCTCAGAGCTCAAGTTGTGTCCGGTACAGCAGCTTCCTTTCCTCCAGCCAGC
This sequence comes from Lithobates clamitans, assembly GCA_037952925.1. Lineage (NCBI taxonomy): Eukaryota > Metazoa > Chordata > Amphibia > Anura > Ranidae > Lithobates > Lithobates clamitans. The sequence continues at coordinate 17,434,695 of JBBGZY010000251.1, read as the reverse complement.
AGCAGACCTCCGGTAAGTCTGGGGGGTTTCCTCCCCACCAGATGCCCCCCACCTGTGCTGTTTTCTCCCCCTCTTCAGAAGGAAGAAGCGCCAGGGGAAAAAAAAACGAACTGCACGCCGCCCTCCTCGGCGGATTCCAGGCTCCCTCTTCGCCATTTTTCCCCCCTCACTGTACGATCCCATAGGATCAGAGGCCCGCGCTCACGTGGGAAAGCTCTTTTTTAAAAAGAGAGGAGGGGGGGCCATAGGTGACGGAGGGGGGCTTAGTGCGGCGTTGGCATCCTCCAACGTCCAGCGCGGGAGAGTTTTTTTTTTAAAAGCACCATTGTTACTGCTGCAAGCTGCGGAGGGATACAAGAGCAAGAGGGGCATGAAAGAGGTTTTGGTGACACAGGCATTCCTTTCGACACATTTACTATTTGCATCAGGCTGAGCATTAATAGCAGTGGCTGACTGTTGCTCAAGCAATGAATGCGATTTCTTCTGTTAGTACCACTGCTCTGTGCATCAGGCTATGTTCAGAAGGGGGGGTTGAAATGCCCCCCCAAAAAAGGAGCTATAAGGGTTCCCCTCAAGCTCTGGAAAGCCTACTCTACAAATGGCATCCTCCCCTGAGAGGAGGTGGCTGGTCAGAGTGAGCATCGGGGCCATGAAATGTTTGCAACTGTTTTCAGCACTGCAGTCCCTGTTCATTTTACTCTTTTTTTCCTAAGGCCATGGTAGGTTTTTGAAAAAAAAAAAGTTTAGCAACTTTAATCACATCCCAGTGTGGTCAAGATGCCACAGGTTCTCTTCCATTTTCCTAGGACCCTCAGACTGAGGAACTAGGGGCAGGAGAAGACGAATTCCCTCAGGCGACTGTGGTGAGGCTGATGACTCCTCTTCTGAGGTGTCAAATGCGGGAGAGTCAGCTTTCACAATCTGATACAATTTTTTGCTGAATGATCTGCTCCACATTTATGTACCCTTAACTGAGTGTTTGGGTTCGCTAAAGCCTCCTCAAAGCTGTGCATGCCTTTTCCTATCCATTCATTGTTGGACATTTTTTTTGTATCTGGAGGATCAACCAAATAAGCATTATTTTCCTTTCTAAAAAGTTTTCACACTTTATCCTATGGTAGAGAAAATTCACTAAGTAAGGTATACCAGCAATTAACGCTACTATATCCTTTGTGGGTAAGTTTGACTTGTCCGGCAGACAATACTCAAATACTTAGGGATCCAATTGATAAAAGGTTGGAATTCCTATTAGAAAAAAAAAAACACTTTTTTCTCTGGCAGTTTGAGTGTGTCAGCCTGTGCTGACGGTAATTGGTTAATCGTTGAGAGACCAGTTTAAACAGGTGTTCAAGGTTATCCTGCTCAGCAGGTCCAGGAGGCAGCTTTATGTTTGCAAAAGTTGCTATGACAGATTCTATCCTTTAGGCCTTGCGCCCTTCGCTAAGTGTCATGCAAGAAGCTCCTGGCTAGTCTTCCTTTTTGCGGTGAAACAGCTATCTGGGGATATTTTGGATAATATATCCAAAGAATTTCTAGTAAAAGAAAGATACCCCTTTTGCCATTTAAGTGAAGGAGTAAATGTATTTTTATTTCAAATCTCCTTCTTCTGTGCCGTACCTTCCGCCGTCAGGTTTTTTTTTTTTTTGAAAATCTTTTTATTGAGTATAAGACATACAAACAATTAACAACAATTAAACCTGCCACAGCATTGGGACTAGACCCACGCAGGAGTCAGTGCCAGCTGGCCATTGGGCTGCATCCAGCATTAATATCACACATCTGTAGCATGTCCGAAAAAAAAAAAAAACAATAACAAACAAACCTAGTGCGGTATTGGCTCCTGCTCAATTAGGTATTTCAGGATCAGATTTATCAGCTGAGACCCATGGGACAATATTAGATGTCAATTAAACCCATTTCCGAGATTACATTACCATAAAATCAACCAATGTATCGGTATCACTTTCTCCCGTAGACTGGTATTATGTACCTGTTCAATCAGTCTGCAGTTGCCGTGGAGGCCTCAGCTAGCCATTTGGCCCACACTCTATCATATTTTTCCGCCGTCAGGTTTAAAGGGTAATCCTCAGGGTTAACCCCAGGGACAAAAGAGGTATTGGGGGGGGAAGCCTACAGGATACTGTAGCCTCCTTATGAGGAGGTGCCCCCACTTGCTCAATAGGGCAAATTCTTCTGCAGTTCTCAGGGATCTGGCAGAAGGAGTGTCAAGACGAATGGGGGACTTCCTCAATAGCTCCAAGGTACAGACTGGAGTTCCAAGAGTTTCCGTCTCCTCGTTTTCTCGGATCATACGTTCCTAAGGATCCAGAGAAAAATAAATCTTTCTCTCAAGCATTGGACCATTTTTTGGCAAAAGGTGTTTATGATGGCCCCCATGTAATAGCAGAGGTTGGGGTTTGGATAAATCCTAAGGGACTTTCTGGATCTCAAAAATCTAAAATTCAATTCCTGAATATAATCTCTCTTTTTGCATGAAGTCAATCCAATCTGTTATCTCCTTCCTACAAGGAGGAGAACTTCTGGCGTCTATTGACGTCAAAGATGCATATCTCCATATGCCTATTTCCTTGCTCACTAGTAGTATCTACTTTCATAGTGGAAAATCTTCATTTTCAGTGTGTAGCTCTGCTTTCCGATCTAGCTGCCGCTATCCCCTTTTTTCTTAGGCGCTATAACTTTTGCGCAAACCAATCAATACACGCTTATTGTGATTTTTTTTTTTTTTTTTTTTTTTAATGTTCATTTTACCAAACATATGTAGCAAAATATATATTGGCCTAAACTGATGAAATATATATATTATAATTTTTTATTTTTTTTTAGATATGTATTATAGCAGAAAGTAAAAAAAAATATATACATTTTTTTTTTGTTTATAGCGCAAAAAATAAAAACCGCAAAGGTAAACAAATACCACCAAAAGAAAGCTCTATTTGTAGGGAAAAAAAGGACATCAATTTTATTTGTGTACAGCGTTGCATGCCCGCGCAATTGTCGATTAAAGTAACACAGTGCCGTATCGCAAAAAATGGCCTGGTCATAGAGGGGGTAAAACCTTCCGGTCTTTAAGTGCAAATCAATTTATAACTTTTTGAAATGCGTTTTTCTGGATATTTTTGTTTTGTCTCTCCCTGTTAAAATAAACCGACCATTAAAATTATAGACTGATCATTTCTTTGTCAGTGGGCAAACTTACAAAATCAGCAGGGGATCAAATACTTTTTTCCCCTCGCTGTATTGACAGTACACATGTAGTCAGGAGATATGTGCTTCGGTGTCCTCCAAATTTAGTGCAAAGTTAAGGTGTAGTTACCCAATCATAGCATTAACTTGTATCTGTTGGTCAAGAGATTTGCTAAGTATATAGCCAGTTTACAGAACTTTCCTTGAGGGTTTTTTTTTTTTTTTTTTTTCTAACAGGCAAATAGTCCCCAGGATCTGCGATTGTTCTATGAGAAGAATAAGAACCTTGTTCCAAGGTAATTCTTAATAGGCACACTTTTTTTCTTTTTATAGGTCCAATGTATTGTGGGCTATAGTTGTGCACCAGCTGTTGCTCTAGTGTAATAGTGAATTTTCTGCAATGGTATTATTGCCCTCGGGTACCAAAATATGAGCCCTGTATGTGTTAGAGCATATCTATTAGGGTGTTTTTACATTCATTGTGATTTTTGCTATTTTTATGAGCCAACTTTGTGCTTGCACCATCATGCTAAGCAAATTTTTTGTGCTTTGGACACTTAGATTATGAACATGCTTATCATATGTTTGTATGGCATCTTACAGCGTACCCGGGGAAACGTCTCCATACCTGTCTGACTTGCTGCTGGGACTACTTCAGAGAAACCAAAAAGACAGGCTTGACTTTGGTAAGTTTAGTTTTTACAGATACATTTTATTCTGTATGCAACCTGTGTGTATAAAGAGACACTGTTACCTTGCCCATTGAGGCCTGTACAGTAGAAGTACAGCTTATTTGGTGGAAGCAGGATAGGCTTCCCTGAAGAGCAGTATTAACTCAGTTTTGGAAAGATTGCGTTTAAAGAGGAGCTCCAGGCTCCTTCAGAAAAAATTAAGTCAGCAGCTACAGATACCCTGTCGCAGCATTTTACGCTTGTTGGCGTGGACTTTCTGCACATCGCAAGACTGTCCATTCCTCTTCCATCGTTTCTCAGGGAGCCTGAACCCATTGGACCATGCAGGATTGAGGACTTTTGGCGGATGAGCCATCACACGATAAGTTCGTTTTTACATTCTGTAAGTGTTTTTAACCGCTGTTCCAATAAACCCCCTTGTGATACTGCACTTAGGTGTGTGTACTTGTCTCACTTACAGAGCTGGCTCAACTCTGAGGATAGCAGCCAGACAGTGCTTCACAACTTATGCCCCGGCATCAGAGACCGTGTTTACCATCTCAGCAGTTATTGCTGTATGTTTGCCTGAACTATCGTTTGCATACACTCCATGCGCCTGATTTTATGACTTTCGCTACAAATACTGTATCTGCTAACTTTTATTGTTAGGACACTTATCTATCCAGGAATCCAGTGGTGTCCTCACCCCAGCCGATTTTTCATTTGTCTGTCGGGTAATGCTGCTGCGGCCATTTCCACTAATGGAAACTGGCAGTGAAGCTTTGCGGCTTCACTGCCGTTTCCCTACTGCGCATGCGCTCTAAGAATGGGCCAGCTTCGGCGGAAGGAGGAGGGGGGTTGAACTTCCAGCTGAATTTGCCGCAGCGAACTCAGCCGGAAGTGGGGCGGGTATCTGTCAAAACCAGGTATTCACTCCTCCCAAAAAGTGCCAAATGTGGCAGTGTGGGAGGGGGAAAAGGGTAGACAAACAAAGCTTCTCCTTTTGGGTGGAGCTCCGCTTTAAGTAAGAGCTGTGACACCCACACTGATATGTCTCTTGATAAATTAGTAATGCACAAGGTAGACTGATGAGAACAGAGGAGTAGAGTTAGATTTGGGTGTCTTTTGCATAGATATAGTATTGAGAGGCTATCAAGTGACCCAAGGAACAGGTACAGATAGAAAAGAGAAAAGATGTGTTCTTGCTAAACCTAATAAAAGGAAACCTGTGCCAACAGCAATATGGAGGCTCCTGTTACTGACTTCTTTCTGAAAATGCTAGTTAGCCAGGCATGCCTGATCCTATGACTTCAGTATTCCCATGTCACGGACCTGGAACGTGCATGTGCCCAATACGATTGAACAGAACTCAGAATGCTGTGTTCAATTATGTGTTCTAGGTCAGTAATCTAGGAGGTCTGATGCTCTGAAATGCGAGCCCTGTATTACTCTTCACACAGATTTCCTTTTAAAGCTTTTTCCTTTTAGTTGTGTTTCCTTAGCAACTCTTAACCAAACTAAGCTAGTTTAGGCGCTTACTTACCTCTCCATTACATTGTTGGCTGCCACAGGTCCCTAATCTTACACTATATTACCAAAAGTATTGGGACACCTGCCTTTACATACACATGAACTTTAATGACATCCCAGTCTTAGTCCGTAGGGTTCAATATTAAGTTGGCCCACCTTTTGCAGCTATAACAGCTTCAACTCTGGGAAGGCTGTCCACAAGGTTTAGAAGTGTCTATGAGAATGTTTGACCATTCTTCCGGAAGCGCTTTTGTGAGGTCCGGCACTGATGTGGATGAGAAGGCCTGGCTTGCAGTCTCGGCTCATCCCAAAGATATTCTATCAGGTTGAGGTCAGGACTCTGCAGGCCAGTCAAGTGCTTCCACCCCAAACTCGCCCATCCGTGTCTTTATGGACCTTGCTTTGTGCACTGGTCCAAATCATTTGGTGGAAGGGGGATTATGGTGTGAGGTTGTTTTTCAGAGGTTGGGTTTGACCCCTTGGTTCCAGTGAAGGGAACTCTTAAGGCGTCAGCATACCAAGCAACAGTTTGGGGATGGCCCATTTCTGTTCCAACATGACTGTGTACAAAGACATGGATTAGTGAGTTTGGGGTGGAGGAACTTGACTGGCCTGCTCAGAGTCCTGACCTCAACCTGATAGAACACCTATGGGATGAATTAGAGTGGAGACTTCTTGTCTACATCAGTGCCTGACCTCACAAATGGACTTCTGGAAGAATGTTCAAACTTTCCCATAGACACACTCCTAAACCTTGTGGACAGCCTTCCCAGAAGAGTTGAAGCTGTTATAGCTGCAAAGGGTGGGCCAACTCAATATTGAACCCTATGGACTAAGACTGGGATGCAGGCGTCCCAATACTTTTGGTAATCTAGTGAAGGAATGGAGCCAATAGCCTAGCATTTCTTGTGTTTGAGCATGGGCCCATGCAGGTCTAGAGGGAGTTAGTGTGAAGAAATGGCCAGTTCTGAGAAAAGATAGGTTCTGATGTAAATAGTGGAGGAGGTGCTGCTGCCATTGTGGTGAGATAAACAAACATCTAGAGCAGCCGTTCTCAACCTTGCATGTCTTGTCTCTTACTTTCAATTATGTACAGCAAGTGCAAAATCACACCTATGACATCATCCGGTTTTGAAAAATAAAAACTTATTAGCTCAGCATGGACAAAGATTTTTTGTCAAATGTGAAATAAAAAGCAGATTGTAAAATATTAGCAAAGCCCAGTCTTTGTCATAATATGTGAATATTATTAAAAGCATACTCTTGCCCATTCTCTTTCTGATAATTGCTGTTTGGACAAACAAGCCTATTCCATTGAAAGTAGTTGAACTGGTGTTTTGACACAAGAGGTTGTAATCTAAATAAGCATTGTAGAGCAAGGTGTTATTGGTGCACTGCCACATTTCTAAGGTTTAAATTTAAAATGCTTTTATCCTCATGAGAACATTCTGTTCCCAAAGCCTATATTGTCCTTTCAGGAGACTCGGGGGCGTAGAAGGCTGCTCAGCACAGTTGGTGTCGCAATTCTCTCCTATGACAACAGAGCTGACAGCTAAGCAAGCAGCCATGTACACCTCGACTTGGCTTTTTTTCATTGAGTTAATTATTAGTCAGCCTGAAATTCTGCCAAGACTTGATATACCAAATATTGTGTTTACATGTCTGAAAATAGACTGATTTCTCTAAAAAGAGAAAAGACGTTTGCATTGTTATGTTTTCCTCTCCAGATCCAAGACATGTTTTTCAGAATTAAGAGGGGTTTTTCAGGACACCATGCAAGGAGCAAAGAAGCAAATGCAATATGCAGTCACCATAACAACCAGTCAGAATTCACTCTTCTCTAGCCAGACCAATGCAAGATGAATTTTGGTTGCTTGCTGTTAGTACTGCAATTTGCACTTAGTGCTTTGCTTCTTCCAGCGATCATTCTGGTGCTCAGTATAAAAAGGTAAATGGTAAATAAGAGATGGCTCTACAAGGTGGCATACAACTTGTTGGGCTTAACCTCTTATAAGCCAGCACATTTTTTAAAAGTGCTGCAATTTCTGGACTTCTTTTTTAAACCCCTTTACATCTGAATTTGCTTAAAGTGGGGTTCCACCCAAAAAAACAAAAATACCTGAAAAATTCTAAAAAAAAAAAACACAAAAAAACATTTGGATATTTTTTTTTTACTTACCTCTAAATGCCTGTTGCTAGGGGGTCCCTCGTAGTCTGCCTCTTCCTTTGCCTGGGCTGGTGACATCACTTCCCCCTCGGCACAGGAAGGGCTCGGCTCTGCTCCCTCCCTCCTGTCAATCATCTGGGACCCATTACAGGTCCCAGGTGATTAAGCGGCCAATCACGGCGCCGCTCGCGCATGCGCAGTGGGTGCCAGGCTGTGAAGCCACAGCCCGGCGCCCACAGTTGAAATGCCGGCGCCGGCGAGCGGAGGGGGGGGCGAGCGGGGCTTCGATCCCCTGCATCGCTGGACCCAGGGACAGGTAAGTGTCCAATTAAAAGTCAGCAGCTGCAGTATTTGTAGCTGCTGACTTTTAATTTTTTTTTTTTAATGGACCCCCTGGGTGGAACTCCTCTTTAAGTATGTAGGAATCAAAAAGCAGTGAATTGTCACATTTTGTATTTGAAAGCAATATGTTTTAGGATGGAATTTCTCTTTATTTAAGGATAAGACATTTGAAATATTTTTAACAAAATTGATCATAAACTTAAAAGAAGTAGAAAACAACATTTATACTCAACTAGGTGGCTGCAGCATCGATCCCCCACTGGCTCTGCAGTGGGAACTGAGCGATCAAACACCTCTGATCACTCAGTTTTACCCCCTTCACTTTGTGCAGAAAACCAGAAGAGAAGGGCTGGCTCAGGCTCTCGTTGGATCGCTGAAAGGCTGAGCCAGGTGCTGGTCCAGGGTTCTGGGTGGATCCGGACCATATGGTCAGAATCTTTTCAGCGCCTGGACCGGCTCTGTGGCATTAGCCTACAGGGGGCTTCAGCACGCTAACTGCTGAAAACTGGTCACAGGAGTGAAGAACAAACTGCACTCCTGTGATCTATAGGCCAAGCATAGCCAAAAAAGCTTTGGCTAAACTTCTCCTTTTTAAGGAGACTTTTTGTTTTTTTTTGCACCTAATGCATTGTATAGGAAGCTTTGATACTATTATGTTTTTTTTTTAGAAGAGCTATTGAAATAGAAACATTCACAAAAATGCTTTTTGGGAAAAAATACATAATTGTGTGTCCTTGTATGTGTGTTCATTTCTTCTCTGATGGGGCATTTTAACCTAAGATATACCTTTCATTTTGGTGACTTTCCAAAGCAGCTTGTTGACTGTGGCTAGCTTCTAGACTGCTAGATAAGGCTGTCCATCATAGGTGTCTTCATGCCTTTTTTAATTACCTCCTTGTGGGCAAGGAGCCACAAACTTTTGCAACTCCAAAAGGACTTTGCTTATCAGAAGGGATGGGTGATCTATGCCGGGTTAAGTTTGCAGGAAAACTCAGCAGGACATTTACAAACCCTGAACTATTTTTGATATCCGTGGAAGATGAATGGTGTTATTTTTTTCTAGCTCTTTTCATGGCAAATAGGCAATAGGAAAAACATTTCAAAATATACCAGCTGGGAAAAGATATTTTCATGCAGCTTTAAAGGCAGCTTTGAAAGTGGTATACTTAAAAGTGCATCTACAGCCAAAACATTTTTGTTTTGGATAGAGTAGAAAAGGGTTAAAACAGGTGTGTGTGTGTGTGTGTGTGTGTGTGTGTGTGTGTGTGTGTGTGTGTGTGTGTGTGTGTGTGTGTGTGGTGGTGTGTTTTTTTTTTTTTTTTTTTTTTTATCTGTGCACGACTGGGACATTTTTCTTAAATTCCTGTCCCGGAGACAAAACACAAAAAATTCTTCACCACCGCCCACATCTTGTTCTATGGACAACTTAAAAATGTTGGATTTCCCATTATTTTTTTGATGACAATGGTCACTAGTACAAATAGAGGACTGTGAGCACAGGCACCAATCAAATTTTGACAGGTCTAACACTTCCCAACTGTATCTAAAAAAAAAAAAAAAATGTGGAGATGCATTTAAAAGCTGAACCTTAGAAAAACAAAAAGTCCTCTCTTGCGAGGAGCTCTGCCTGCACTGCAAATCGTTAAAGTGGATGTAAACCCCAATTTTTTTTTTTATTTTTTTTTATATCATACTGTAGAGTATAAGATTTCCTATCATTTGAGCCCAGTCTTGCCATATAGTTAATCCATCTCTGAGCAATCCTCTTTTATTGTTCAGTGAGATGAAACTTGACAGAGAAAAACTTTGTCAAATCCTCCCCCTTGCTGTGAGTGACAGGTGATTTACATATCTCGTGCACTAGCCTAAGACCTGCATTATTTTTTCATTCCCTCCCACTCCTTTCTTCAGCAGCTCTGCAAGGATTGGCTGTTCCACACCTCAGCATGATTTGTGTCTTTTCACTGGATGTTAGAGATCATAGCAGAAGTTTAGTGTAAGAAATACACAGGAGAAAATGCATATTGACAAGGGGAGTGTAGAGGTGGGCGGGGAGTCTACTGACATCATGACTCCATCCACCGAGCTCCAGACAACAGACCCACCCACAGAATCTGTAGTTTTTCCGGTCTAAAAACAGACAGAGGGGAGACATTTGACAGGTAAAGATACATGCAGGAGGTATGTATATCCTTATAGATAACCCCTATGGCAGTAGTTTAGAAAAGATGACATTGGGTTTACATCCACTTTAGTTGTTTCTAGAGGGACCACAGCTGCATGCTGCTAGACTAGTCACTGCAGCCTTTTTTCCCCTATTCTCTAGTGGTCGTTATAAGGTCTGCATCGATACTGATGCAGGGCTCATAGCCCAGCATTGGACGTGAGGATGCCGAGGGACCAGTCACTGGCATGGCATAGGGGAGGGCCATGTGCCGAGGGAGTGGAGGATCAGGTAGGTAAAAGTGTGTTTCCATCCCCTAGACCTAAACAAGCAGTTAATCCTTTGCACTTTGGGCTTTAAAGCGTAACTCAACTTTTGTTGAGAAAAAAACATTCCCCTCTTGGTGATCTATGCAAGGATTTTAACAAACTTTGTTGTAGATTCCTACCTTTTGTTATTCTAAGAAGTCACTGTTTGTTCTTCTGTGTGGAGTGAGTCTAATGGGAGTGGTTTCATAATTATCAATCAGCTGCAGCAGCTGTAGAGCTCTAATGAGGAAAGCTGCAGGGCTCGCATCCCTTTAGCCACGATTTCCTATTGGGAATATCTCACCAAAAATGAAACTTTTGTTGCAGGGGTGCCAAAAATCTGACTTGTATCTTAGTGTAGACTTTTGGGAAAATCAGTGAGCTAATCACACAAGCAGGAAATTGTTTCTGGGGGGTGTTCTGGTACAAAACACCTCCAGGTTAGCCATATTGCAATTTAACATAAACTTACAGCGGCTTCAGATTGAAAAGGAAAGGTAATTTTTAATAGCATTCCATTACAATATGACTTGTGTCGCAATTGTATATGCTATATTATTATTTTTTATATGCTACTTTTTTTTCCCCATGAAAGTGTAGTTGCCCTTTAACAAATAAAAAGGGAGTAAAAAACAAAGTTCATTTTTTAGAGTTAACTTGTTTGTTAACCTAAAAAAAAAAAAAATGGATCCTGTCTCTTTAAAGCATGAATAACCGTACAGTGCTTGTGCTGTGTCATTTGCCCCCCGTATCACCTGAAATACCTGGCTGACCCTGCCAGTTTCTACCCTACCCTCTGTAAACTGACCATGGTTCATCATGGCTGCTGAGCCCTGACACCGTGGTCAGTTTACGTGCCTCCGTCATCCGCAGCTCTCCCGTCCTCCTCTCTGCCTGTCAGCTAGTGACAGTGCCCACCCCCCTCTCCTGCTGTTGGAATAACGTACATATTTATACTATCAGTGCTGTCTCTTAATGCAGTGTGCCCCTATGTGTGTGACGTCAGATTAGGATTGGAGAGAGCCAGCCGGTCTCTGGTCTCCTCGCCGATCAGCACTCAGAAATGAGGTATAATCGTTTTTGATTTTTTTTTTGTTTTTTTTTAATTGCACACACACAGAGGCACACTGCATTAAGAGACAGCGCTCATATTATAAATACATACATGTGGCTTAACAAACCACTTTAACAATCTTGAAAAGTAGGCATGACAGTACGCCTTCTTTTACCTTCCCTAGTAAAAAGAAAAAAAAGTTTACTTTGTTTTTTTTGTTTTTTTTTTAAACTGAGGGCTTGACTTTTTTCTGTTTTTCAAAATTCATCCCTGACTCACTCTTCTCTATTTACAGTGATAGGACTCTAGGCTGTAACTATGTGTGATAGGGCCTTATAGCAAAGCCAATAAGGGTTCTTATACCTCTGTAACTTTCATCTTAAAGGTAGTTTCTCCCTTGCCAGTGTCTATAGGCTTTGTTAATGAGTTTTGACATCAGTTTGAGACACTTCTGAGTTTTTTCAGAATTCATTGACAGGTGCACTTTATGTTCCCATAGACTTGTTTGCATCAGAACGGCTTCGCTCCTTATACAAAAGCCTGTCGACACAGGCCCTAGTGGTTTCCAAACTATATACAGTCATTTTATTCAAAATGACCTGCTATTGCTACCTGCTGTGTGACCAGACTTTTGAGCTCCATAGCAGTTGCAGGGTCTGCTATGGGTATAGTTAACCCGAGAGAGCCCATATTAGCCCTTTAGACATTTGAAACCATGAGATTTATTGGCATTTTCTGATGGAAAAACATATCCACCAGAAATCATCATAACAGATTACAAAAGTCGACATAAAAAAAAAAAAACCCTCAATTACACACTGTATAAATGCAGCAATCTGGAACAAAAGACAGTCAGTCTTTCAAGGTAGGAGAGGGTTACACCCCGTTGTCGTACACTAAACAGCATCATTAAGGCTCGAGGAAGGTGAGGAAACAAACTAGCAATGGCCAGCAACCAAATGGCCAACTGGACTAAAACTGGGTACACACTTGCAGTTTTTCTGTGCAACCTGGCGGGAACACTCCGATCAGTGCTCTCTGCCATTGCAAGCTTCTTGAGGGCAGAGACTAATGTAAATGTACAATATATATATGTGAAGCGCTGCAAAAATTGATGGTGCTATATAAGTACCTGTAATAATAATTTTTTTAAAAATAGCTAAAGGGGGAAACTGTACTGGGTTGATGAACAATCGAGCTAGCACTTGGCACATCTAGAAAAGGGATAGAGAAAGAAGGGAAAAAAAAGGACAGAAAGACAGGAGAACCCACGTCCAAGGACTCCAAATCCAAGATTTGAGAGGGTGTCAAAAGGAAAGGCTGAAGTTTTAAAGTTGGTGAGATGTCAATCCAGGTAAACCATTTTGCACAAATATCAAGTATCTATCTGCCCTTTAGTCATTTTAAGTTGAAAGGGGTTGGGATCAGGTTGATGGTTCTTCAGCTTGCCATAAATTTCTCTCGTTTAGCCCCATGGGCTGAACATGATAAATCACATGACTCCCCTCAACCATGCTAAACAGTGTGGGGGCACAAATCTGCAATGCTGGCTATTGTATTCACGTGAGAATTTTCTGCCCTGTTTCTTCAACAAAATTTGACTTAAAAATTGACTTTGTTGAACTGGGTGGTGACAACAAGCCACCTAGGAAATGGATTTCAAGCAATTCAGATCTAAGTAATTTTCGAGGGTGTATGGTCACTTTTAGTCTCAAAGTCAAGTGTGCCAAGAAACAGGTTTTCTGGCTAATAATGCTTGAGGTGATTGTAGCCGTATTATTACACTTGTAACAAAAAACAACTGATCACTGTCCGTGATACTTTTTTTTTTTTTTGCACTGAAATCCAAATTTTCAGGATAAGCTTTTTGGGGTGTACCCCCTTCTTCAAGTATTTAGTACTGATTGGACCTTTAAAGAGGGGGACATACCTTGAAAGCTTATCCTGAAAATGTGGATGTTAGTGCAAATTAAAAAAAAAAACAGAATCATGGACAGTAATCAATTGTTCTAGCTAATAATGTAGAGTTATCATTAGTAATTAGTAATCATAAGGTTTAGACTGCACAGAGTCTATTTATATAAATATAATTTATGGGACACACCATAGGCACTTAAACAGGGTGTGAGCATCTTGTTAAACAATAATTGTGTGTAATTTGTTTGTTGTCTGCTGAGACATTAATTTCCGTAACTACAACCTATGTTTACATTGTTTACATTGTTTACAATGCTAATATGTTTGGGTTTCAGGCATGTTGGCATCAATGCACACAGAACAGAAATGGGAATTCTTCAAAGTGACTGTATGTAAACTCACTGCAAAGTATATTCCCATGGGCAATAAGTTTAAAAGGCTAGAAATAAAACCTATGAGGCTCACGGCCAAAGCTAAAATGGCTATAAATTAATAAAAAAAAGAGCTTTTAAAAAATATAAAAATGAAGGAACGCTATTGTTTAAATGTTACAAAGAATAAAACAGAATATGTAAAAAGGAAATCAAGGACGCAAAAATTCAAAACGAATGACACATTGCAAAAGATAGTAGGACAAACCCCCAAAAATTCTTCAAATATATTAATATTAAAATGGTCAGGTCTGAGCATGTAGGCCCTTTACAAAATAATCTAGAGTGGGTAACTGGGGACAAAGAGAAGGCAAATGTATGAAATACTTTCTTCAGCTCTGTGTATACAAAGGAGCATGGGGGAGCTCATGTCCATAAGGGGGTGGTAGTGACACAGCCCCAAATGATCCACAATGGCTCAAAAGTGATATGGTCCAGAAATCTTTAGACAGAATAAAGGTGGATAAAGCACCTGGACCAGATGGCATCCACCCACGGATCCTAAAAGAGTTGAGCTCTGTCATTTCAAGGCCATTGTTTCCAATTTTTAGGCACTCGTTAATTACTGGAATGGTGCCACTGGATTGGCATAGGGCCAATGTGGTGCCCATATTTAAAAAGGGATCAAAATCTTTAGCAAGTTACTATAGACCTGTTAGTTTAACTTCTGTAGTCTGGAAGATATTGGAGAGTTTAATAAAAGACCACATAGAGGAATTCTTGTTGGGAAAAAAATATTTTAAGCCACAGACCGTATGGATTCATGAAAGACAAAAGTTGTCAAACAAACCTGATTTCTTTTTATGAGGAGGTAAGTAAAACCTTGGACAGATGGGTGGCTGTGGACGTAGTATACCGGAACTTTGCAAAAGTGTTTGACAAAGTTCCCCACACATGGCTCATGTGTAAGGTAAAGTCTACAAGCTTGGAACGATCAATTTGTAAATGGATAGAAAACTGGCTAAAAGACAGAATTTAGAGAGTAGAGGTTAATGATTCTTAATCTGAATGGTCTAAGGTTATCAGTGGTGTACCCCAAGGTTCAGTGCTGGGACCCTTACTTTTTAATATCTTTATAAATGATATAGGATCTGGGATTAAAAGTAAAATTTCTGTCTTTTCTGATGACACTAAACTGTGCAGTGGATAACATCCTTACAGGATGTCTCCAAGCCGACCTCAATGCACTGTCTAATTGGGCGACTATGTGGCAGATGAGGTTTAATGTAGATAAATGTAAGGTTATGCACTTGGGGCCTAAGAATATGCATGCATCATATATACTAGGGGGAGTACAACTGGGGGAATCAAAGGTGGAGAAGGATTTGGGGCTTCTGGGGAAGCTCAATAATAGCATGCAATGCCAAGCTGCGGTTTCCAAAGCAAGCAAAGTCCTTTCTTGTATTAAGAGAGATATGGACTTTAGAGAGCGAGAGAGAGCGAGAGATCATTTTGCCCCTGTACAAATCAATAATAAGACCTCATCTGGAATATGCAGTTCAGTTTTGGGCACCAGTTCTCAAAAAGGATATCGGGGAACTGGAGAAAATCCAGAGAAGGGCAACCAAGCTGATAAGAGGCATGGAGGAGCTCAGCTATGAGTAAAGATTAGAGGAACTAAATCTATTCCCTCTTGAGAAGAGGAGAATAAGGGGGGGATATGATCAACATGTACAAATACATAAGTGTTCCATATAGTGAACTTGGTGTTGAGTTAGTCACGTTAAGGTCATCACAGAGGACAACTGGGAACTCTTTACATCTAGAGGAAAAAAAGATTTCATCTCCAAATACAGAAAGGGCTGTGAAAATGTGGAATAGACTCCCTCAAGAGGTGGTTCTGGCAAGCTCAGTCGATTGCTGTAAAAAAGGCCTGGATTCTTTCCTAAATGTAGAGAATATAACCGGGTACTAACATTTATAGGTAAAGTTGATCCAGGGAAAATCTGATTGCCTCTTGGGGGATCAGGAAGGAATTTTTTCCCCTGCTGTAGCTGTCAGAAACCGAAATCAGACCGAGACAGAAGTACAGTTAAATCACACTTGTTTAATAATAAAAGTAAAAAGAGCAAACACAGTCAAAACATAGCCAAAGTTCAGTAACTTGAACGGATAGTAAGCCAAGCCAGAAGTCAGGGATCAACGTAGAGAAACTGCAAGCAGGATCTGGAGCCACAAGGGATGTCAGCAAAGCAAGTCTTTAAACAGGAATGCAGAAGATTGTCTCTGTGATGTTTGACCAAGGCGAAGGCAGAGCTCCTCTGGACTGGACTGCTTAAGTAGGCAGGACTGACGAGCAGGATATCAACAGTTGGGTAACTGTGGAGAGAGATGAGAGCTGGCAATTAGCCGACAACTGAGCGGCCAGCTCAGAGAAGGAAGGGCTGAGCCCAGCCCTGACAGTAGCAAATTGGGTCATGCTCTGCTGGGTTTTTTTTGCCTTCCTCTGGATCAACTGTGGGTATAGGTTTGTGTATATGGGATTGTATTATTTTATATATATATATGTATGTATATGTGTATATATGTATGTATGTATGTATGTATATGTATGTATGTATATATATATATATATATATATATATATATATATATATATATATATATATATGTATATATGTATATATATATATATATATATATATATATATATATATATATATATATATATATATATAATTTTTTTTTTTTTTTTTTTTTTTTTTTGGTTGAACTTGATGGACTTGTCTTTTTTCCACCTGACTATGTTTGTAAAAACAAATATCTATGTCTGCAGGTTGGTTCACAAATGACTTGAACCCTTGTGTGTAAAAGCTGAAAAATGGGAAGTGCCTTTGTTGCCATACATCAGATTTTGGTTGGTGTACGTTTCTTTTAATGGTCTATCCAAACAGAGGTGATATATAATTCCAAGGTTGGGGCTGGTGGAATAAGCCCCTGTTCACACCGGTGCGAGTTGTCATGCGATTTGACAGTTTAAAATCGCATGTCAAGTCACACCCTATTTGTGCCTATGGAGCTATTGAAATCAGTGCAACTCCAACTTGCACTGTTTTTGGCAATTTCATGTGCAACTTGCATAGACATCTGTGCTTGAAGATGTCGGTAAGCCACACCTGAAATCGCTCTGACTGACAGCTTTAAAATTGCGCTGAAGTAGTGTGATTTCAAAGCCGCATTCAATGTGAACCAGGGTTAAGTCACACTGTGGCTTTTCATATATACCCGGGATAACACAAGTGGCAAGAGCTTGTGGACGCAGTTATTGTCTCTGGTCTTGTTCATTGTGCTACTTCTACTGATCCTCTATAGTTCACTCAGTCATGGGTGCTTAACCCGTGGCCCTCCAGCTGTTGCAGAACTACAAGTCCCATCATGCTTCTTCCTTTGGGAGTTATGCTTCTAACTGTCTGCCTTGCAATGCCTCATGGGACTTGTAGTTCTGCAACAGCTGCAGGGACACAGGTTGAGCACCCATGCTTCTAAGTATTGTCTATCCGCTTACCTCTTCTTTAGCATTGTGTTAATGTGCGACTTAAAGCAGAACGTCACCCAAAAGGGGAAGTTCCGCTCTTTCACCTCAACCTCCACATTTGGCACTTTATTTTGGGGGGGGGGGGGGGGGTACCTGGGTTTTGGCAGGTACCTGCTCCCCTACTTATGGTCAGACCACTATGGCAGTTCGGCCTCCCCCCTCCATCCCCACAGCCTCCTGGGACACATCGCATGTCTTCTGGGACCATTCACAGCTCATCACAGCTCACACATGCGCAGAGGGCTTCACTGCCGGTTTCCCTTTTGTTAAGATTCCAGCACTGGGACCCAAAGCCGATTGAAGAATTGGCTCGGGTGAAGACAACGCTGGATCCCTGGACAGGTAAGTGTCCTTATATTAAAAGTCAGTAGCTACAGAATTTGTAGCTGCTGACTTTCATTTTTGGGGGGGGAGGGGTTTGGGTGGGACTGGAGCTCCTCTTTATGCTGGCCATACATGGTTCTAAATTTGGCAAGTTCAGCAGGGGGCAGCCAAATTTCAATCCATGTATGGCCACTGTGGTTGAATAGAAGTTGATCTACTGATCAACTTCTGTTGAAGCATTCTGTTGGGGAAAAAAAGAAGAAACAATAGATCATTGCCTGCAGCGCTGCGCTGATCAGTATATTCTGACAACAGGCAAGTGTCCCTGCTATTAAATACAAAGACACAGGGGAGGATTCCCCCATCCACCTCAAATGGGTTAATGGGGATTTGGGTCAGTTTTTTCATTTAACCCACAGGTTGAACAAAAAAAACTGACTCATCTATGACCAGCCTTAACCGCTTCTGGACTGCCCACCGCATATATACTGCTCATACTTGTATATGATTTTGTGCATGCGGTGTAAGGGGCACGCGCGGGGTGCCACTCCCGTTGTGATTAAACACAGCGGGAGCCAATCGGCTGGTCCGGCGGCCATCACGACCCGCTGATCGTTCAGAGGAGATATAAACAAGGCAAACCGCTGATCTGTCAGGGCGCAAAAGAGAGATCTTGTGTTTCAGCTAAGCTGAAATGTGGATCTATCTTATCCTCCAGTGTATCCATCCCCCACACAGTAAGCACATCCTAGGGACACACTTAACCCTTTGATCGCCCCTAGTGTTAACCACTTCCCTGCCAGTGTCATTTATACTGTGACAGTGCATTTTTTTTTTAGCACTGATCACTGTATTTGTGTCACCGGTCCCCAGAAAGTGTCAGATTTGTCTGCCACAATGTCACAGTCTGGCTAAAAATTGCTGATCACCGCCATTACTAGTAAAAACAATAAAAAAACATAAGTCCCTACATCTATCTCATCGTTTGTAGACGCTATAACTTTTGCGCAAACCATTCAATATTTTTTACCAAAAATATGTATCAATATACATATTTGCCCAAACTGATGATTTTTTTTTTTTTTTAAATCTTTTTTATTGGGAATGTTTTGTAGCAGAAAGTAAAAAATATTGTTTTTTTTGTTTTTTTTGTTAAATTGTCAGTCTTTTTTTGTTTGTAGCGCAAAAAATAAATACTGCAGAGGTGATCAAATACCAGGAAAGATAGCTATATTTGTGGGAAACAAAGGACATCAGTTTTATTTGGGTATAGCGTCGCACGACCACACAATTGTCAGTTAAATTAACGCAGTGCAGTATCGCAAAAAATGGCCTGGTTAGGAAGTGGGTAAAACTTCCTGATGACATGTTGAACACAAAATGCATTGAGGTTGCGCGTCCGCCCTCCACTGACGTCACATCCGGTTTTTTGGTTTCCATCTCTTGTGCTTTGGAAGGCACGCCGTGTCTTTGTAAGATGGCGAGCACATCAACCAAAAGCTGTACATGTGGGTGCTGACTCAGCACTCCTAAATGTAAATGCGCATTGTTTTACCTACCTGTTTTTACATACCTTCAATAAACATATTGCGCTATGATTCTCAATATGTTTCTCCCAAGCCTTAATGTTTGACCATTGCCAAGGAGACATCTTGTGGTTTAGAGTCATCGCTTCCATACACGTTGCTGGTTGAAAGCGTTCAATATTGCTACAAGACGTAATTATTATAAAATTCTGGTGAGTTTGTATTTCTCGCACACGGTTTGTGGTGGCGCACGATTTGAAGGATATATTTATTCCTGCACTTTTCTTTGGATCACGGTGAATGGACTATTCTGTGAAGATTTTTTTAGATCTTTTTTGAATATTGCACAATTTTTTAAATATTGCTTATCTTATGAACTTTATTAATATGCTTTTTTTTTTCATGTGAATTGTATCACCTATGTTAAACACACTAAGTTGTTTGTATTGATTCTATTTATCACATGAGTTAGCGCCACACCTTTTTCTTATTTTTTACGTATTCAGAAGTGGTTCATTCCACTTTAAAAGGGGCAGCTTCACTCAGTATTATTCACAAACAATCTTTGGTGCCATCATTTTTCAGCTTATATACATCCATATCGCTCAATGTATTAAACTAAAAAACACTGACGATTTAATACTACTTAAATGTGTTTCATCGGTTAAAAGGAGCATTCTAACATGTAGCATTCATCTTCTGTAGAGGGATTCTTCAGCCACCCCTTCCTTGACCAGGTGTCTACAGTCAAAAAATGTGAGTATATCCCAGATGCTGGGTTTTGTGGTGTCAAGTCTGCCAAATGTGTCACCAGTTAAGTAGATAGGTTTGCCTTTGCTAGTTACTATTTGGAGGTCATATGATGCCCATTACAGAATGCATTTTATTGCAGCTCATGTCCCTACTTTTTTTTTTTTTAATTTATGGTAAGGGCTCGGGTCAATTTCCACTTGGAGTGGATATTGGCCAGGGAACCTCAAATAACCCTCAGAAGTCAATAGTTGCTATTCATTTTAAAATATTCCTTTTTTCTTTTTTTTTTCATCATTTTTAGAAAGCTCAGTACTTCCCATGAACTCTTTTTGAGCACTGCAGCAATTTATGTATTTTACAGCATTGAATGTGCAAGATTGATAATGTACTGTTAGCACTGTAACACATAACAGTAGGAGTGTCAGCTGTGAAACTGACTCTCTCACTGGGTATCTATTACCACTAAAAGATATTTAACATCTATGCAGCCACTAGGAGTCTTTTATGTTAGGTTTGGATCAGGGCTGCAACTAACAATTATTTTCATAATTGATTAGTTGGCCGATTATTGTTTCAATTAATCGGTTAATAACCTTAAGGGTCGGTTCACACTAGGGGCGGCACGACTTGCAGGTCGCCTCACCGAGGCGACCTGCACACGACATCCACGGCGACTTGCAAAACGACTTCTGTATAGAAGTCTATGCAAGTCGCCCCAAAAGAAGTACAGGAACCTTTTTCTAAGTCGGAGCGACTTGCGTCGCTCCTATCAGAACGGTTCCATTGTACAGAACGGGAGGCGACTTGTCAGGCGACTAGGTCGCCTGACAAGTCGTCCCAGTGTGAGCCGGCTCTAAAAATGTGTGGTGTATATTTTAGTTAATATGTAATGTTTAAAAAAAAAAGCAATTTATTCTTAAATATCTCTATATGCAGTGGTAAATATAAATAACCAATTATATGGTTAGGGAGTAAAATCTTTAATCCACTCTGAGAATAACTGACAGAAGAGAGATACTGAATATACTATTAGAGGTTGAATCTAGTAAATATCATCAGACTCAGATCAAATTTTTTATTTAAAAGAAAAAAAAGTTGGACTGTTTTGCAGATTTTCAAACAGAACTGTAATATATTATATGCTGGCCATACAAAAACAATGTCTTCCTTCAAAAAAAAAATTTCATTTTAAGAACGTTCTTTTGATTTTCTAATCATTAGTGGGGTCAAATTGGCGTTTGTTTTCAACCACAGTGACAGGAAAATTTAGAAATAATAGAAAACTTCTTGGTCAAAGGAATTTTTAGAAAGTGTATGTGGTTTTCATTCAGAAATGACATCCATTTAAAACAGAATGTTAAAAGCAAATGAAAATTTCAAACATTCGTTCATTCAGCGAATGTAGAAAGATTTTTCGTATGAATATTCTCGTCTGAAAATTGATCGGTGTGACCAGCATAAGGCTCGGTACACACCTGTGCAGTTTGCTTTTGATCTGTTTCTACACTGCTTTTTGCTGTGTGTTTTGATTTTTTGCGCACATGATTTGCGGTTTTTGGATTTTTTTTTTATGCCTTTTTTTTGGCCAATTTGTTGTTGGGCAGATTAAAAAAAAAAAACAAATTGCTGCAAAAAAGCATTACGTGCTTTTCTGCAGCTTCTCCATTGAAGTATATTGAACTAAAAAAGCACCGTTTTGCGTTGCAAAAAGCCCTTTCAAAATAAGCAACAGCTGAAAAAAGCATAGATGTGAACGTTAAATGAACTGTAGTGCGTTTCTGCAAAAAGCACCAAAAAACACATAGGTCTGAACCAGGCCTAAGACGTTTAGTAACATAATGGGGTTAAAAAAAAAAATAGCCCTTTATAGTACAAAAAGAGCAAATAATCGCTACTGTAAGGGGTTCATTTTTTTTACTGTGCAACAGTGGAAGTAAAATTTATAGTAGTTTTTTTAACCCCATTATGTTACTGGGCGATTAATCGATTATGAAAATAGTAATCGATTAATTTCATAATTGATTAGTTGTCGATTAATCGATTAGTTGTTTCGGCCCTAGTTTGGATGATGCGAAGTGTCAGTGAATTGACTCAAATATATTCATATATGTTTTGACGACAGTATAAAGCTGAACAGTGCATTATACACAGGTTTTCTTTAGTGAGAGTAGATTATTATTATTGCTTTTGTTTTACAGTAGCACAGAATCAAAATGAGAATAGCTGTCAGACCAAATATTAGTATTTCTGCTCTAGTTCAGAAATCAATAAAAGCGAATGAATAATGTACTATTACCGATACATAATACTCTATACTGTATCCTCAGCCTGTCCTGTCCCAGTGCCTACATACTCGGGGTCAAGTATATCAGGCAGCTCCTGTGGAAGCTCACCTTCTTGTCGATTTGCCTCTCCTCCTGTGAGTATGAAGAATTGCTGAATTTTTTTTTTTTTTTTTTTATTGGAACATTAAGGTTTTTTTCATGCCATAACACCCAACCTCACCATAAAGATTCTTTAGAACAAGACCTCCACCCAAAATAAGTTTGTTTTGTTCAGAAGATGATTAGACCCAACTAATATGTGTCAGTTATTTACCCTCAATTGCATTTTTCTGATACAATATTTTTTATTGAAATATAAGAAAAATTACAGCCATAATATTCCCACACAGGGGATATGAGCAATAGACACAATGTAGAACAGCATTAATAAACACAAATAGAGTATGCCATACGGTGTAAACTTTCAAATAATTTCTGTTTAAAAAAAAAAAAACTTTCAAATAATCCTCCAACCAAGGCTGGGTCAACACAAGGTGCCTGGAGCCCTATGGCTCAGGGGCTGGGGTGGGTGTGGGGAGTAGACCAGTCCACTTAACATGGGAAGAACAAAATCTGAACCGAACACACCAAAATTACAAAAAAAAAGGGGGGGGGGGTGGAATATTGGCGAAAAGGATGAGGGGCACGGTGACGAAAGGATAAGTGAAAGAAGAGAAGGAACATGGCAGGAGAATAAAAGTGTTGAAAATAAGAGCGAAAGTTCCCCCAGGCTGGGAGGGGGAAAAAATTAATTGGAGAGGCCCAGGCTGGTCAGGTGCAAGGTTGGAAGAGTGTAAGACCAACACGGGGCCCACACCTTAAAAAACTTGGCGTAGGAGGATACTGATCATCTTTTCATTGACATAAGTGCATTTTACAAAAGCCAGTTGGCTTTCTCAGGATTAAGGATGAGCTCCGGCGTGTTCGCATGCTGAACGTCCCGAGCCTGCCAGGAAGTCGGCACGGCACAGCGCTAATCACAGGTAGGGAGACATTTCCTGAACTCTGCAGCCGCACTTCGGGAAATGTCTCACTGATTGTGATTAGCGCTGCGCCGTGCCGACTTCCTGGCAGGCTCGGCACGTTCAGCATGCGAACACGCCGGAGCTCATCCTTCCTTACCCTGTATGTTTTTATGATGGCAAAGTGTGGTTTTCAATTTGTTTTATTAAATAGCAGCTACAGCTTCAAAGTAGCTAGGAAAAAAGCATTTCTTTTTTTTTTTTTAATCTATCCAAGAAGATTTATCCTTAGCAGCCAGAATAATCACATTTCTTTGGGAGGGGGAAGAGAACAACTTAAGTCAACCAAAAATCATCCGTATAAACTTGTAAACTGTATACTTCATCAAAATGTCACTGGTGCCCTGTCCTCATAAATATTCAAGAAGTAATCAGAATGTATAGTCCAAAACATCGCTTTCTTTGCAATCTGAAAAGACAGATTGACAAGGAATAATCTATAGCCTTACATTCCAAGCAAAATGTTCAGCATACAGACATATCAGCTGTGTAAAATATGCCGCAGTCACACTAAATGGATCAACAAAAAGAATCCTTATGCATAACATAGGAAGGTGAATTTGAGTATGTCTTCAAACTTGGAACCTTGCCACAGGACTTGAGTTATGGTGGAGGTGGAATATTTAATTTGAGTCTCACGATTCCTTTTCTGCCGTAAAAGCAGCTTTTTAGAACACTTGCATTTTACAGACAGCTTCTCTGCATGCTGAAAATGAAGACTGTTAAGCCCTTACAGTGTAATTCTACTTATAGATAGAGATATATCTTGGGTTAAAATCTGTCAGGTTTGTTTTATCTGTTACATATATAGTTACATAGTAGGTGAGGTTGAAAAAAGTCCAACCTATATGTGTGATTATATGTCAGTATTACTTTGTATATCCCTGTATTATATGTTGTGGTCGTTCAGGTGCTTATCTAATGCCGCGTACACACGGTCGGACTTTGCAGCTACAAAAGTCGGACAGCCTGTCCGACATACTTCCGGCGTACCTTCGGCGGACTTGGGGCAGACTTTCTTACGAACGGACTTGCACACACACGACCACACAAAAGTACGCCAGCTTAGTACGCTGTGACGTACACCAAGTCCGACGAGACTATAAAACGGAAGTTCAATAGCCCGTACGACACCCTTTGGGCTCCTTCTGCTAATCTCGTGTTTATCTCGTGTTAGTAGAAGTTTGGTGAGAGACGATTCGCGCTTGTGAGACTCGTATTTTTCAGTTCGTTTTAACTGTTGTTCAGTCTGTGCTTGTGAGGTTTGTATCTGCTTTTCAGTGCGTTTGGTCAGTTGGCATTGAGAAATCTTTGTTTTATTGGCCGCTCGTTCCTGATTTTCAGGTCGTTCTTCACAGGCCTTGCTGTTCTTCAGTGCGTTCTGTTTAGTGCGTTCTGACCAGCCGACCGTTTTGAAGCCATGTTACCTGTACGTACTCGTCGTAGAGCTCGTGCATTGTATGTGCTTGGTGCTGTAGTTTATTCTTCAGCCCAAGACCAGTCCATGAACAGGGCGAGGAGGAGTTCATGGACCAAGAATTGGTTGCTTCAGCGTGACCAGTTCTGTCACATGCCTTTGCTCCGTGAGATCCGTGAGAATAATCCTGAGGATTTCAGGAACTTTCTCCGGATGACGGACCCCGTTTTTGATCGTTTGGTGGCTTTGCTGACCCCCTATATCAGCAGGCAGGATACCTGCATGAGGCAAGCCATCACTCCGGAGCAGAGGCTGGTCGCTACCTTGCGGTATTTGGCCACAGGGAGAAGCCTGCAGGACCTTAAGTTCTCGACAGGCATCTCCCCCCAGGCTCTGGGGATCATTATCCCAGAGACCTGTTCTGCCATCATACAGGTCCTGCAGAAGGACTATATTAAGGTAAGCTATTTTTATTTTATTAGCATCACATGTTCTTTTATGTAATCTTTGATAATGTAATGTATTTCTTGCTTCAAACACTACTTCCCATCATTGCAATATAGTGTGAATGTCCCCTTTTTATCCTCACACATGCTGGGATTTTTTCCTGTTATTTTTTGTCATGCATGTATAGTTTCCTTCAATAACCTTCCCAGCATGAAGTGATGGGAACATATCCACCTAGTCTACTCATTTTGAATGTATTTTGTTGGAGTATATTTAGTGTGCTGCTAATTAGCAATTAGCTAGATTTCACAACCCCCCCCCCCCCCCACCTGAACTCACTCCAAATAGTGTGCTGCTAATTAGCAATTAGCTAGATTTCACAACCCCCCCCCCCCCCACCTGAACTCACTCCAAATAGTGTGCTGCTAATTAGCAATTAGCTAGATTTCACAACCCCCCCCCCCCCCACCTGAACTCACTCCAAATAGTGTGCTGCTAATTAGCAATTAGCTAGATTTCACAACCCCCCCCCCCCACCTGAACTCACTCCAAATAGTGTGCTGCTAATTAGCAATTAGCTAGATTTCACAACCCCCCCACCCCCACCCTCGTTAAAATTTGCTTGAATGTTCTGTGGTGTTGATTTGTATAAAGCAAATCTATGTTGCACTTTGCAAAATGCATGTGCACTCTACAAGTGCATTTGTTCCAGTGCTTTAGTAAATGAGCAGAAGCTCTGCTGATTTCCATCATCAAATCATATGCAAGCCTCAAAGTGTTTTCATTAATTGCCCTTGCATGTGATTGTGTACTCTTTGCAACATGAATGCCTTTTGACATTACCTCATTTACTGTAAGCTGGTTAGCAACTGCACCTGCAGAGTGCGACAACTGCAGTCTTGTAGCCTTTGTTATCCCTAAATTCCTGCGTGTTGTTAAAGTAATTTTTTTTTGGGATTTCACAACCCCCTAAAATGTAATCAATGTTCTATCAGAGGGGGTGAGCAATCTGATAAGTGTGCCTTTTTCCATATTAGTTATTCCAGAAGAATTAAATTATTGAATGTTAGACAGATGATGGGCAATAATGTTTTTAATTGTCTAATTTTCTTGCAATGTTAGCTTCCAAATTAATTGATTTTGGTTTTCTTGTTTGATTCCCCAGTTTCCTTCAACGCCACAGGAATGGCAGACTGTGGCATCCCATTTTGCCAGCCGTTGGGACTTTCCCAATTGTGGAGGGGCTATAGATGGGAAACATGTCCACATTGTGCCACCACCCCATTCGGGGTCATATTATTTTAATTATAAGGGGTTCCACAGTATTGTTTTAATGGCGGTGGTGTCGGCACACTATGATTTTTTTATATGTGGACGTGGGGAAGAATGGCCGGATGTCGGATGGAGGAGTATTTGCCCAGACGGAGTTCTGCCAGCGTCTCCAGAGTGGTGGCCTGGGATTGCCACCTGATGAGGATAACGTGGAAGGACTCCCCTTTGTCTTCATTGCCGATGAAGCCTTCGCTCTGAGCAAGCACCTCATGAGGCCATTCCCCCAAAGAACCCTCACCCCGGAGAGGAGGGTTTTTAATTACCGGCTGGCCAGAGCTAGAAGAGTGGTTGAGAATGCGTTTGGAATTCTGGCCAGCCGGTTCCGCCTGTTTCAAACAGCCATTAATTTGGCGGAATACAAACTTAATTTTATAATTTTATCATGCTGCATTCTGCACAACTTTTTAAATAAGCATTCTGCCAATTATATAGGCACAGTTGGGCCTGAGGCCGGACAAATAGAAGCCAACCTTACAGGCCTGGATACTGTCCGTACTGGCTTGGCCCCCCAAAGTTCCCGTCAGGTTAGACAGCAATATGTTGATTATTTTATGGGTAGGGGGGCCATTGCAATGGGCCAGGATATATAATTTTTTGACAATAAAAAAAATATTGCTGAAATCTGGCATTATATTTATTGCTTGCCTTTCTTTTGGGCTGTCTCCTAGGTTATGGTCGAGCAGTTGTAGTGCCAACTGTATTAGAATTTTAAAAATGTCTAAATAAGCTCCATTGCCACTGTAAACAACTTTTTTACAATTATAACCAAACTGATACTGAGCCTTGAAATAACAAACCACACATTTGTTAAAATCCTATAAAAGGAGATGTTTTTATTAATGGTTGTTATGCATTCAGTTCTGCATTTAGTATAAAATGTTCATAGACAAAAATATAATGGTATCTTAATGATGTAGCAAAATATAATTATATTTTAATATTTCTACCTAATCCACAAAAAAATATTTTGGGCTTTAGGATTTTCGAAAACAGGCTTTTTTTTTTGAAAATCAAGTTTTTTTTTTTTTTTAAAAAGCAAGTTTTTTTATTTTTTTTTGTTTTTTAAAATCAATTTTTTAAATTTTTTGGGTTTTTTAACATTAATTATTTTTTATTTTTTTGGTGTTTTAAAATCAATTTTTTTTTTTTTTGGTGTTTTTTAAAATCAATTTTTTTTTTTTTTTTTTGTTTTTTAAAATCAATTTTTTTTTTTTTTTGGTGTTTTTTAAAATCAATTTTTGTTTTTTTTTTTTGTTTTTTAAAATCAATTTTTTTTTTTTTTTGGTGTTTTTTAAAATCAATTTTTTTTTTTTTTTTGGTGTTTTTTAGAAAATCAATTTTTATTTTTTTGTGGATTTTTGACAGCCCTCCTTTTTGACATTAGGTTAAACAGCCATTTATGTTATGCCAAAAAAAAAAAGAGAAGGCCCAGAATGGGGTCAGCAAAACAGGAAATGAAGGACATGATTGATGTTTTGGGGTTTAAAAAAGGGCATTTAGATTCGACCCAAAACATCAATCATGTCCTTCATTTCCTGCTGCATACGATCCAGCCGATTCCGCATTTCATCCATGTCCTTATTCCAGGCCATTATTTGACCAATTAGCCGTTGGGCACTTTCTGAAGTGAAATAGTCACTTCGTGTACCTAAAGTGGAATGAAACCAAAAAATGTCTTTAGAAATATGCACACATACATAGTTTACCTTACCAGAAATAAAGCTGTTGTCTCAGACACTGACCTGGTGGGGTGGCCATGTAGCCTAATTCCTCCACATCCTCGGGGGTGTCACTGTTGCTTGAATGAAGCACAACCAGATCCCCTAAAATAGAGTAGACAAATTCAATTAAACAAAAGGCAGCCATGCATAGATTAACGTAAGCTGGTGTGTCAGACACTCACCTGGTGGGGTGCCCATGTCGCCCACCTCTCCTTCCTCCACATCGTCAATGGGACTTGGGCTGATTGCCCAATCCTGTTTTGCTTGGGGTGGACTGTGTTCTTGTGGTTGGCTGAGTGATTTTTCCCCTATGTGAACCAAAAAATTAGTAATCTAATTAGCACACAGATATTTTAGGACATAATAATTTTCCAACATTTGTAGTGAAGTGGTTTGTGTAGAGTTCCTATTTTAGTTCAATATTTAAAATTATAAAGACATACCGGATAGATAGATATCAATATCTCAAAATATAGTTAATAATCTTTTGATCTCTCTCTATATCTGTAACAAAATCTCTAAATATCTAACTAAATGTAAATCCAAAAAATTAAGAGAATTTCAAATAGATATATATATATATATATATAGATATATAGATCTATATCTATATATCTATATATATCTATATATATATATATCTATATTTATATATATATTTCTATATTTTTATATATATATATATATATATATATATATATATATATATATATATATAGATTTATATATATTTATATATTTATATTGATATTTATATATATATATTTATATATATTTATATATATATTTATATATATATATATATATATATATATATATATATATATATATATATATATATATATATATATATATATATATATATATATATATATATATATATATATATATATATATATATATATATTTATATATATATATATATTTATATATATATATATATTTATATATATATATATATATATAGATATGGATATGTAACGAGGTTTCTTCAAAGATCGTTTAAAACGATGAACAAAAATCGTATAGGAAGGAAAAGCACATGGAGCAGTATACAAGGTAATAAACACAAGAGAAAAACACGACAAGTACTTACTTTTTTTAATAACTTTCCGGATACGTCGGTATTGATCCGGCTCCCTGAGTTTCAGGTCAGACCATCTTTTGCGCAATTGATCTTTGGAGCGCTGGACCCCAAATGATGCCTGCAAAGTCTCCACGACCTTCGCCATTATTTTGGCCTTGCGCAAATTTGGCCGTGCGTACGGCCCATAATTGCCATCATAGTCGTCTTTGCGAAGAATGGCCACCATCTCCACCATCTCTTTGAAACTCATATTAGAGGCCTTAAATCTAGGCCTCATAGATTTGGTTGACGTTCCAGACGTTCCAGCCTGCGGGCTGTCTCCACTACCTGAGGTCGTCAACATTTCAGGTGTCTCCGCCATTCTTTAACTCCACTACGCGCCGTAACAAAAAAGGGGCGGAGAACATGAGTTCATTTCGAACGTCAGGGGCGGGCGACGCAGGCGGAGTTTCACACATGCGTAGTGTATAAAGGAGGGCCTTTCGCGCGTGTCGTACGTACGTTCTGTGCGTCAAATTAGGGGGCGGAGAACATGAGTTCATTTCGAACGTCAGGGGCGGGCGACGCAGGCGGAGTTTCACACATGCGTAGTGTATAAAGGAGGGCCTTTCGCGCGTGTCGTACGTACGTTCTGTGCGTCAAATTAGGGGGCGGAGAACATGAGTTCATTTCGAACGTCAGGGGCGGGCGACGCAGGCGGAGTTTCACACATGCGTAGTGTATAAAGGAGGGCCTTTCGCGCGTGTCGTACGTACGTTCTGTGCGTAGGTGATAGTGGACCAGGACGTTCCAAAACGAAGGTAATTTGAGATATATATATTTTTTTGGGGGGGGTTTATGGTCATGACTTTGTAGCAAGCGGCCTATATGGCTTGATAGATTGATGAGGCCTACATAGGGAGAAGATGATGAGGGGTTAGCAGAAACATATAATAAGTTTTTTTGGTCTTGTGACTTTCTCTTTTCCAGATATAATGAATCCCCTATTGAAGGATCCAGAGTTCCTTACTTCTTTTATTTCAAAGTATCGAGAGATGAGGAATTTGTGGGAGGTGAAACACCCTCAGTATTATGCCAAGCATGTGAGGAAGTCAACGCTGGAGAGACTTCTGTCCTTTGTCCAGGAGACCATCCCGGGAGCAACAATGGAGACAGTGCTCAAGAAAATTGGGGTCTTGAGGAACATGTATAAAAGGGAGCATAGGAAGATCCAGGAATCAAGGAGATCAGGAGCATCAGCAGATGATGTTTATGTACCCAGGCTGTGGTACTACAATCAACTCCGTTTTCTTGATGACCAGAATGAAGCCAGGGCATCACTTTCAACCCTTCCCTCCACCCTTCCCTCCACCCTTCCCTCCACCCCAGCAGAGGCTGATGAGGAGCAAGCTGGGTCTTCCATCCTGGATGAACCGGATATGACCATCTGGAGTCAGGTAAATTATTTTAACAAATATTTACTGTACTAATATTAATGATGTTAACTGGATGTTATAATTGTCTCAAATAATTTAGCACTCCAAATTGTGTATACATATCAAATGATAGTAGTGACTAAATATGTTTGGCACCTGCTTGAAATAATTAGGGTGTCTGATTAGACTCTTTTATTAAAGAGATGTATTCACATTGAATTTGCTAGTCATGAGAAGCAAACTGTGTGTCATTGATGAACCCAAAAAAAGAAACTAAAACTATTGTCCTTTTTTTATACACAGGATGAGTCCATCCAGGAGGAATGTGGGGAAAGTGGCAGGCAGGAGGAGACCGGGCCCATGGACAGCCTGGAGGAGGCCGGATTCACCATCATCCTGGAGGAGGCTGGGCCCAGTGTCAGGCAGGAGGTGGCTGCTCCCAGTGAGGTGGCTGGGCCAGTGAGGTGGCTGGGCCAAGTGAGGTGGCTGGGCCAAGTGAGGTGGCTGGGCCCAGTAGGAGCCTCACCCAATCCCAAGTGCCTCCCCTCCACCTTCCCAAAAAAAGGGCCAAGAAGGGGATGGTCACACAGGACGCGTCCCTGCGCCTCATGCAACAGGCCACCCGTTTTTTAACAAGCCCCCCCGAAGCGGAAGAAGCCTATGGCTGCTACTTAGCCAGCAGGCTTCTTCAGATGGATTGGGAGCAGCGCCTCATTTGTGAGCGCCTATTTGGGGAAACAATCCATAAGGGGCTGCAGGGCACGCTAACCAAAAACACCCAACTACATGAGGCAGCCCCCCCCCCTCCTCCTCCTCCTCCTCCTCCTCCTCCTCCTCCTCCTCCTCCTCCTCCTCCTCCTGCCACAACTGAAACACCAGAGCCACAGCCTCAAAAGAAGGCTACAGGGAAGGCTACAGGGAAGGCTGCAGGGAAGGCTGCAGGGCAGCGTGGAGGAAAGGCTGCAGGGAAGAGAAGAAAGTGATGACCTGGGTTCAGTCTGGTCTGACAGAAGACGCAGGCTGTTGTAGGACCACAGTCTGGGGACATCTAGATCATCTGCTGGTGCTGTTGATCTCTGGGATTCTTGGACCAGATTGTGCTCCCTCTTATATGGACTCCTCAAGATCCCAATTTTCTTGTACACCGACTTTTTCCAGCGTTGACTTCCTCTTTATTTTATTTTGACCATGAATAAATGGATCTTTTTTGAGTTTAGCAAAAGACTTTTATGTGTTTTCTTTTAAATCATTGATTTTACACACAATGTTAAATTAACAAGGGACAACAATCTCATTGAGTTTTAAAAAAACACAACAAAAATACATTACTAATGTTAAGAATGTTCAAGTGGTAAGTCTTGAAAAAAAAAAATATACATAAACAAAAACGGTGCTTTGGGTTAACTTTATCTAAAAATTAAAAAATAATCACTAGAAAAAAAATAAAAAAGAATAATGGGTTCTTTGTGGTAACTTTACAAACCTAAAAAAAAAAAAAAAAAAAAAAAAGGGAAAAAGTATTATTAGTATGGAAACATTGTTTATAAAAAGCATACTATATCATTCATGAGATCAAAGAGAAAAAGAATTCAGAAATCAGTTTGGGAGAACTCTGATTATGAACAGCAAAACACCTTCGTTCTTTAGAGCATTCGTAAAGAAGAAATAAAATGCGCTGCATTCAACGATCACAGATTTTGCAGCGTGATGAATGTGCTACCTACAATACGAACACTAGTTTTACTAGACCGAGTGCTTCCGTTTAGTTTTTGCTGATGAGCATGCGTCGTTTTTTTGTCCGTAGGACTAGCATACAGACGAGCGGACTTCGGGGTCCGTCGTAGTTACGACGTAAAGATTTGAAGCATGTTTCAAATCTAAAGTACGTCGGATTTGAGGCTAAAAAAGTACGTTGAAAGTCCGAAGCAGCCCACACACGATCGGATTACCAGCCAGCTTTAGTCCGTCAGCGTCCGTTGGACTTTTGTAGACGAAAAGTCCGACCGTGTGTACGCGGCATAATAGTTTTTTGAAACTATCAATGCCGCCCAGCTGAAACCACCGCCTGTGGAAGGGAATTCCACATCCTTGCCGCTCTTACAGTAAAGAACCCTCTACGCAGTTTAACCACTTCAGACCGTCTGTCATCGTTTTACGTCGCTACTTTGAAGAGAAATACTGTTGTTATGGTAGCAGCTAGCTACCATAACCCCGGTATCCTCTTCAAGAGCGGACGGTCCGCTTCAAGATAAAAGTGGTTTCTGCAGCAAATTTCCTGCAAGATCACTTTTATCCGCGGCGGGAGAGGGTCCCGTCACTCTTCAGTGCCCTCCACCACTTACCGGAGCCGTTGTTAGCGGCGGAGGCGATCGGATCCTCTCCCTAGCCTGACATGGAAACGAGTAAGGGGAAGATGGCCCTCACCCATCTCCATATCATTGCAGGGCGGAAGCGACGTCAAAACGTCGCTTCCGCCCAATGCTCTTAAAGGGACGTTTTTATTTTTTTTTTAAATGACATTACATTTTTTTTTTTTTTTTGTATTTATTGCATTTTAGTGTAAATATGAGATGTGAGGTCTTTTTGACCCCAAATCTCATATTTAAGAGGTCCTGTGGTGCTTTTTTTCTATTACAAGAGATGTTTACATTCCTTGTAATAGGAATAAAAGTGACCCATTTTTCTTTAAAAAGAACAGTGTAAAAATGAAAAATAAAAGGTAAAATAAGTAAGAAAAAAAAATTTTTTTTTTTCTTAAACGCACCCCGTCCTGACCAGCTTGCGTGCAGAAGCGAACACATACGTGAGCAGCGCCCGCATATGAAAACTGTGTTCAAACTACACATATGAGGTATCACCGCGATTGTTAGAGTGAGAGCAGTAATTATAGCCTTAGAACTCAAAACATTCAATCTGTAGAATTTTTTAAACGTGGCCTATGGAGATTTTTAAGGGTAAAAGTTTGTCGCCATTCCACGTGCGGGCGCAACTTTTAAGCGTGACATGTCGGGTATCAATTTACTCGGCGTAACATTATCTTTCACAATATAAAAATAAATTGGGCTAACTTTACTGTTGTCTTATTCAAAAAAGTGCATTTTTTCCAAAAAAGTGCGCTTGTAAGACCGCTGCGCAAATACGGTGTGACAAAAAGTATTGGAACGACCGCCATTTTATTCTCTAGGGTGTTAGAAAATATATATAATATATATTATAAATATAATATATTGTTTGGGGGTTCTAAGTAATTTTCTAGCAAAAAAAATTACACCAAATCTCAGAAAGAGGCTCGTTAAGGTGAAACCTCTTTTCTTCTAATTTTAATGAGTGGCCACGTATCTTGTTAAACTCCCTTCCACGAAAAAGTTTTATCCCTATTGTGGGGTCACCAGTACGGTATTTGTAAATTGAATTCATATCCCCTCTTAAGCGTCTCTTCTCCAGAGAGAATAAGTTCAGTGCTCGCAACCTTTACTCATAACTAATGTCCTCCAGACCCTTTATTAGCTTAGTTGCCCTTCTTTGTGCTCTCTCCATTACCAGTACATCCTTCCTGAGGACTGGTGCCCAGAACTGGATGGCATACTCCAGGTGCGGCTGGACCAGAATCTTGTAGAGTGGGAGAATTATCGCTTTATCCCTGGATTTAATCCCCTTTTTAATGCATGCCAATATTCTGTTTGCTTTGTTAGCAGCAGCTTGGCATTGCATCCCATTGCTGAGCCTATCATCTACTAGGACTCCCAGGTCCTTTTCCATCCTAGATTCTCCCAGAGGTTCTCCCCCCAGTGTATAGATTGCATTCATATTTTTGCCACCCAAATGCATTATTTTACTTTTTTTTTTTTTTTTACATTAAACCTCATTTGCCATGTAGTTGCCCACCCCATTAATTTGTTCAGATCTTCTTGCAAGGTTTCCACATCCTGCGGATAAGTTATTGCTCTGCTTAGCTTAGTGTCGTCTACAAATACAGAGATTGAGCTGTTTACCCCATCCTCCAGGGCTTCTGTGTCCCCATTTGGTGGATCTGCCCTAGTTCCTGTCTTAGTGTCCAACGTTACTGGGACAGGAGGTGAGGGGAAAAAAATTGTTAATAATTAATTGTTTGGGGGATTCTACTTTCCTTAAACTGGTTGTATAGTCTTTTTTTTTGAACTTTTACCTACAGGTAAGCCTATAATACCTGTACGGTTTAGGAGATATTTACTTTTCATGCAGCCGCTGACATCATGCGGCGCATGCGCTGCGAAGGTCCGGCAGAATTGCCAGACCTTGTCGGGAGAAAGACTCCCGCGCACACGTGCGGGAGTTACGTATCGCGGCTTCGATCACTCACAGCACTGGAACTGCGATACCCGGAAGACACGCCGAGGCAACATGTCAGCTCCCTCGCCATGGATCGGGTGAGATACCGGTGCCTCGTTCTAAGGTGAGTATTTCATAATGAGCTAGTATGCACTGAATACTAGCTCATTTTGCCATTGCCTTGCGGGTTTTTTGTTTTTAAAAAATTTTTTTTTTAAAAGGTGCGGGTTTACTGGCTTTAAGCTATCCAAAGTGAATCTAAATTTATATGTATATATAAATGTTGTTTTTTTTTTTTTTTGTTAGATTTGACCTTCCAAGTAACCAAATCATATTTTGATTGCCTTATGTTTTGTCATAGTCTCTACCAGACATGCAACATATCCAAGAAGAAAATCTTTCATCCCCACCTTTGGGTCCTCCAAATTATTTACAGGTCTCCAAGGACTCCGCCAGCACAAGCAGCAAGAACTCATCTTGCGACACAGATGACTTTGTCCTGGTTCCTCACAACCTCTCCTCTGACCACTCATGTAAGAGTTCATCTTTATGTATAAAATGAAGGCACCTAGAGGTGTATGTATCTGCAAAATCTTTCAGTACCATTTTATTGCCAAAATGCTGAGCTGCTCTTGTTCAGGCAAAACTCCAACACTTTCTAGTAATCGTAGAGTTTGCCAATCCCTTCACACATATTCCCATTGGTTAGTGAGGCAACCCACCATAGTGATGGGAAAATACAATTCCAAAAAACAAATAAAACAAAATGCAATGATTTGCAAATCTCATAAACCCATATTTTATTCACAATAGAAACTAGAAAACATATGAAATGTTTAAACTGAGAAAATGTACCCATTTTAGGAAAAAAAAATAGTCATTTTGGAAATTGATGGCAACAACACGTCTCACAAAAGCCAGGACAGGGCCATTTTTACCACGTTGTAGCATCTCCTCTTCTTTTGACAACACTCTGTAAACTTCTGGGAACTGAGGAGACCAGTTGCTGTAGTTTTGGGAATGTTGTCCCATTCTTGCCTGATATAGGATTCTAACTGCCCAACAGTCCTGAGACAATATTTTCAGTTGGTCAGTATTTTTAATTGGTGAAAGGTCTGGACTGTGGGCAGGCCAGTTAAGCACTTGGACTCTTTTACTAGCCATGCTGTTGTCATAAATGCAGTATGCGGTTTAGCATTGTCCTAAAGAAATATGCAAAGCCTTCCCTGAAAAGACATCCTCTGGATGGAGGCATATGCTGCTCTAAAACCTTGATATGTCTTTCAGCATTTGAGCACTTTTCCAGATGTGCAAGCTGGCCATTCCATACACACTAATGCACCCCCCCACACCATCAGGGATGCAGGCTTTGAGCTGAGGGCTGATAGCAAGCCGGAAGGTCCCTCTCCTCTTTAGATCAGAGGACATGGCACCCATGGTTGCCAAAAAGAATGTCAAATTTCAATTTGTCTGACCACAGAACAGTTTTCCACTTTGCAACAGACCATTCTAAATGAGCATTGGCCCAGAGAAGATGGCGGTGTTTCTGGATCATGTTGAGATATGGATGCTTCTTTGCATGATGGAGCTTTACCTTGCATTTTTGGATGGCATGGCAAACTGTGTTCACAAACAGTAATTTTGGAAGTATTCCTAAACCCATGCAGTGATGTCCATCACAGAATCATGCCTGTTTTATATGCTGTGCCTTCTGAGGGTCCAAAGATCACAGGCATTCAATATTGCATTTCAGCCTTGTCCCTTGCGCACAGAGATTTCTCCAGATTCTTTGAATCTTTTGATGATGATATGTACTGTAGATGATGCTATAGCTGTCTTTGCAAATTTTACATTTAGGAACATTCTGAAATTGTTCAACAATTTTTAGATGCAGCTTTTCACATATTGGTGTACCTCTGCTCATCTTTACTTCCAAGATACTCTGACTAAGATGTTCTTTTTTTATACCCAATCATGTTACCTGTTGCCAATGAACCTAATCAGAAAATGTTCTTCCAGCTCTTCCTTGTTAGTACCACTTACTTTGCCAGCTTTTTGTTGCCCTGTCCCAATTTTGTTCAGAAGTGTTGCTGCCATCAATTTCTTATTACCTTCGTTTTTTCTTTGTACATTTTCTCAGTTTAATATTTTGATATGTTTGTTTTTGTGAATAAAATATGGGTTTATGAGCTTAGCAAATCATTGCATTCTGTTTTTATGTAGATTTTACACAGCGCCCCAACTTTTTTGGACTTGGGGTTATGTATGTGTATATATATATATATATATATATATATATATATATATATATATATATATATATATATATATATATATACTGGAAATAAACAGTATGGTCAGTTAGTAGAAGGCTCATACTTGAACAAACTACTGTATTGCCATGATACCCCCCTGAAACTGCTGTCTAATTTGGTCCATAGACATATTAGTAGGAAAAGTACAATGACTATATATATATATATATATATATATATATATATATATATATATATATATATATATATATATATACAAGGAAGAGCTGGAAGAACATTTTCTGATTAGGTTCATTGGCAACAGGTAACATGATTGGGTATAAAAAAAGAACATCTTAGTCAGAGTATCTTGGAAGTAAAGATGAGCAGAGGTACACCAATATGTGAAAAGCTGCATCTAAAAATTGTTGAACAATTTCAGAATGTTCCTAAATGTAAAATTTGCAAAGACAGCTATATATATTGTTCAAGTATGAGCCTTCTACTAACTGACCATACTGTTTATTTCCAGTATTCCAAATATGACATGGTGAATTCAGTTTGTGTTGCTGTAAAGAACGTCAGAACAATAAATAGCTTGACTTAATATTCCAAATCTGCATTTTTATTTTTCAGTTCTGTAGGCAACAGTGTACTATAGAATATAAAGATCTATGAATAAGCATATTAAAGGTATTAGGAAAAATGTAAGCTTCATTGACCATTGAGAATATTACTATTTGGTATACCTTTTTTTTTTTTTTTTTTTTAATTACATGCACATACTGTAGATCCTAATGCACTTATTTAAGTTCTGTAGTTGGTGAAGTAAAAAATAATGGAAATTATATTTTAACTGTTCAGTGTTCAATTGCAATACAAAATGTATTTCACAAATATTTGTTCATTTTTATGAAAGTATTTCTGTTTGTTTTCTCGGAACAACCAATTACATTCAATGTTTTATTCACGAACGCTAATATTCCAATATTTTTTTAAACCAATGGGTTGCAATGGGGCAGTGCAGACTTTTTTTTTTCTACCTGGATATTTAGATAAATGAAGTTGTCTGTGTTTTTTTGAAAGCTAATCTGTCTGCAGGTCAGAAATTAGCTGATCTAGAAAAGAGAAATTTGAGTAGAAAACATTATACACATGACACATTTTGGTGCACAGCCATTGGACAGTACAGTAGCCCAAAGCCTCCAGACCTTAGGATTACATTTGATTGGTTGTAATGTGCTATTGCACTTTTCACATAGTCATTGCACTTTGTATTGCATTGTTTATTATGGAATTAAGTGTCTCAAAAATCCATAACTTTACCTAAGTCAATAGATTTTTTGTAGACACTAAATGTGTTTCAGCAGTGCATTAGAGCCAATAAAGTTATCTCTAGTGAAATAAATATGTCTGTTTATTGCAGACGATATGCCCACAGGCACAGCTGGGCGCAGAGCATCTAGTGAGTTCTTGATGTGTGGCGGGTAAGTTATTATCTGCTTCATTCTATTGTAAGGTAGAGTTGGTATATACTGTAATTTAACTGCAGTATTTGGCTGAATAGTACAGAGAATTTTTAATAAGTCACGGCAGTGTTTGCTTTGCTGTTATAAATCCCTTCATATTTCCCAGGGCAGACCTTGAGCAGAGTGTCTCTTATTCACAATGTATCTTGGGTCTTCAGTGATATGATGTTATAATACTATTTACTGTGCTCCGCAGACAGTGTAGAGAATAGCCAAAGTGGCTTTAAACAATTCTGTGCTTGTCTGCTTACACATATTGCTTCTGTGAAACAAGGACTGTCTGTGTTATTTTTTTTATATTGTGTTTTATTAACGGGAACTTGCAGCAAGAAAATATTTAGATGTGAATTGCTCTTGTGTTTAAAATTCTGGTAGCCTGCTTTTACTGAACCAAAGGAAGGAGGTCAGTAATGTCAACCTCTACATTTCCTGCAAGTACAGGCTTTCTTTAAAGGAGAAGTACAGCCAAAACTAATTTGGCTGTACTTCTCCTGTGGATCACAGGATTGCAATGCGTTGTGCACTCTTGTGACCCGTTTTTAGCAGACAGCGGGCTGAAGCGGCCCTGTTCAGGCTTGGGATAGATCGTGACTATATGAACAGGATCTGCCCATATGGGTGGACTGGCTACCATCTCAGCTTATGAGTCGGCCGCTCCCGCCCCCTCCACAGCCCAGCACTCCAGTGAGTGTAGGGGGCAGAGCAGAGAGCTGGAGACTGACAGTCACCAGCTCTCTGCTCAGGGAGCTCTGAGAACCGAGCAATCTGCAGTGTCTGATCGCTCGCTTCTTAGTCTTAGAGCCGACGGGGGACAGATGCAGCATTAGACCGAGTAAATAAGCATGGTTAAAAAAAAAAAACACTCCCGTACTTTTCTTTTAAATATCAAATTATCCACCCTGGCAGTGACACCCCCTCCACTGCAAGGATTAAATGCTGGGTATGTCCAGGGGAGGAGAGTGAGAAGTAAAATGTACTTATTCCCTGCTTCAGCACGGCCCCTCCAGCCCTGCATGCGTCCCCCTACAGCTGCCTCTGTAAGCCAAGACTACTGGCCACGGTCACATTCCTGTCTCCTCACTATAAAGAGGGGTTAATTTACTAAAACTGAAGAGTGCAAAATCTGGTGCAGGTCTGCAAAGAAACAGCTTCCAGGTTTTTTGTCAAAGCTTAATTGAACAAGCTGTAGTTAGAAGCTGATTGGCTATATTCCACAGCTGTGCCAGATTGTGCAGTCTCCAGTTTTAGTAAATCAACCCCAATATGTATTGTATTTAATGACACCAAGTTTCCGTTCACAAACTAGAGCTTTGGGCAGAGGAGGAGAGCCCTGGAGCCAGCGAGAGCAGGGAGATCATTAAGGAATACAGCCAGAACTTTACCCCCTAGACACACCGAGCATTTAATCTTTGCACTTTGGGAAAATTGTTGCTCAATTGTGCGAAACTAGTCCACCTCTGTTCCGGCTACTGCAACCGTAGTGTATGTCAGTTTGTATGGAAAATTCAATAAATGGACTTCAAGAACATTGGTGTGCAGCCAATTTCTTGCCTTATTCGAGTATTGCATACAGGTTAGAGGTTGGTTATTGTATTTGTATGTTGTGCACTTTACAGGCAATCACCTTTAAATACATCTGGAGGTTCCGGACAGACGCAAAAACCCTCTTCCAGTTCTTCACGCTGCAGCTCTTCAACTGTAGCGTACAGGTATATTAGCCTTGTGCTTTTGTGTTTTTAGCTTAGTTTGGCTCTAACACAGGGGTCTCCAAACTTTCTAAACCAAGGGCCAGTTTATTGTTGTTCAGACTTTAGGGGACTGTGGCCAGTGGGAGTAGAAAATGTTCCTTCATTGATTTTAGTTGAAGGAATAGTGTCCTATGGTTGATATCAGTGGGAGGAATAGCACTCCATCCTTGGTGTCAGTGGGAGGAAAAGTGCCTCAACATTTGTGTCAGTTGTGGATGGAATAGTGCCCCAAGGGCCGGATAGAGGCAAGCAAAGGGCCACATTCGGCCCCCAGGCTGCAGTTTGGAGACCACTGTTTTAACACACAAGCAATATGAGAAGCAGACACTTTTCTACTGATAGCTAAGAGAATTATCCATTATATCAAAATACTATTTTATTTTAAAACAGCCTGGATAGGCCAGGCAAGATTATGTTTGGATGCAAGGCTTCGTTATGAAATGTAATGACAAGGCACAGTTTAAAATGCGCTGTAACTGAATCTTGTATTGATGCAAAGTACATTGGTAACAAAAAAAAACAAAAAAAATTAGGTAGTCAGTATAATTGTTTGTACTGAAGGATAACACCAGCAGTTAGCTTCACTTGCTTTATGACACAGTAAGTAGATTTGAAACAGGACTTGCTGTATATTTGTTATTTATTTAAGTAATTCACACCCATGGCAATGTAAAGTTGCCCTTCAGTACATAGATTTATATAGACTGCCCAAATTCAAGGTTCAGAAAGCATTTGACTACCTATATATAGCTGTTCTATTGTTATAAGAAATGTATAGACTAGTCAATCATCTTATTTTTAGATATACATTCAATAGAGATCAGCTTGTTGTAAATGATATTGTCAGTGTTTGAGGTTATTGTTTTAAAAAAAGTTTCTGGTTTCTGCCTATAGTTTTGTATATGTAAATATATATTCACTTCTTACATATGCATGCTCTGCATCATGCTCCACAGTGAGTGCTACACAGTGGTTGTTTTTGTTGCCCATTCTTACAGTGCAATTATATGAGTTTGTCTGTCTAGAAGAATATCTTATCTCAGCAATTTTTTAAGGAAGGGAATCTAAAAATCACTTTGTTTAAACTTTTTGCTGCAACCAACATAATACTTATACTTGCTGCAGTGCTGGCATGTAAGCAGTCTATACAAAAGCAGTCAGCAGTGTGTTTTCATTTTTACTGCTGGCTAAGGCCTCATGTACACTGGACGTTATTGGACATTTTTATAGCAGCTGTTTTTGGCTTCAGACTTTTTTTTTCTACCGTCAATAAACTCTCCAGCGTGTTATCCTATCTGTCCATGCACTCATAGGCTGTTATCAACTGTTTTTGGTTGCATAACAGCATTTAACGTTTTTCATTCATTAAAAAAAAAAAACGATAAAAAATGCTAACGCTAAAAAACGCTGTTGCAAAAACGCTGAAAAACTCACTGCAAAGCTACTTTGTTTTTAAAACGTTATTATAATGTCCAGTGTGCATGAGGCCTTAGTAGTAGAAGTGATTTGGGCAGCTGTAGGGTGATCTTTCCTTTGCTGATCTTCCCTGTGAAGAATGAACCCAGGAGATCTAAGTTCTGAACACTCTTGGGTTCGAATCTGTCAGTCTCTAGCCTCTGTAGACAGGGAGGAAGTTGATAAAGTACAATTTGATTGGTAAGTTTAAAAAAGTACAGAAGTAACATTAGGGGTAGACCTAATAGATCCCTGATGTCTCCTTAAAGAGAACCTGTGACCTGCACTATGCTATCACTTGAGGACTGTAACGAGCCCCTTTGCTCGCTCGGTTCCACTCTCCCGACACTCCCCTGCAGCTATTGAATCAGATTGCAACGTCTGATGGTTCGGTCATCCGATGCTCCAGGATTAGAATTACAGCTATGTGCCGTTCTAACCCAGTTGTGATAGCTCAGAACAAACACCAGGCAGGCTGTATGTAAGTTCAACCAGGAATCTCTTTTATTGCAGAATACAGGCTTTTATACACTAAAAGTGGAGGTGCAGACCTCCTGCTCATATTACTCTAACAATACAGCTGTAACCTAATTAACCTAATTAACATGAGCTAATTAACTAATCCCTTTAGACAGCCTAGATGTCTCAGACATGACCGTTAGGCCAGACTGGCCGTCTTGTAGTTCAGAAAATCCAATCAACATGATCACAATCAACATAGACTCTTCTTCACACAATAGCAGAGTTAATTAACACAAATAACAATGGGGATCTAATGACTCTTAGATCCCATAGTAGACTTATTTACAATACACATTTTAGCAGACAATAGACAGACAGGTGTTGGAATTTACATCAGCATCTCCTAACATTATCTGTCCCAGCATTATGAATCAGCTACTATTCCAATATGGCAAATCCAGGGTCCCCAGAGTCTGTGTGACCTGGGGGACCAGGACCCGAATCCACAGTAATACCACCTCAAGGATCCCCAGACATACAGCTCACAAAGAGCACCGTTCCCCCAAATGCAAGGGCCCCCGATCGATTGGCAAGAGGCTAGCATACAGTCCCCTCCAAAAGTCTCTCTCTCGGCTAGGTCTGTCACAGGGACATTTCAGCTCCCATGTGATAACAAGTAACCAAACTAGCGGTATGATTATGTCAGATTTTTGCGTCTCAAAGCAGTATATTGTTTTGCATAGAAATTTGGCATTTTATATTGTAGGCCTGTAATTCTTAGTAATAACTCACTTAATTCTGTCCAAACAAGAGTCTAGTAGATATCCCGGCTATGATAATGTTTG
The DNA here is from genome assembly GCA_037952925.1 of Lithobates clamitans. NCBI lineage: Eukaryota > Metazoa > Chordata > Amphibia > Anura > Ranidae > Lithobates > Lithobates clamitans. The sequence continues at coordinate 17,391,402 of JBBGZY010000251.1, read as the reverse complement.
AAACACAAAATCACAAATTATAATATAATAAATAACTATAAATAATTCTAAAAAATAATATTAATAAAATTAATTTCCCAATGATTCACTATCGCTAAATTCTGCAAGTGTTCTAATTTACTATCGCTGTTTTCTAGCTGGTCTAAAACCTCTTTTGACGTAAAGGGACACTTTTTGTTTGCCATGGACAATCTCAAGTTTCCAGGCAGAAAGAACAGTATATATAATATAAAAGTGCATGCAGGGCACTGGACAAAGCACTAGGGACAGAAGGGAGGTTAAATGATTTGATACAGTAATGTAATCTGTAAGATTACAGTGTACTTTATGTGCTATGAATTTTGTACTTTTTGAGTTTGCCGCCGGGCTTCCGCCCCATGCCTCGCGACGCTCGCAGGGAACGGAGCCCGGAACACAGAGCATCGGGCGGAGGATACCGCCCGCAGACACAGCGGGGGGACATCACTGGATCCTGGGGACAAGGTAAGAAACCTGAACCGGGATCCTGAGATGCAATCCCGAGTGTGGCTCGGGGTTACCGCTAATGGCACTGAAATTCAACCCCGAGCCACACTCAGGATTACCGCTAGGGAGGTTAAGTAAAAAAAGAAAACGTTTTAAAAATCTAAAATAAAAAACACTCTAAAAACTGTTGTACCCTCCCCATGTACTAACATAAGTGGGTATTGCTGCACACGCCACTCCAGAGTCAGAGTAATGATTCTAGGGCCATCATTCACTGTTCACAAACTGATAAGCTGTAATGGCTTTTAAAGCGTCTTGTATGGACAATTTTGGGTACCATATTTTTTGCCATTTCGCAGGCATGTGCAGTTTTAAAGCTTCACTTATCTGGTATCTATTCACTTGACATAACCTAATCATTTATATTTCTCTTTCGTTCATCGACGGACACAGTGCATTCTTAATCTTGACCATTGGGTTATATCGCCTCCGCAGGAGTAGGACTAGGCAGAATAAAAAACACCTGGCTATGCCCATGGGCTGTCCTCAGTCAGTATATAACCCCCTCCCTGCTCTAGGTATGCAGTTTATTTCTGTCTAGTCAGGAGTAAGGACCTAGCTCCTTGCTGGGATTTTGTAGTCCTAGCAAATTTTACTTTTTGTCTCTTTCTTCCATGCATTTTTTCCTGGGAGATCTACAATCAACTGCCGGGCTGGGCGATGGGCTGGATAATTAAGATCCAGTTGTCTCCCCAGTCCAGCCAGCGAGCATGTGCAGACCACAGCTACTCGCTAGGTCGGCAATGACATGGCCTCAACGGACAGAGGCTGGCCCGCGAGTTAAACGTCTCGCAGGGTTGCATACGACTGGGCTCTGGTCCGAGTCGCAACCGTCCCTTGCCAAGGAGTTCTGTCTGGAAGGTCACCGGCACCATGGATAGGTAAGTACAGTCCCCCCTCTCCCTCTTTGTGCCGTTCGGGGTGTATGGTGGTACGCTTCAGGGATGGTTGGACCTGCCTGCAGGATCCCTCCTCCCATCCTAAAGTCCCATGGTTAAGCTGGGCTTCCTCCATCCCTCACGGATTGGTGGGAGTCCCAGGGCAGGCAGCAGAGACCCCTGGGGGTCTCCCCCACCATTTCCCTTCTGGATGGTTTGTGTTCTGCCCTGGCGGTATGGGGGGGTTCCAGTGCAGAGGGTGCAGCGGAGACCCCTAGGTGCATGTCCTGCTGTGTGTGCAGTGTAAGGTAGTGTGCAGTTTGGGGGTCCCAGTTCAGAGAGCGCAGCGGTGTCCCTTTAAATGTTCACCCTGCCTGGTGGAGTACAGTACCTTTTTTGGAGGGGGTCCCCTTGCCGAGGGTGCAGCAGTGTTAAAGGCACAGAGAGGATCCTGGCAGCAATGTCAAACGGCCGGCAGCCATGTTTGGAAGGTCCGATGACATCACGGCGGCCATTCCCCCTTGGTTTGGCTGGTCTCCGGCCGACGGCCATGTTTGGAAGGTCCGATGACATCACGGCGGCCATTCCCCCTTGGTTTGGCTGGTCTCCAGCCGGCGGCCATGTTTGGAAGGGTCGATGACATCACGGCGGCCATTCCCCCTTGGTTTGGCTGGTGTCCGGCCGACGGCTATGTTTGTCTAGCCGATGACGTGACGGCGGCCATTTATCCTTAGTCTAATGAGACGCTGGAGACAGCCGGAGCCTTGTGGAAACGCCAGAGCTCCTCCTCTTCCTCCTCTTTTCTCCTCTTCCTGTCCCAGGATATATGAATTGGACGGCGTCCATGATGTTGCTGGGTCCGAATTGCGGTGCTCCTCCGCTGGTAGGGCGAGTCTTTGTGTATCTCCCTCTCTGCTGGTAGGTGCCCTGGGAATTGGGGGGTCCCTTAGTGGTGCCAGAGTTCCTTTGTACCACAGGGTCTTCTTCCCTATTTAGCCTCAGGGTCACATCTCACCCACTGATTCCCCCCATGGGGGTGGCAGGTGCCTCGGAACCCCAGCTTCCAATGGTTGCACTGACGGCGGTTCTTGAGTCATTGGTATCCCGGGTGGAAGTAGCGTGTTGGCAAAGACCCAGGAGGAAGCATCTCCCCGCCTTCCCCTGCTCAGTCCGTCTCTTTTGATTCTGAGCCTGATGCCGCCGGGGGGGGGGGGGGGGGTTTATTATCTCGCCCCTTGACCCGTCCGATAGTGAGAATGAGTGCTCTGTGGTCTCAGCACAGAGTGAGAAAGTGCTGGTGGACGCACTTGTTACTGCGGTGCGGGAGACTTTAAAGATAGAGGATGCAGCTGGCAGGGCCACGGATGTGGCTGTGTCCTTTGGTACACATAAGTCAAGTCACCCTCTGTGGCCCCCAACATTTCTCAGTACGCTACCCCTTTGAAGAATCTCTTTTTAAAAAGTGGACTACCCCACCGGTGGTGGACCCTCCTGTTTTCAGGTTGAATAAAGCCACCATGATCCCATTAGAGGAATCTACGTCCTTTAGGCTGCATTCACACCTGATCATTTCAAAGTTGCGCTTTTTGCCGCGATTTTGTACAGGTCACCAGTGTAAATGGCAGAAAAATGCCCGTAATCTGCCCCAAAGAAGCTCATGTTCTTTTTTGAGCTTTTAAGGCATTTTTCAGGCGACAAAATGCTCAGATGTGAACAGGTGCCATTGAATTGAATTGGATTTTCCTTGTTGGGCTTTTTTTTCAGGCATTTTTTCAGGCTTTTTACGAGCTGAAAACGCTCAGGTGTGAATGCAACCTAAAGAGACCCGGCTGACAGGAAAGCAGAGGCTGTGGCACACAGCATGTTTACTATGGCTTGTTCGGCATTGTGTCCAGACCTGGCCTCGACCCTGGTGTCGCAGACCCTAACTGAATGGGCCAAGCTTTTGCTCCAGGGTCTGGGTAGTGAGCAGGTTCCCGCTGTTTATGTTGATTTAGCGGACCAGTTAGTCCACGGGCTGCAGTATATTTGTGATGCAGCCTTGGATGCAGCTCCTGTGCTGTCCAAGCTTTCTGTTTCAGCGGTGGTGATTTATGAGTGCTCTGTGGCTTAAGAATTGTTTGGGAGACCAAGCCTCTAAGAAAGTTCTCATTGATCTGCCCTTTCAAGGCGACCGCCTGTTTGAGGCTACCCTGGATGACATCATTAACCACTTCAGCCCCAGAAGAATTTACCCGCTTCCTGACCAGAGCACTTTTTGCGATTCGGCACTGAGTTGCTTTAACTGACAATTGCGCGGTCGTGCAACGTGGCTCCCGAACAAAATTTACGTCCTTTTTTTCCCCACGAATAGAGCTTTCTTTTGGTGGCATTTGATCACCGCTGCGGTTTTTATTTTTTGCACTATAAACAAAAAAATAGCGACAATTTTGGAAAAAACTCATTATTTTTTACTTTTTGCTATAATAAATATCCCCAAAAAATAATTAAAAAAACATTTTTTCCCTCAGTTTAGGCTGATAGTATTCTTCTACATATTTTTGGTAAAAAAAAAATCACAGTAAGCGTTTGGTTTGCGGAAAAGTTATAGCATTTACAAAATAGGGGATAGTTTTATGGCATTTTTATTAATAATTTTTTTTTTTACTAGTAATGGCGTCGATCAGCGATTTTTATTGTGACTGCGACATTATGGCGGACACATCGGACATTTTTGACACATATTTGGGACCATTGTCATTTTATACAGCAATCAGTGCTATAAAAATGCACTGATTCCTGTGTAAATGACACTGGCAGTGAAGGGGTTAACCACTAGGGGGCGGGGAGGGGTTAAGTCAGTACTAGGGTGTGTTTTCTAACTGTAGGGGGGGTGGGTAGCTGTGACACGTCACTGATCTCTGCTCCCGATGACAGGGAGCAGAGATCAGTGACACTGTCACTAGTCAGAACGGCAGAACGGGGAGATGCTTGTTTACATCAGCATCTCCCCGTTCCGCCTCTCCGTGAGGCAATTGCGGGTATCCCCACAGCGATCGAGTCCGTTGGACCCGCGACCGGACTCGCGGAGCTCCCGGGTGGCGCGCACGCAATGGCATGGCGGGGAATTTAATGGGACTTACAGGTACGCCCAAGGTCTGCACTCACCCATTGCTGGGGTGGGGGGACATTTTCGCTGGTTTCCAGATTCATGGACCTCCTTTGTGAGCATCAAAGGGGTCCACAAATTGAATCTTTTGGGGGACAGAGTTCGTCCACTTCGAGGGGCCCTGTGTCTCCCTGTGCGGGTATAATTCCTGTAAAGGTTCGGGTGACGTTCGAGCTGCATGATTTTGGCTAAAATGAGTATCACGATTTTTTTGCTTAGAGTAAAGATCACGATTCTTGTGGTGTAACATCTTTTACATTATACAAAAAAAATTGGGCTAACTTTACTGTTTAGTTTTTTTTAAAATTCATTAAAGTGTATTTTTTTTTTTTTTAAATTGCGTTTGAAAGACCGCTGTGCAAATACAGTGTGACATAGAATATTGCAACAACCACCATTTTATTCTATAGGGTCTCTGCTAAAAATAAGCAACAAATGTCAGAAAAGGTTTGGTCTTTAAATGGTTAAACTTCCTTCACTTACACGCCTTGTTTCTACTTATTCGTGGCGTTGTGATAAAACTTGGCAGGCTGCCTGGATTTTTATTTTTATTTTTTCCAGCTGTGAGAACTCTCTGCACTTGTTAGAAAGAATCGTGACATGCTGTTTTGAAGATCGGAAAGGGAAAAGGATTGCGATTTTGATTCTTAATGATTAATCGTGCAGCTCTAGGTGACGTCCAAACTACCCAAGGTCCCCTCTAGCCCTGTCCAGGAAAATGGGTTACCTGGGTCTGACTCTGGAGTGAATGCTGACCAGGTTAGTCGTTTTTCTTGTAAAATGTCGGCCCCTTCGACAGGTTCAGTTCCACAGGAAGTAACTGATGCTCGTGGCAATCTCGCGGGTTCCTTTGGTAGATGCCGCAGTTGTCCTAGTACCACTGCGGGGCCAACACCTTCCTCTTCTGCAGTGCCTGCGAAAGTCTTCTGGTCATTCTGGTGGATGTAAATGTCCCTTGGAAGCTACCTCTCAAAGAGGACCAGTTGTACCAAGGGCTGAGCTTCCATCCTGCTTTACCTTAACTGGTTTTAATGGCCTAGCCATTGAAAGCCAGGTACTGAGAGATAGAGGTCTGTCAGGATCAGTGTACCCTACTATGGTGAAGGCGACAGTCGACTTCTAGTAAGATATACCATTGTACGTGGAAAGCGTTTATTTCTTGGTGTGAGTCGATTGGCGTTCATCCTCGACCCTTTTCTGTGGCCTTTTCTTCAACGGGGCGTTGAGCAGAAGTTGGCTTTGAGTACCATCAAGGGCCAGGTGTCTGCCTTAGCAGTCTTCTTTCACCGACCCCTAGCCACTCACTCTTTAGTTCATACCTTCATTCAAGGAATCCGGCATGTGGCTCCGCCTGTAAGGTCTCTTTTGCCGCCATGGGATTTAAACTTGGTGCTATCGGTTCTCCAGAAACCTCCATTTGAGAATATTTGGGGGATTGCCTTACCTACATTGTCCTAGAAGGTGGCATTCTTGGTGGCTATTACCTTAGCCTGCAGGGTTTCGGAGTTGGTGACATTATCCTGTCGTAGTCCCTATTTAGTACTCCATAGAGATAAAGTGGTTCTTTGTCCCTGTCCGTCATTTCTGCCCAAGGTTGTCTCTGACTTCCATTTGAATAAGGACATTGTGTTGCCGTCCTTGTGTCCCAAGCCATCTCATCCCAAGGAATTTGCTTTGCATACCTTGGATGTGGTTTGTGCGATTCAAGTGTATCTGGCAGCCACTGAGTGCTTCTGGAGGTCAGACTCACTTTATTTGGTTACACAGGGACCAAGGAAAGGGCTGGCCGCTTCCTCCGCTACCACCTCCAGATGGATCAGACAGATTGTGACTCGGGCCTATTCTATTAAGGGTCGGGTTCCTCCTTTCCCTGTCACGACGCATTCTACTCGAGCGCATTGTACTTCTTGGGCCTTCCGTCATCAAGCGTCAGTATCACAGGTTTGAAAGGTGGCCACTTGGTCGTAAGTGCATACCCTCACTAAATTCTATAAAGTAGATATTTTGGCATCTGCGGATGCTTCTTTTGGCTGCAAGGTTTTGCAAGCTGCTGTTTTAAGAGGGGGGTTCCCTCTTGAGGGGTGTTTTTTCTTTAACGTTTTTTATTTCAGATGGGGCTCCTGTGTCCTGGTTAGGGCTTTTGTGTTTATTCTTGGGTTATTTTGCCCACCCCTCATTTTTTTCGTTGGCACTCCTAATGGTCAAGATTAAGGAGGTGCTGTGTCCGTCGAACGAAAGAGAAAATGGGATTTTTGTATTTACCATAAAATCTATTTCTGTTCATAATGGACAGAACACTCACCCCTCTAAAAAGTTTTTGATACTTCTATTACTGCTTGCTACCAAACTGAATACCTAAAGCAGGGAGAGGGTTATATACTGGCGTAGCCAGGTGATTTTGTTCTGCCTAATCCTACTCCTGCGGAGGTGATATAACCCAGTGGTCAAGATTAAGGAGGCGCTGTGTCCGTCAACCTCAGAGAAATGTTTTTTTACGGTGAGTACAAATATCCCATTTTTACCAAAATTGTGAGTTATATTGTGTTTGTGTGCACTAAAATGTAATTTAAGTGTATTTTTACTGAAAATATAGATTTGATAAACAGTAGTGTAATCGCTGTGTGACATAAAAAATTGCAACTGCCACAATTTTATTGTATAGAGTTTCTGCTTTCAAAAATATGTTTTGGGGGGCTTAAGTAATTGTTAAGCCTAAAATATGCATTTTAACGTGCGCAAAATATAAAATGGCTCCAACAGCAGACTAATTAATAGATTAACAAAATAAGTCTTACTTGCCATCGGTGCCATCTGCAAGAATATAGTAGCTCATGAGTGCAGATACCTCTGTTGGGAATCAATCGTTTTATCCTATCAGCCTGTGGGGCTGTACAATAGAACTCTTTGGTCTGCTAGTGTGAAAGGGACCTGTCAGTTTTTCAAGTGGACCTGATCAGACCCTCCAGTCTCCTCTATGGAGCAGTGAGCGTCAACTAATGTGTCCCGCCGAACTCAAATCCGATCCTATCCACTAGAAACACAGATACGGATCCGTTCCTCTTTCGTCTAGCAGATCGGATGGCAGTCAGAGGGTTAACGGACAGACTGTCCATTTACATCTGACCGCCCATAAAGTAGAGTGGGCTGTGTCTGTCCCTTGCTCTGCATAAGCAGAGCAGACATGGACCTGTCATCCGCCTACTCAACAGGGATCAGGGGACAAATTCCCCACTAAGCAGGTGGACTCCAATGGAGCCTGCCCCACGTGGAAGGTACATTACAGTGTATGGCCAGCTTTTATGTTCCCTTGTCAAGCTTGTCCTTCTATGTGTGAGACAGGACTGCATTTATGATAAATCAAAAGTATTTCAGCATATAAAGAAGAGTACTCACTGTCTCCAGATACTAAAAAAATCCTAACACAAGGGGTACAGCTTTTACAGTAAAGCACCATTATTCAGGGAAGTTGACTTCAGAATCCAGATCCATAAAATCAGTTGACCCTCTATTACTGCTTTCCCCCATTATCTCATATTACATAGAGCCCAGAGCCAAGATTTGTGTGAGTTTAGGGGAAGACTGCAAAGGCAGCTGCCACTCTATAAAGAACCATTGCAGCCCAGGCATGATTGACCTTCATTAGGACAAGTTCTCAGAAGCAAACTGCACCATTTCCTTTCCAAACTGGCTTTCTCAATGTTTCTCCTACAGTATGTTATCACTAACCAATAATAGCCTCTATTCTGCATGGGCTATATAAATTAAAATGCCCTGTGATTTATGGTTTTGTTACCAAAACAAACCCATAATTCCTCTAAACGGAGATAAAGAGACCTTTCCAGTGAAAGCCTGACGTTATGAGTTGTTTACCAAGTACTTAGTATTGTGGTAGTAAAGTTACATAATGTACTTGTATATGTAACGTGCTGCGCACGGTGGAGTTCTTGTAAGCAGAGCAGCTTGAGTGAACTCTACTTGTACTTCCTGTTCTGTGTACAGCTGACTTTCCTAGAATTGCTTTGTTTTCAAATGGAGAATGTGGAGGAGGCTAACGTGGAGGAGGGACTTGGTCTTGCTGATTTACAGGCTTAGTGTATGAAGGCTCAGATTCTTTGCTTGTATGCCACCGAGAAGACACAACGGGAAACAGATTTAGTAACCTAGAATAGGAACAATGGAACTATAAGCTATTATTTCTGACAGCGGAGAACATTTTGTACTTGTTTTGTTTCCTAGCTGCATAATGGTTCAAATAAGCCAGAGACCAGTACACAGAGATTTATTCCCTCTGTCCTTGCTTTTTGACTTCAGGCAGAGCCAGCCTCAGGTGTCACCACGCAGCGAGACTGCACCTATTCCTGTCCCAACCCAACTACGGAACTACCAACGCATTGAGCAGAATCTCTCATCTACTGCTAGTCCTACATCTAATCCTCATGGCTCCCCCAGGTATGTCGCTCAAAGAGATATTACTCTTAGAACAAAGATTATATAACTATATACTAGTTGCCTGTAAAACCATTGTATATTTTCTCCTAATATCCTAGTTTTGTATAACATTTGACATTTACTTGGTTCCTTTGCTTTTCAGTGGAATTGCCCTTTTTTGTTAGAAATATTCACTGAATTAAATGTACACTGCTTGCACTACCCCTAGTATACAAGTAATGCTACACATGTGTACTTGAACTGTTCATCTTTCATATATTGCATATATGGCTTGTAATGTAACCTGCTACACACTGTACAGTAGACACACAGCATATGATGGTACATAGGGCACACATATGACCAGATTATTTATTTATTGTATGTTTTCATATAGTGGTGACAATTTACTCAGCACTTTACATATACACTCACTGGCCACTTTATTAGCTACACCTTGTTAGTACCGGGTTGGACCACCTTTTGCCTTCAGAACTGCCTTAATTCTTCATGGCGTAGCCGTAGATTCAAAAAAGTGTTGGAAACATTCCTCAGAGATTTTGGTCCATATCGACAATGATAGCATCACGCAGTTGCTGCAGATTTGTAGGCTGCACATCCATGATGCGAATCTCCCATTCCACCACATCCCAAAGGTGCTCTATTGCAGCGGTCCCCAACTTTCTTGTCATCGCGGACCAGCTGTGTGGAAGAAAATTATACCAAGGCCTGAGGGGAAGCGTTTTTTCGAGGGCAATTTGTCAGGGCAAAGGCTGGTGTTGGCGCTTCAATCGTCACTGCACCGTGATTGATGTTGGAAGTGCAATATTACTATTATTTTGTAATGTAAAATAAAATGGTTCAACACACCATAATGCAGAATCGGTGTGAGCCCTGAGTTTGCCAACTGCCACCATCGCCTGCCACTAGATGCAGCTTGTCACTTGCCACATCGCCTGACACCAGATGCATCATGTCACTTGCCACCGTTGCCTGCCACCAGATGCAACTGGTCACTTGCCACCGTTGCCTGCCACCAGATGCAGCTGGTCACTTGCCACCGTTGCCTGCCACCAGATGCAGCTGGTCACTTGCCACCGTTGCCTGCCACCAGATGCAGCTGGTCACTTGCCACCGTTGCCTGCCACCAGATGCAGCTGGTCACTTGCCACCGTTGCCTGCCACCAGATGCAGCTGGTCACTTGCCACCGTTGCCTGCCACCAGATGCAGCTGGTCACTTGCCACCGTTGCCTGCCACCAGATGCAGCTGGTCACTTGCCACCGTTGCCTGCCACCAGATGCAGCTGGTCACTTGCCACCGTTGCCTGCCACCAGAAGGGACCGGCTGTGGGCTTGACTGATGAGCAGGAGATGATCAACAGGTGAGACACTGTGGAACGGGGAGTACTGTAATCTCTCTGCTGCACAGTGAGGGCGGAACTGCTGTTTGCAGGGAAGGCGGTGAGAGATCTCCGCTCTCTGCTTGCTCACCAGCCTGCTTATTGGCCTACTTGCCTGCCCACTCACTTACCAGCCTGCCTACTGGCCTGCCTGCTCGCCCGCTCACTGGTCAGCCTGCTCAATGGCCTGCCGCACTCGCGGCCCGGCTGTAGAGAGGCCATTGGTCGGTGGTTGGAGACCCCTGCCCTATTGGATTGAGATCTGGTGACCATGGAGGCCATTGGAATACAGTGAACTTGTCATGTTCAAGAAACCAGTTTGAGTTGAGCTTTGAGATATGGTGCATTATCCTGCTGGAAGTAGCCATCAGAAGACGAACACTGTAGTCATAAAGGGGTGGACATGGTCAGCAACAATACTCAGGTAGGCCGTGGCATTTAAACGATGCTCAAGTCGTAAGAAGGGGCCCAAAGTTTGCCAGGAAAATATCACCCACAGAATTACACCACCACCAGCAGCCTGAAACGTTACTACAAGGCAGCATAGAGCCTTGCTTTCATGTTGTTTGCGCCAAACCCACGCAGGCACAGGGAGAACATGCAAACTCCATGCAGGTAGTGCCGTGGCTGGGATTCGAACCGACGACCTTAGTGCTGCTAAGATTTAATTTTATTTAATTTGCAGTTCAGTGCTCAGCAGTATGATATAATAAAGTGGAACACTACCTACAACTTGTTTTTATTTTATTCCCAGTTCTGGATAAGTTTGAAAAAGAATATCTGTCAAATATCTATTGCTCTCTGTGATCTCTGTAAAGTGTTTCCCCTCACTTCCTATTGTGCTCATTAGAACAGAAATTAGGGGAATATACTAAACAGAGACACAAAACTGCAAAACAAAAATTTGATAGAGAGTCTAATTCTGGCTGGGAGGTTTTGGCTGAAGTTCTACTTTAAAGTGAATCATTATTAAGGCTGAATCCCAAGTATGATCTTAAAGTGTTACTAAACCCACAACAGTAAAATCGGTCTGTATATGCAGTAAAGCATGCTTGTTGTACTCACTGTGGAACCTAAGGAGTTAATCCTCCACATTGTGTAAAAAGGCTGCTTGGTCTTGTATGCTCAGATCCTCCCCCTCCTGCACTGCCACCCTGGACAAGTCTTGATAAGACAGAGCCTTTGGAGTCAGGCTGCACATGCTCAGTTTGATGTGTATTTCTAAAGAGGTTTTTTTTCTTTTTTTCTTGGGAGAGTGCATGTGATCAGCACAGGGCCAATCGGCACTGTCCAGATATGTCCAGATAGAGGGACATTGCATTTCCATGTTCTGTGTACTGTGGAGGACCAGATATAGTGATTGCAGGGTCCTGGGCTTAGTAACACTTTTAATTGCATGGTTACATTGCTTCAACTTGCCAATGTAAGTGTGCATATTTCATGGGACCACTGTAGATACAGAGCATTGCTGTAGTAGTCGGCTCTAATTACAGTGATTGCATGCTTACATTATTCCAATCTGCACCAATGTGAGCATGCAATTAAGATCATGCCAGGAGGTCAGCTTTTACAGTTGTGTGAAAAGGCTGTCCTTCTAATATGCAGGTGTACAAGTAGTCTCTATATACATCTCTCTATAAAAATTATGTTATCCCTGCTAAAATGTACCTAGCATACTTGTTGTTGTTGTGTTTATTTGTTCCTATTTGTTCCTGCCTTTTACGTTTTATTAAAAAATGCACAGTAGTCTCCCCCCTTAAATGCACTCACAGTAGACTGTTGAGGATTAGAGTGATGGCACTTAACTCAAGTGTTTAGAAATTAATTGCCAAGTTTGTTACTGCTGTGCTTTTATTTTTGTAGAGCTGTGAATGTTTAAAGCCTTCATTTTGCATCATATGTTACAGAACACAAACCTTTACCGTTTTTAATTTCTCCTCTTCCTACAGCAGATCTGGTGCAGTGAGGCGCTCAAATACCAGCCCCATGGGCTTTCTCAAAGTTGGCTCTGGGTCTCCCAGCTCCACAGATGTGGTGCAAGCCATTGGACGCCGCTTGTCCACTGGCTCTTCAAGACCTTATTCTCCATCACCATTAGGTAAGTGCTAAAAGTCACACTGGATAAATGGAAATGTAGTGGTAACCGTTTCCAAACAGATTCATGTGGAAATGTATGCTCAGTAGAATCTCAAGCTCTCCTCTAGCTCCCTTGACCTTAAAGCCCAAGTTCACCTTTTCCAGAAAATGGCCTATGCAGTCAAGGAGACTCGATAGATATTAAACTGTGCAATTTGTATTGTCATAACTTTAAGCCATTTTGGTCCATCTAGAACAGTGGTTCTCAACTCCTGTCCTCAGGACCCACTAACGGGCTAGGTTTGCAAGATGACTGAAATACATCACAGGTGATATCATTTGCTGCTCAATGATTGCAGTATTCTAGTCTACATCTCCCCAAGGTAATACTTAAAATCTGGCCTATTAGTGGGTCCTGAGGACGGGAATTGAGAACCACTGCTCTAGAAGCATGTCCAGGTTAGCAACCCCCACATCCTGCCTTGTTAAAAGGACATGAAAATCGTTGAATACATACTCCCAGCATTACAGTGAAAACAGTTTTCATGTCCTAACAACAAGCCAAGACATGAGGGTTGCTAGCTGGAAGTTTGTTAGACAAGCTTCTGGGGGACCCAAATGGCCTACAGGTATGGCAAGAATATTGCTGAACATTATAGAAAGCTGCACAGTTTTTCAGTATCTACTGGGGCCCCTTGACTGCATAGGCTATTTTCTGGAAAAGGTGAACTTAACCTTTAAGAGTATGGTTCTCCTTGCCAGCTTTCCCCATACCTTGCATCAGAAAAGAAGCAGATGATGATTGTATGCAGTCTAACCACAAGCCAATGGGATTACAGAATGAAACTATTTTTAAAGGAAGAAATTGCATATGTCTGCCTCATGAAAGATTAATTCTAAGTCCACCCTAAAGCCCACCTCTAGGAAACTTGATTCTCCCTTACAGTTGGGCTGCACCCGCACTGCAAAGGTTAACTACTTTAGTTCTAGTGGGCATTGAAAAAAGATTTACGTACCTGATCCTCTGCTCCTTCGCACTGCTAGACTGACCCCTGCAGCGTCTTTTCCCCATACTGCAGCGGACTGTGGTCCTGACGTCATCAAGATGGATATAGGGTCAATAGCTCTACGTTGGATATGATGCAGCTGAGGGACAGTCCATCAGAGCATGGGGGATCATTGAATCCGCTATGTAAAAGTGTTGCTCTCACCTAGAATTATTCCTCGAAGTGCAGGCACTGCCCCACTGCAAGATAAAAGTTTGACATTTCTCAGCGCTATAAAAATATCAAATAAGGCAGAATTTTTCTAGCAGAAACATTGATCATATGCATGTATTGGTCCTAATATTGTCCATGCATACTAAGAAATATTTTCTAAAGTGTAGGTAGCATTTAAGTCTTACTCCTTTGGTTTTTATCTTGGTCTTGTTTAGTTGGAACCATCCCAGAGCAGCTAGGCCACTGTTGTTGTGGTCACCCTCAAGGACATGAGTCCAGAAGCCGAAGTTCTTCAGGAGGTAGGTGTTTGGTTTACTCATTTTGCTCTCAAATAAATTAGATTTAAACCACTTAGCCAGCTGGCTTTGAGTTTTACGACTGCCAAAAAAATTGACACCCAAACAACAGCAATAGTTTAGCAAAGATTTGCTTAAATCCGTATTCTAAGCCCATTATGAAAAGAAACAAAAATACAGTGCTGAATAGTACATCAGGTTGAACAGATGCTCATGTCACAAATTAAAAAAAAACGGTTGAATGCAATATTACTGTTTGGGAGATATGTTGCTAAGTAAAGAGCCTGGTCTTTATCGAGCAATAAAACAGTCGCTGTGGAGAAAAAACTGTTGTGACAAGATGAACTGAACTAAATATGACTCATTCTGCCCGCCATCTAACTGAGACAAGGTGAATTAAGGCTAGCTACCTAAGCAGACCTTTTTATTGGTAGTAAGGTTACAGCTTTACCCAGACAGACCTGTGATTGTGATCAAGTGAAGCAAGGCCAATCTAGAGACACTCTCTGTTGATATGAACAGTAACATTTATTATATTTCTATATATCTATCATATATACGGTCTTAGTTTTTATAATTAACACTGCAATAATTAAAACTCTGCTCATTCACAGTAAATCCTAAAGATTTTGAAATATCTTGTTAAAGGTTTCATTTTACTTTGTTATTTGAAATGTTAATGCAAATAAACTCTTTAGGCCCCATCCACACACATTGGAGTCTGCTTGCTCAGTGGGTAATCTGAGCAGGCAGATGGCTGGTCTTTGCTTATGCAGAGCACACACAGCCTGCTGTCCTCTATGGGCGGTCAGATCTAAGCGGACCGCCTGGCCTTTTACACCTGACTGCCATCTGACCTGAGCCGCTAGATGGGTAGGATACAGGCTTGTGCGTGTACACCCCCCCCCCACTCCATAGAGGAGACTGGAGGGTATGATCAGGTCCAGCTTAAAAACTGACAGGAGGACCTAATAGGTCTGCTAGTGGGAAAGGGGCCTTAAAGCGCACTGTTCTTTTTGTTGTTACTGCAGTAAGGAATGTGTCAGTATTCTTTCATTTTTGAATGAACAAATGTTCTGTTAAAATGACTTGTGCACCTCACTGGAGATCTGGACCGTTGCTCAACACAGAATGCAGTAGTCTGGACCCCCAGCGGTCTAGCATTCCCCCTGCATAGTGCTCCAGTTAACCACTAATGCTAGGGGCAGGGTGCATGAGCACTGTGTTCTGGCTCTGGCTTTAAGACTTGTATAAACTTTTCATACATTTTGTTTATTCTTTGTTTAGGGTCCCCAGTGCCACAGTCGCAGTCCCCACAGTCTTTGTTAGGCGCAAGACTGCAAAGTGCACCGACTCTCACTGACATTTACCAGAACAAACAGAAGCTACGAAAGCAGCACTCAGATCCTGTATGTCCTTCCTATGCTGGACATGGCTTTAGCCATTCACCACAGCCAGCACGGCCTGTCAGTCTTGGTGCATCTCCCACAAAGCACATGGGATCTTCTCCTAGGAGCTCAGAATGGCTGTATAAAACCCCACTGCCTACCATCATTGGATCTCCAACCAAGGTTTGTTCTTTGATGTGTATCGTTGGCTTTTCTGTAGCGCTGTAACCCCTAATATCCACCAAAACTAGTCCTGTATCCTGACTGGCTATGCCTTCCAGGATCAGGATGTAGATAGATACCATTAACTTTGCTTCTTTACACAAGTGCACCTGTTCACTCATCAACATTTGTGGAAGTACACATGTACCCACCTCTGCAGTCTGTACAGAAGTGTGGATGTGTAGGTGCACATTGGTATGTACCTCAGGGGCGGCCCATCCATTAAGGGTGCACGGGCGCCACCCCCCTGTCCATCACCACCTCCCCTATCCATGAGCCGGCACCTTTTAAGACACCGGCGCATGAATTCCAATAGGGAGGAGCTGTTTCTTTGAAGCACCAATTACAGCTAGAGGCTCTAATAGGCTCCAATATATAGGGTGGGCTTGGGTCGCAGGGAATGCGCTCTCAGCCCACCCAGCTGTGCTACAGCAGCGAATGAATATTCGCTGTTGTAACACTGATCCTCCTCCCAGGCCAATCAGGAAGCGGGTTATGACACCGGTCACCCGATTGGCTGAAAGGACAGGCAATCCTATTGGACGCATAGGAGGAAGGGACTCAGAACCGAGCCACTGCACCCCGCTGCCTGCCACCTATGATGAGGTAAGTGGCGGACCGACCGGCAAACAGCGCGGGGGGGGGAGGGTGATTGGTTTGCCCCCCCCCCAAAAAAAACACCAGCTGTCACTGATGTACCTACTGTACATTTGGCAGTGACCAGGTTGTTATTAGCTGCCATGGTCAGAGATATGAGGCTGGGAACCAAACACAATGGGGGAGGTTTACTAAAGATGGTGTGCACAGAATCTGGTCGAACTGTGCATAGTAACCGGTCTGCTTCTAAGTTTTAGCCCTCATTCACAATGAACACGGCTTTGAAATCATGGGTGTTTATCACGATATAAAAGCCACATTTCAGTCCAACTTTGGGGGTGACTCGAAAGACATCTGTGCGGGTTCATGCCCAGATGTCTATTGAAATCGTACCCAAATTCGCCAAAAGTAGTGCAGGAACTACTCTTGGAAATCGTTGCGGCGGCGCTCCCATTGGGGCACTCCTATTTCCGGCAAAAAGCTCTGATTTGACATGCAATTTGACATGTCAAATCATGCCGATGTGAATGGGGGCTAATTGTCAAAGCTTAATTGAACAATCTGAAGTTAGAAACTGAATACTATGCACAGCTGCACCAGATTCTGTCTGCTCCAGTTTTAGTAAATCACTCCCTGTGCCTCTGAGCTGCTGATTGCTGTAAATTGTTAGTGATCCCTCGACAACAATGTTTAAGTTCTGCTTTGTCTTAAAACTGCCCCTATCTCTTCCTTATGACCAAAGAGAAATGAGAGATGGGGTGCCATATAGGCCCTAAGCATTTTGTAGCTTATAAAAAAAAGAGTAACACCCATGAAGAGGCAGTAAATAAGAGTTGCAAGTTAAAGTATGAATTTTAGATGTGGATAGAGGCGCGAGCAATTAGAACCACTGTCTGTTGTTTATTGCTGTCTGTGTCCCTGTTAGGGAAATTTTCTCTCTAATTGTCCTTATCACCAGTGTCACCGGGAATTAATGTAAGGATACAGCTACAATTTTGAATTGCCTCCAGAACTGGGATAGAGGGAAAGTTACTAAGGGGGAAATGATTTTACCTCAAGTGAGGTAAATTGTAAAGACCTCAAGGGCCCTTGTATCCAGCTACAACATAAGGGCCTGTTGTGTCGACAGGCTTTTGTATTCCCATACAAGTCTATGGGAATGCAAAACCCTCTTTAAGCTGGTCAACTGTACGTCAAAAGCACTGGGCAATTATTACTGAATAATTTCTCTTGGAAGCATCTAAAACGAATGTCAAACTGATGTTCAGAGCTGTTGATACAGGCTCTAATAAGCCTGTACCGTCTCGGTGACGTCAACTGACAGTGGGCTTCAACCAGCTGTCTGCTAAAAACGGGTCACAGGAGTTCATAACAAACTGCATTCCTGTGAGCCACAGGTGAAGTACAGCCAAACAAGCGATAATACTGTTTAATTAAAACATAAGGATGCCTCCTGAAGACGTAATCACGAAACGTACGTCGAGGCGGTACCTGGTCACGTTTACCCCACGCCATTTCCGGGTGTCTAGTTGTCTGCTGTGGTCGGTGGAACGAACGCCCTTCACAGAGGTGGATGCGGTAAAGGTCCAGCTTATCCAGCCTTCCCATGTGTGACAAGCCAGCAGCCCCAGTGCCGAGTAGGCACTTTTTAATGTAAGGAGTCATTTGGCTTTTCTTTTATATTCTTATGTTTTTATTGAACAGTATTATGCTATGGGAGTTTTTTGATTGTTTTTGCATATCCTGCCTTACACTTTGAGGAAGAGGTTTTCCTGCACATCTCCGATCTTCATATACATGCGAGCAGGCATTATCCTGCCAAACGTTATTTGACTTTCTTTTTAATTAAAGAAGTCTGTTACATCTGGTAAGCAGCTTTTCCATCTGCTCACGTTGGGTGTATGTTAATGATATGGTAAAGGATTACCCACTATCAAGCATAGGACATAAGATCACCTTGCAATAATTCGTTGAATTTGGAAAATCACATTTTATTTGGGACTGTGCCTTTAACACTTGACATTTGTTTATCTATAATATTCTACCAATTTCAAGATCCTCATTGTAAGGTTTTT
Source organism: Lithobates clamitans (assembly GCA_037952925.1). Taxonomy (NCBI): domain Eukaryota; kingdom Metazoa; phylum Chordata; class Amphibia; order Anura; family Ranidae; genus Lithobates; species Lithobates clamitans. Next base: position 17,373,148 of record JBBGZY010000251.1, on the reverse strand, counting down.
TTTTGTGTGTGCGATTTTAGTTTTTTCAAATTTTTTTCCACATTTTCTGCAATTTCTATGTAGATTAATTAAACTAGCGCCCCCTTTTCTTTCACGTTTTTTCACCCAGGAGTGTATTTTTACTTTTCAGGGGAGCAGCTTAGTATTTATATTTTATATTTCAATTTTTGTATTGGAGCAGAGCTTATTTTTTATAAGCTTTGGCTGTACTTCTCCTTTAAAGGAAACCGATCATGAGGGGAAAATGGAGGCTACTATTGCTAACCCACTTACTTGAATAAGATTAAGCCTCGGTTCACACTTTGAATTGCATATAAATCTCACAGGAACCGCACCACATTCCTGTTAAATTTGCCATTCATTTTGAAAGGGCTCAAATCGCATTGCATTGCACCAAAGTCATGCATGCACCAGTTTTGGAACCGCACTGCATCCGGATCACATGGTATGTTTGTACCATGCGATCCAATGCAAGCAAATGCACTGCATTTGAGACCTGCATTTGGGGTGTCCTTAAGATTGCACTAACGCCCGCTGCAGATCGCAAGGGCAGTGCGATTTGAATGCGGTGTGGGAAACACGCACGTATCCTGGGATTTCCCCCACCATTTTAGTGTGAACCTAGGCCAAGTCACCAATTAGAACACAGTGGGTAAGGCTAACAGCCAGATAACTTGTATTATGTCAGCAGCCCCAGTATTTTAGCCTTTTTTTTTTTTTTTACACAGAAAAGGGTCTAAAACCTAAGACGTTTAAAAGTATATATGGTTATTAAGGACATTAGTGTGGTAAGATTTCCTCTTGTGGTGGCACCAGTCACCTGTACAGGAAGTAAGAGGAAAGTTTCTAAAATGGGACTACAGATAACAGTGAAAATATAACAGTGGTTTTAACTGTACCCGGCTTTATCCAGAACCACCTGGCTTGAGTTCTAGTCTTAACTACTTAACTGCCGTGCATCACTATAGTAATAAAATATTCACAAATTCAACAGCAACAGTCAACTGTGCCAATGAGTGAATGAGCCAATTGCTGTTCAGTCTTGTAGATTCATACCATAACTCCTAGTATCTTTGTGTTTAATAAAATAATTTGTACAGCAGTGGCCTGCTGCCAACATGCCCATCTGTGGCTATACCCAGATGGCGGTGTATTATATAGAAAACCTCTGTAAATCTCATTTTTAATGGTATTGCTTTTTTCCAGACAACTGCTCCATTCAAGATCCCTAAAACCCAAGCTTCATCCAATCTGCTTGCTCTAGCTAATCGTCAGGGACATGCAGATGCTTCTGCACAGGCCAAAGACTTGTGTGATCCAAGGGATTTCTCTCCTTTCCTTTGTTTGCATGGCCATGAGAAATCCAGCAATGCAGAACATGGAAAAGCTACTTTTGGAAGGTAAGTTTCCCTGTTTATTTCTCCATACGTGCTTTTTACTGTATGACCTTGATATGTAATTTCTGTCCTAAAAAAACTGTAAATGTTAACTATAAGGGCACATGAACTGGTGGTTTCTTTATAAAGGACCTAATTTAAAAAAATCTGTTCATGGGACAACTTATGACAACTAAGGATGAGCCGAACCCCCCCCGTTCGCACCAGAACATGCGAACAGGCAAAAAATTTGGACGAACACCATTAAAGTCTATGTATCGATGCAAAAAAAAGTTTTAAAAATGGCAGATTTTTCGGGAGCAGTGATTTTAATAATGCTTAAAGTGAAGCAATAAAAATGAAATATTCCTTTAAATATCGTGCCTGGGGCGGTGTCTATAGTATGCCTGTAAAGTGGTAGTGGCAGTTTTCCTGTGTTTATAACAGTACCAGAGCAAAATGACATTTCTAAAGGAAAAAAGTAATTTAAAACTGATCGCAGCTGTAATGAATTTTCGGGTCCCGACAATATGGATAAAACTTATCCAGACCCTTTGGATCTGGTATGAATACTAAGGGGAACCCCAAACCAAAAATGTAAAAAAAAATTGCGCAGGGTCCCCCCAGAAATCGATACCAGATTCTTATTCGAGCACGCAACCCGGCAAGCTGCAGGAAAAGAGGGGGGGACAAGAGAGTGCCCCCCTCCTGAACCGTACCAGGCCACATGCCCTCAACACGGGGAGGGTGCTTTGGAGTAGCCCCCCAAAGCACCTTGTCCCCATGTTGATGGGGACAAGGGCCTCATCCCCAGGTTTGGTATGGATATTAAGGGGAACTCCGCGCCAAAAAAAAAAAAAAAAAAAGGGCGTGGGGTTCCTACCAAAAATCGAAGGGTCTGGTATGTATTTTAAGGGGAACTCTGCGCCAAAATTTAAAAAAAAAATGAACAATGGCGTGGAGTTCCCCCAGAAATCCACACCAGACCCTTATCCGTGCACACAACCTGGCAGGAAAAGTGGGGAGGATGAGAGAGCCCCCCCCCCCCCCCCGAACCATACCAGGCCACATGCCCTCAATATGGGGAGGATGTCCTCATGTTGATTGGGCCTCATCCCCACAACCCTTGCCCGGTGGTTGTGGGGGTCTGCGGGCGGGGGGCTTATCAGAATCTGGAAGCCCCCTTTAACAAGGGCACCCCCAGATCCCAGCCTCCCCCCTTTGTGAATTGGTAACGGGTACATTGTACCCCTACCATTTCACAAATAAAGTGTCAAAAATACCATTTCATGTTATGTATTCCTTTACAAAAAAATGTTTTACCATACAACTAGCATAAGTACCTAAATATGTTTTGATAATAGCCTGTTGTCATCTCTTGCACAGCAGCACTAGGAGCTGATCAACTGCATTTATACCTATGGTGACAGGAGGAGAGAACTAATAGGGGCCAGTGTCTACAGGGCTTTGAAAGGCAAATGCAGATTTGAGATGTTTCTGAGATAATTCAGAATTCATTGCAGAGGCAGTTGACCTGCACTTGGTATACTTCAACTGCTTTTGCATGCCATTTGGCTTGCATGGGAAGAGAAGCACTTCTCATGCGAGCCAAAACCCATCAACTCTGGCCCTAAGCAGAGCTCATGGCTTATCAGTCCAATCATCACTGTATTTGGTAACTTTAACAGAGAAACTAATGTCACACTCCTGGCTGTTCTGTCTGTGTGCACAATCGCACAAGTGGAAAGTCAAAATGAGAAATTCTTAGAAAGATAAAGACCACTCACATGTGTGGATTCTTCAATATTGGTATGTTTGTTGATTGACCATTATGTGCTTGGAGCACTATAGGTATATTGCATGGGAGGATAGAAGTATGGAGATGTGACAGCAAATTGGATATCTGTTTATCTAGTGCAGATTAGAAAACAAATGGCATCTCTTTAAATAAAATAGCATTTTTCTATAATTTTGATAACTGCACATTTGCTGCCATATATAGTGGACATTTGGAGTAACATAAATGTGTTCCATGCTATGAAGAAATTAATAACTTAATAACTTAATAACCGAAGCGTGGTGGGGAATTTTGTACTGTGGTGGGTGGAACTTCAGAAGGAAATGAGAAACTAGTTCCCCATAAGGTCCTCCTTGCTATTGATTAACACAAAAGTGGGTGGATCCAAAGCCACTATTCAGTCTAATAGCAGCTTTCGATTTTGCCCACTGCCATCCACTGTCAATCAAAAGGGAAGCGGATCTGATGGAGAACTAGTCCCTCAGTTCCCTATGGGGCTCTGCCCAACCAACAAGCTGTACAACTGTGAGGACTAGTTTCCTATTAGGTCTGCCCCCAACAAACCCCCACACACACACACACACACACACACACACACACACACACACACACACACACACACACACACACACACACACACACACACACACACACACACACACACACACACACACACACACACTTTGAGCACTGACATTTCTATGTATATAAACTCAGGGCTGGTCCTAATTACCATTAGTTTCCTAATCTGCAATCCATTGCAACAGATTCCTAAAGTGGCAGTAGTAAGAACTACCTAAACTTGTTGCATGTGTAGGTAATGTTGCCAAAACTGGCACAAATGCTTGCCTGAATTAGGCGTAGGTAGTCCTAAAAGGGAATTGTAGCCAGAAAAGTGTTGATAATGCTTTATTAAACTTCATAGATCGTGTGCTGGCAATTTTTTCTTCATGAGGATGGTGCTATCCCTCTCTGATTCAGCACCTGACACATTGTAAGAGCCTTAAAGCGGAGTTCCACCCAAAAGTGGAACTCCAGCTTTAAGGAGTCCTAACCCCCTGACATGCCACATTTAACATGTCATTTTTTTGGGGGGGGGGGGTACCTAGTTTTGACAGGTACCCAGGTATCCCACTTCCGGCGATGCCTAGGCAACTCCTCCCCTCCCTCCCTGCAATCTTCTGGGACACATCATAGGTCCCAGAAGATTGCTCGGCCATTCAAAACAGCCTCGCTTTTAATAAACTGAAAAACTAGTGGAACTCCACTTTAATGGCTGTATACAGAGCCATAAGATAATGTTAAGCAAATGTCCATTTATTTCAAGCCCCTACTTTATACTACCACTGATCTATACAATATTGTCTTTAACAGGTCTGTGAGTGCTGGAAAGTTGTCAGATCAGACAGTAAAAGCTACTCTGGGAGGGCAACATTACCAAGGAAGCACAGACAGCCTAAACTCTGAGCGTCCAATGGACACAGGTACTAGTCTATTTAAATGTTCTTGTGATGTGTTATTATCTTGTTCTATATATAGTTTTTTTGCCTATATAAAAAAAGGCTACATTTGCTCTACACACAAGTGGCAACCACCTCAACCTATAACTGGCCTTTACAGCAAGGTGCAGATGGAAGGGCAATGCACATCACAAATGCACAAAAGATTTTCCAGTACACTTACCAGCCAGCCTGCAAATCATCCAAACTGGTCCCGTCTAACAGTTTACGTAAAAAAAAAATTGGGTTTTGTTTGCACACATTTGCAAATATATGTGCAAGCTAGACCTCTGCGGTATATACAGAGGCCAATGGACCTCTGTATACACCGCAGACCTAACTCCAAATTTCCAGAGCCTCCATAGTTGGATCACATATAAGAATGGATAGATTAATGGCAGGTATGCCTGGAGGGAGACCACCCCTCCCTAAAGGCACAGGAACACACGTGATGCCCAGCAAAAGCACATATTTGTTCCTTCTATGGTATAAATCCTTATACCTAATTGTAAGAGCACAAGTACAAGTGAGCAGAACAGCGATAAATGATGAAGATATTGGTCATTCATTAACGTGTTGTGTCGTATGTGCTTCTACTTGAAAGTGAAATATATAATAATCTTTAAACTTTTCAAGTCCCTTCAGGTGGTACAGGAAGCGTCCTGACTGTGCCCTCTGCCAGTACAAGAGCAGTGATGTTTACCGTTGGATCTCCTCCTAACAGTTCTACCCCTCCAACTTGCACACATATGATGATGAGGAAGAGAACCACTTCAGGCAAGTCCTGTATGGTTTACTATAGCTGTGTATGCAGTCAGTTTCTCTTGTGTTGTGTGGCAGCTTTCCTCTATTACAATATTGCACTCGAACAACAATTCACAAAGCTAATACACATGCGTTATTTGCCAAAATCATCATTATTTAGAACAGAATGTGTCTCATACTTGCTCTAAATAACAGTCATTATGGCAAATAACACATGCATTACAGCTTTTTGAATTGAGGCAAAGATTCTCTAAATGGGCATAATGCAGAATGTTGTTATAATGGAAATTGTGACTTTACTCGCAGCAAAGCCTTATACTAGCACAGAGCAGTGTTTCCAGGTCCCACCAGCACTTCATATTTTATTCACAGGTATTTATAAATCGCCACCAACAATTTACGCAGCGTTTTACAATACCGTATATTGTACATTTACATTAGTCCCTGCCCTCAAGAAGCTTACAGTCTAAGGTCCCCATTTTGCATGCATACATACACATACTAGGGCCAGTTTAAACAGGAGACCAATAACCTACCAGCATGTCTTTGGAGTGTGGGAAGAAATTGAGGTAGCTGGAGGAAACCCCAGCAAACTCAGGGAGGACATTCAATCTCCATGCAGATAGTTGGGATTCAAACCAATGACTTTATTGCTGCTTCTGATTGCTGCTTCTGATTTTGTTCTTCTTTCCTATTTTAGGAATAAGAAAAATAATTTGTTTAAATTTTATTTATCCAACCAATGTTTTTCCTCATTCTTTTTGTAAAGTGTTATGATTAAACTATTATTTTACATCAATTAACATTACCAGTGCAGTCAAATTAATTTATGTACCTTTCTCCTTTCTTTAGAAGATAATAATAAAAGTGTGTTTTGTAACTTGCAGTTGGCTCAAACAGCTCTGGAGGCTCTCTCTGCTCCACCAGTGGTCGTGTGCATATGGGATCTCCTTCTGGTATTCACATGGGTTCGTCTCCTCCTGGAGCTGATATAGCCCCAAGCATGAAATATATGTCCTATGGTACATCCCCTCCCAGCCTGGAAGATTTCATTACATTTGAAGCACCGGAGCTACCTGAAGAGACTCTGATGGAGGTACTGTCTCTCCTCCTGTAGACTTTCACACTGAAGACGCTTTTCAGGCATTTTAGTGCTTTCACACTGGAGCGGTGCGCTTGCAGGACGGAAAAAAAAACCCTGCAAGCAGCGTCTTTGAGGCGGTGCATGAGCGGTGTATACACTGCTCCTAAATATTAAGTATGCTAAGTATACAGCCTCCAATAAAATGGTTCCCGGCAGCAGATTTGCCAAAGGATCACTTTTATAGGCAGCAGGTGAGGTACACCTCCCGTCGCTTCCCGGTCGTTCCAACTGCTTACCGGAGCCGTCCGTAAAGGGGGAAATGATCCGATCCCCTGGAGTGAGGCAGAATGGCCCCCTTTTGACTCTATTCCCTTGGAGGACCGGAGTGACATCTCACTTCTGCCTAACAGTCTTAAAGGGACAATTTTTTTTTTTGTAATTGTAAAATTACTTTTTTTTTTTTTTTCATTTTTGCTTTTAAGTATAATTGTGAGATCTGAGGTCTTTATGACCCCAGATATCGCAATAAAGAGGACCTGTCATGCTTATTTCTATTACAAGGGATGTTTACATTCCTTGTAATAGGAATAAAAGTGATCAAAAAACAAAAAGAAATAAGAAAAGAAACCACCGGCCCCTCTGAGCTCGCACGCAGAAGCAAACGCATACATAAGTCACGCCTGCATGTGTAAACTGTGTTCAAACCACACATGTGAGGTATCGCCGCAATCGTTTAAAGTGAGAGCAATAATTCTAGCACTAGACCTGCTCTGTAACTCTAAACAGGTAACCTGTAAAAAAAAAAAAAAAATTTAAAGTGTCACCTATAGAGATTTTTGGGTACTGTAGTTTGTCGCCATTCCACGAGCATGTGCAATTTTGAAGCATGACATGTTGGGTATCTATTTAATCGACGTAACCTCATCTTTCACGTAATACAAAAAATCGGGCAAACTTTACTTTATTATTATTTTTTTTTATAAATTGCGTTTTGAAACACCGCTGCGCAAATACAGTGTGACATTAAATGTATTGCAACTGCTAAAAAAATATATATAATGTTTGGGGGGTCTAACAAATTTTCTAGCAAAAAATTTTAAATTAAACTTGTAAACAACAAATGTCAGGAAAAGGCCTGTTCCTTAGGAGGTTAATATAAATTTATGTACAAAAAGGAAAATGTTTACTCTACAGCTTGTGGGTAGCTGGGACACCCCAAAGTTTAGTGTTAGTATATACAGTTGTGCTCGTAAGTTTACATACCCTGGCAGAACTTATGATTTCTTGGCCATTTTTCAGAGAATATGAATGATAACACAAAAACTTTTCTTTCACTCATGGTTAGTGTTTGGCTGAAGCCATTTATTACCAATCAACTGTGTTTACTCTTTTTAAATCATAATGGCAACAGAAACTACCCAAATGACCCTGATCAAAAGTTTACATACCGCAGTTCTTAATACCGTGTATTGCCCCCTTTAGCGTCAATGACAGCTTGAAGTCTTTTGTGGTATTTGTGGATGAGGCTCTTTATCTTCTCAGATGTTACAGCTGCCCATTCCTCTTGGCAAAAAGCCTCCAGTTCCTGTAAATTCTTGGGCTGTCTTGCATGAACTGCACTTTAGAGATCTACCCAGAGTGGCTCAATGATATTGAGGTCAGGAGACTGAGATGGCCACTCCAGAACCTTCACTTTATTCTGCTGTAGCCAATGACAGGTAGACTTGGCCTTGTGTTTTGGATCATTGATATGTTGGAATGTACAAGTACGTCCCATGCGCAGCTTCCTGGCTGATGAATGCAAATGTTCCTCCAGTTTTTTTTGATAACATGCTGCATTCATCTTGCCAATAATTTTGACCAAATTTCCTGTGCCTTTTGTAGCTCACTCAACCCCAGAACATCAGCGATCCACCTCCGTACCTTTCATCAAAGGCCTTTTTGACTCCTCTCCAAATGTAGCGTTTATGGTTGTGGCTAAAAAGCTTTAATTTTGGTCTCGTCACTCCAAGTGACTTTGTGCCAGAAGGTTTGAGGCTTGTCTCTGTGCTGTTTGGCGAATTGTAAGCGGGATACTTTGTGGCATTTGCGTAGTAATGGCTTTCTTCTGGCGACTCGACCATGCAGCCTCCTTATTGTGAATCTTGAAACAGCCACACCATATGTTTTCAGAGAGTTCTGTATTTCACCTGAAGTTATTTGTGGGTTTTTCTTTGCATCCCCAACAATTTTCCTTGCAGTTGTGGCTGAAATCCTAGTTGGTTTACTTGACCGTGGTTTGGTTTCAACAGAACCCCTCATTTTCCACTTCTTGATTATAGAGTTTGAACACTGCTGATTGGCATTCTTAATTCCTTGGAAATCTTTTTATATCCCTTTCCTGTTTTATACAGTTCAACTACCTTTTCCCGCAGATCCTTTGACGATTCTTTTGCTTTCCCCATGACTCAGAATCCAGAAATGTCAGTGCAGCACTGGATGAAAGATGCAAGGGTCTTTTAGGAGTTCAGAAACGCATTGACCTTTTATACACACAATTACAAGCAAACAAATCGCAGGTGAGGATGGTTACCTTTTAATAGCTATTCCAACCCCTTTGTATCAACTTGTGTGTGTGTGTGTTATCAGGCCAAAATCACCAGGGTATGGGGTAGTTTCTGTCATTATGATATAAAAAGAGTAAACACAGTTGATTTATTATAAATGGCTTCAGCCAAACGCTAACCGTGAGTGAAAAATGTTTTTGTGTTATCATTCATATTCTCTGAAAAATGGCCAAGTAATCATAAATTTTGCCAGGGTATGTAAACTTATGAGAACAACTGTATGTATAAGAAGATAATGAAAAAGACTTACTGAACTGTAATGTTGTTTCCCAATGCAGCGGGAGCACACAGAAACTCTCAGGCACCTCAATCTGATGCTGATGTTCACAGAGTGTGTGATGGAGCTGACGGCGGCCCGTGGAGGGAATTCAGATTTGAGCACTTCTGCTGTGTCTCTCTATCAGATTCAGGAGAGTGTGGTAGTGGACCAGATAAGCCAACTGAGCAAAGAATGGGGGTAAGTACAGAGGAGTGATCAACTAATTGTTTATTTGTACTGGAATACTTTGCATGTTGTCCAGTAGCTATGAGCACTCTGGAGCCTGTTCAGGTTTCTATATTAGGCCGGCATGATGATCTGCTTTCTGTGTTTTCATCAGCTTGGGCAATCTGTTTGGGTGAGTAAGTAATCTCTGTTGGATTGCTTTGAGCACCAGGATCCAGATGTGACAACATGAACTGTATTTCCTATTGAGACATTAATGAGGCCAGTAGTTGACCTAAGCTGCTGTTTTTTCCCCGCAGACAAGTGGAACAGCTGGTGCTGTACATGAAAGCAGCTCAGTTCCTGGCATCTTCCCTGCAACTTGCCAAATCACAAATCAAATCTGGGAAGCTGACGCCTTCAAGTGCTGTAAAACAAGGTAAGCTTTTGCAGGAACAAATATTACAGTAATATTATCCATACCTTTTATGAAAATTGCAATTAAGAATATCGTAAGTATTTCTTATTTTTGGTGAGTGCATTTACCCTCTTTGATGTTACAGTGGTGAAAAGCATGAATGAGCGATATAAATTCTGCATCAGCATGTGCAAGAAGCTCACGGAGCAGCTCAACCGCTTTTTTTCAGACAAGCAGCGTTTTGTGGATGAGATCAACAGTGTCACAGCAGAAAAGTTAATCTACAACTGTGCTGTGGAGATGGTAAGTAGGGAGAGGTTACTTCTCTCTTTAGTCATATATCTTTTTGCAGTTACAGTGAGGGGTAAAAAGGATTTGATCCCCTGCTTATTTTGTATGTTTGCCCATTGACAAAGAAATGATCAGTCTATAATTTTAACGGTAGGTTTATTTTAACGGTGAGAGACAGAATAACAATAAAATAATCCAGGAAAACGCATTTTAAATAAGTTATAAATTTATTTGCATTTTAATGAGTGCAATAAGAATTTGACCCATTCGCAAAACATGACTTAGTACTTGGTGGCAAAACCCTTGTTGGCAATCACAGAGGTCAGACGTTTCTTGTAGTTGGCCACCCGGTTTGCCTACATCTCAGGAGGGATTTTGTCCCACTCCTTTCTGCAGATCCTCTCCAAGTAATTGAGGTTTCGATCCTGACGTTTGGTAACTCAAACCTTCAGCTCCCTCTACATATTTTCTAAGGGATTAAGGTTTGGAGACTTGCTAAGCCACTCCAGGACCTTAATGTACTTCTTCTTGAGCATAAACAAAGGGGACTTTGAGCTACACCTCCGTACAAATGTGTGGGGGGAAATTACTTCCAGTTAAACCCATTCCTGGGACACCTGTCTACGTTCAATTAAGAACTTTTGACTCCTCTAGACTATAAGTAGCATATAATAAAAGGAGGAGTCTCTTGAGGAGTTTTTCCTCCTTTTATGATATGTGCTTCTTCTTGAGCCACTCCTTTGTTGCCTTGGCCGTGTGTTTTGGGTCATTGTCATGCTGGAATACCCATCCACGGCCCATTTTCAATGCCCTGTCTGAGGGAAAGAGGTTCTCACCCAAGATTTGATGTTACATGGCCCTGTCCATCGTCCATCCCTTTGATGTGGTGAAGTTGTCATGTCCCCTTAGCAGAAAAATGCCCCCCGAAGCATAATGTTCCCGCCTCCATGTTTGACGGTGGGGATGGTGTTCTTGAGGTCATTGGCAGCAATCCTTCTACAAACACGGCAAGTTGAGTTGATGCCAAAAAGCTTGATTTTGGTCTCCTCTGACCACAACACATTTACCCAGTTCTCCTCTGAATCATTCAGATGTTCATTAGCAAACTTCAGACGGGCCTGTACATGTGCTTTCTTAAGCAGGGGGACCTTGCGGGGGCTGCAGGATTTCAGTCCTTCATGGCGTAGTGTGTTACCAATTGTTTTCTTGGGAACTATGATCCCAGCTGCCTTGAGATCATTGACAAGATTCTCCTGTGTAGTTCTGGGCTGATTCCTCACCATTCTCATGATCATTGAAACTCCACGAGGTGAGATCTTACATGAAACCCCAGACTGATGGAGATATACAGCTATTTCGTGTTTCTTCCATTTGCGAATAATTGCACCAGCTGTTGTCATCCTCTCACCAAGCTGCTTGGCGATGGTCTTGTAGCCCATTCCAGCCTTGTGTAGGTATACAATCTTGTCCCTGACAAACTTGGACAGCTCTTTGGTCTTGGCCATGGTGGAGATATTGGAATCTGATTGCTTCTGTGGACAGGTGTCTTTTTTTATACAGGTAACAAGCTGAGATTATAGGCCAGCCATGTTCCTCCACCCCTTTAAGAGAGTGCTCCTAATCTCAGCTTGTTACCTGTATAGAAGACACCTGGGAGCCAGAAATCTTGCTGATTGATAGAGGATCAAATACTTATTTCACTCATTAAAATGCAAATCAATTTATAACTTTTTTGAAATGCGTTTTTCTGGATATTTTTTTTGTTATTCTGTCTCTCACTGGTAAAATAAACCAACCATTAAAATGATAGACTGATCATATCTTTGTCAGTGGGCAAACGTACAAGATCAGCGGGGGATCAAATACTTTTTTTCTCTTACTGTATATGGCTGTTGAAAACATGGACTAAAAGAGACCATGGCTAGCCACTGCCATTTTGCTTGTCAGTGTTGGTCTTTGAGGAGAGTAAAATAATATTTAAGATTATGAGCTTGTGTAATTGGGCCCTAGAGAATACAGTTCTTGTAGAAAATACACTTTTTTGAATTTCAATGCAAAAAACACAATACATAACCCAATACATAACGCGTTAAAAGCCTTTACAAGTTTCCACTTTAGATTTACACAGAATATCTGGTGCTAGAATTGCTGCCCATGATCTGACGTTCACGGTGATACCTTGTGACAGCAATAGGTAGTGACAAGTACTCTTTATGTAGAGATCTGGGGTCAATAAGACCCCAGATCCTTGCTCTGCCTTTAAAAGAATTTGATCACACCAAGATCAGTGTGATCATATGCTTTCCATTCCTAAAAATTGCGCCTGGGAAACCGTGAGTATTGTATGCTCATTGCTTGCTGTTTCCCATATCATAGAGGGGGACAAAGCTTTTCCAGTCTCTGTCTGCTTCTGTGATCAGCTGACGGAAGTGCCAGCTGGTCGATCGGGTGTCCCAGTGACAGGACAGCCTGTGGGAGGAGGGAGGGACGTCCCCTCCAGCTGCTTGTAAAAGCAATCCAGCAGCTAGTTAGCTGCTCGGATTGCTTTTACAAGAGAGCCAACCATCAGCTCTAAACCCTTTTGCTTTGCAGCAGCTGGGATACATTTAAAAAAAAAAAAAAAACACTTCTTGCCCGGCATCGGGAACTGCATGTCCTGAGCGTCGGGCGATAGGAATTGAACATCCCTGAAAGGTGTACACAGACCCTATTTTTTACGTGTGCTGCCTTACATATAGTACAGAATATTGCTTCCAGTATGAGTGGCAGGTTAATATAATGAGAGAAACAAGAATGACATAAGCTCTTCTTTAAAAAAGCAACTTTGTGGTTCAACCACAGTGTGATTATCTTTAACATTTGGGTCATTCTTTTGTTCCCTAGAATCAGAAACTGGTTGTAAATTATCATGGTTCTTGCTCTTACTGCTGGATGTGCCAATAGAAAGAGGAATTGATGAGAACTGGTTCACACTGCACCTAGAAAGATACTGTGGATGTGTTCATAATGAGGATATTTCGTTGCGATATGCTTTATCTTTAAAGAGAATGTGTTTTTTTGTGTAAATAGACTAAAGGGATTCATTTTGTAACTATATCTCCTATACAGTTTTAAATCTTTTCCTGTATACATGCCATTTTGTAAGATGCCTGCTAATTTATATAATTTAATAAGTTGTGGACTGTAGGTATACTTTATAAATACTTTGGGCTTGTGTGTAATACGCCATGCTCCTCCACTGCAGCTCCCTTGCCCCATTTACTGATAACTGAACTATCACAGGTGTCTACATGTCAATGCAAGTTATGATGTAGCAATGTTAGAAACTGCTTATTTTTAACTACTCTTGTGCATGTAAAGCAGATCAAAGGGTCATCTTTGATCTGCATATGATGTAATTTAAAGCAGACTTGCATGTTAAAAAAAAAAAAAAAACGGTGTTCCCTTTTAACCCCCTTATTAACCCCTACATAACCCTAATAATTACCCTTTGCAGAGATACTGTCCCTTTGCCCTGCATGGGCAAGACAACAGTGTCTCATTACATTTTTTATGCTTCCCAGAACAAGTATACCTCAAGTAAAGTTTGGACCCCCATCGGTGTTCCTTTCTAGGTCAGTGCCTAGGGAAGTACTAAAGCTATTGAATTAGTATGACAGCAAGGAGACCAGCATTTTCAGAAGGATAGATACCAACAACAGCCAACAGCAAAAGTTTTCTTCATTATCGTTTTGTTGAGAAAGTTTTCATTTTCCCGTAAACTAGGTCCAGTCAGCAGCACTAGATGAGATGTTTCAGCATGCAGAGGATATTGCTTATCGCTACCACAAAGCAGCACTACTATTAGAAGGCCTAACCAAGATCCTGCAGAGTCCCGCAGACATTGAAAACGTCCACAAGTGTGAGTATCCAGAAAAAAGAAGTAAATGTGTAGCTTTTCTATCTTTGCACTGCACTATTTTTTATTCATATGCAGATATTTTGTAATTACAGTTTTTTATGTTCATTACTTTTAATTCATACATATTAAATATATGACTTTCAGTGACCTGTCGGACCTGTCTAGTTTTATAAGCATATGTACTGGTTTCCCCCCCTGACACTACCAAGATCAAGTTTGGGGATTATTGTAGGTTGTAGAGAGATCTGCACTCTTGCACAACACTAGTTATCTTCCAACAAGTAGACATTTGTATATGTATGTATGTATACAGTGACAAATAAAAGTATGTGAATCCCATTGAAATTTTTTTTTTTTTTTTTTTTTTTTTGCAGTAAGTTTTCAAAAATGTGATCTGATCCTCCTCTAAGTCACAACAATAGACAAACACAATGTGCTTAAGCTGATAAAACACAAAGCATTCTAATTTTGTGTGTCTTTATTGAACACACCCATTAAACATTCACAGTAAGCAAACCCTTAATACCTAATAGCTGGTTAAACCTCCTTTGGACAGAATGACCTACAGTAAGCACTTTCAGTTGCTCTAGATCAGACCTGTGCAATGTTTAGGAGGAATTTTTGACCATTTCTCTTAACGATACTGCTTCAGCTCAAACACATTTTTAGGATGTCTGGTGTGAATGGCTCTTGAGGTCATTCCACAGCATTTCTTAGGGCTAAGGTCTGGGCTCTGACTGGGCCACTGAAAAGACACTTCTCTGAAGCCAGTCTGTGGTGGATCTACTTCAATGCTGAGTCCTGTTGTATGGCCCAGCTTCTACTAAGCTTCAGCTGGCAGACAGGCACCCCGACATTATCCTGTAGGATATATTGGTAAACATGGGAATTCATTTTCCCCTCGATGATAGGTGGTCCAAGCACTGAGGCAGCAAATCATAGTGTTCCCTCCACCATACTTCATCATTGGGATGATGTTTGTAAGCTGTGTCCTTTTTTCTCCATGCATAGTGTTGAGTATTCTTCCCAAACAATTCAACTTTTGTTTTATCAGTCCAGAAAACATTAATCAGTAGCATTGCAGTTTGCCAAGATGCTGTTTGGCAAACTTCAGGCATACAGCAATGGTGTTTTTTGGAGAGCAGTAGCTTCATCCGTGGTGTTCTGCCACCAACACCATGCCTGTTCAAAGACTTACATATGGCAAGACTCATGAACATAAATGTTTGCCAGTTCCAGTGATGTCTTCCAAGTCCAAGCTGTTACTCATGGGTTCTTCTTTATCTCATTGAGGATTCTGTGTTTTGCCTTGGCAGTCATGTTGGCTGGGTGCCCACTTCTAGGAAGAGTAGCCACAGTATTAAACTGTCTCCGTTTATAGACCATTTGTCTGTCGACTGATGGATGTCGAAACACTTTGAGATTGCTTTGTATCCCTTTCCAGACTTATGCAGATCAACTACTCTTGATAGTATATCTTCAGAGAGAGAGAGCTCTTTTTTGCAAGGCATAATTCACATCAGCTGATACTTCTTATAACAGCAATCTTAAGATGTTTGAGTGTCTTTTATCAATCAAAGTAGCTCTAAGCCACACCTCTAATCTCATTTCATTAGTTGGACTCCAGGTGTGCAAATTACTGACTCCAATTAGCTTTTGTTGAAGTATTTAGTCTGTGGGTTCACTTACTTTTTCCTCCGGCACTGCAAATGTTTAATGGGTGTGTTCAATAAAGACATGAGAAATTAGAATTGTTTGTGTTATCAGCTTGAGCACATTGTGTTTGTCTATTGTTGTAAATTTGATGAGGATCAGTTCACATTTTATGGTAAATTACTGCATAAAATAAGTTAATTCCAAAGGGCCCACATACTTTTTCTTGCCACTATATACTGTATATATTATAGTACATCTGTCTCCTTGCATTCCACCAATATCTCAAGCAGAGGGTCTTGTGCCTTCCTGCTAAATCTCAACACTTTTTTTTTTAGTCTTTTACCGATGGTGCTAGAATACTAGAGAGATAGCTAGGGACAAGTCTAAAAACTTAGGCACAGAAATTCATATGTCTATGCTATGTAACATCGTGGTCATTTTTGTTTGGTGAGCCACAGGCTGCTGCAGCTCTGATTATTAGGAAAGTTCTAGAACACATTGCTTATCTGTCATATGTGCAAAATGTTTAATGTGGGTTTAGGGAATATGCACTATAGATAACAGAAAAAAAAAGTTTTTGAAAAACTGCCTGCAGTTTGTTCAAACATGCAGAACAGTCTCAGACCTGAATTGAAAATGTTGAGAAAGAAGGGTAGAATTGGGAAAATCTATCACCAGAGAGAAAGTGGAAGAATATGGAAAAGAATTCCACACTAGCGTGTTCGGGAAAATATGCTGTATGTGCACGTGTGGGTAAATGCTGATGCAGAAGTCTTCGGCATATACAAGTGTACAGACGTGACGGCCATTAACTTGTATGGGTGGCTGTACACTGCACTACAGATCCCTGGGTGCCAGAAAGTCCTGGAAATGTTACCACTATAAGACTATACAGCATGTAAACGTCTGTGTGCAAGAGGCCTAACTCCCCCCAAGATCTAAGTAAAGCACTTGGAACATCTATAAACACCACTGTATGTAATGTAAGTTAGAACTATACTCTAGGCAGATATAAATGACACAAATTGTCATTTATAAAAAATTGTATTCAATGTAACTATTGTAAATACCTGAATTTAACTTGGCATCAGTCTCTTTCTATCCCTTGTGCAGCAGCACTCGGAGAAAGGCGCACTGGCAGCCAATCAGGTGTGCTGTATTTATATATGCTGGATGCAGAGTGAGCAGAGGGATGATCTCATCAGTGTGCTGCTGCTTTTTCAGTGTTCATTCAGCAGGCTGGGGGTGAAAGAGGGCACCATAATATTCTTTAAAGGATAAATTCATCTTTGTAAAAAAAATTAAAATAAATGCACATCTTTATGCAGGTAAAAAAATGTGCATTTATGATTTTTTTTTTTACTAGGAGCCTGCAAAGCATTGCACCCATGATCAGCAGTTCGCAGGTGCATTGAAGGACTCCTGCAGACAGTCAGTGTAAGCTGTCTGCTCGTACCTCTACGAGCGGAATGTCCGTCAGAAAAAGTCCGATGGGAGCTTTTCATCGTATATTCCGATTGTGTGTATGCCCCATCGGACTTTTTCCGTCAAAAATTCAGACTGACTTAGATAGAGAACATGTTCTAAATTTTTTCGACGAACTGATTACTATCAGGGAACCCGCTCGTCTGTATGCTGTTCCGACGTACCAAAAACGACGCATGCCCTGAAGCAAGTACAAGACGGAAGCTATTGGCTATTGAGCTTCCTTTTTCTAGTCCCGTCGTACATGTTGTACATCACCTCGTTCTGGAGGGTTGGACTTTGGTGTGACCGTATGTATGCATGACAGCTTGAGCGGAATTCCGTCAGAAAAACCTTCAGAGTTTATTCCGATGGCAAAACCGGTCGTGTGTACAGGGCATTACAAGCAGGCAGTTACACACTGACAGGAAGAATCAATGAACTACCACAGCGTTCAACAGCACCCTGGTAGTTTGAGAACTACAAACCATCAGCGGCAAAGGGAGACTGCTGCATCTGTAACATGTTACACCCAGAATATGGGTGTAACATGTTACAAAAGGTGAACTTATCCTTTAAGTATAAGTGGTGTCATCCACCTGACCATTCTGGTGAGGGGCTGAATACATTTTAGGACTGTATGGATAGAAATTCAAATCTTTTGGCATCTCAAAGAGCTCCTATATACCGTAAATATTACAATTATGTATATAGCAGATTGCATGGAGTTTACTTGTATCAGTATATATGTATAATGATGGGATCGGTCAAATGCTTTGAGTTATGTATTGCTCTTTGTTTATAGTTCTCCTTTTTTTTTCGGTTCTCTTTTTCAGATAAAGCCAATGTTGAAAGTAGACTGTCGGCACTTTGCTACGGAGCAGTGGCTGTGTATGAATAGTAACAGTATCCACTGAAACATGGAGGAGCTAAACAAGGGACCACTATAGCTTAATTCTTTGTATCTGTTACTAGAGATTTTACATCTAATGCTTGGAAAGAGAAACCAGAATTCCCTTTTGGAGGCTTTCAGAGAAGAACAATAATCCCAGGACTGAAAATTTAAGTATGCAGGAAGGCTGCCTTATTTTAAAGACACTCCTTACAAAACATGCCTTTCAACATACACGTGACACGGAAGGAAATGTCTGCAAATTTTAACCTTGTGTATGTATTTCTAATGTGTAAAATGAATAATGGACTGTGGTTGCTCCAGTAATAACGGACGAGGTGTTGGAAACGGTAGCTAGACCTTCAGGAATGGAGGCTGCAAGTTTAGCAGCAAAAGGACTCCATGTTACCTGTATGGGAGTTTCTTTAATAAGGTCTGGACCCAGAACATCCATCCATTCATCTTTACAAAGAGAAGCAGAAGCAGAGCACTTTATACTGAGTAGGAACAGTAAAAACTATTCAAATCCAGCCATGTGGAGTCTTGATTCATTTTATTATCCATTTTGATGTTGCTACTTGACGTTCTACTTTTAAACCAATTTATTTTGCACTAATTTCTTAAAACTGTAAATTACCTTATACGGAACTCTTTATCAATATTAAAAAAGGCACAATGAATTTACTGAGAAAATTATCATTTCATTTTATGTATAGAAAAAAAAGTTGAAATTGAATATGTAGCTTCCTAAAGACTTTACAAACTATACGAAAGAATTTATTTGTGACCCTTTTGTATCTCTTTTGTCTAATACTTGATTACTAATGTCTGTTTTCTTTCATGTTTTACTTTGTTGGTATTTGCTTTCTATACAGATATTGTGTGTTGCATATAATGGTTGTGCATGTGATAACGTGCTTACTTACAGTTGTCCTCTTTATTGGGTATTTCCTAACAGACGTAAATATGTTTCACAGACAGTGTTAGAGAGGGAAGACTATGATGTAACATAGGCTGTTGTGTGTGAACTACTACTGTATTAGAGATGTTAAACAGTAGTTTAGGTCAGTTAAATCCCAGTATCTGTAGTGTGGCTTGTAAAGCGCTAAGGTGTTGTTCACATGGCTCAACAGTAGGTGGTATAGTATAAGCAGCGCTTAACAATGGCACCAAAGGTTTAGTATCAAAAGTTGCCATGTGACTTGTACATCTAGGGTTTATGCTCTCTATAGAAGGCCAGTACTTGATAAGGAACATCAATTTAAACAACTGATGCCACTTGCTTGGTTTGTATTATGCCATTTTCATTAATGTGAATCTTCCAATACAATTTTGGAAAAGCCTTTTATGTCATTTTTAACTTAATAACTGCCACAATAAAATTGCTCACTACATAGAGGGTGAGCCCAAGATTATCCACACATGGACTTACCAATTAATAACATTTTAATAGCTTTAACTTCATTACGGTTATTATTGTAAAAAGGCATTTCAAGTGTATTATGCATTTTTGCCTCTATAAAGTTTGTGCTTTTAGACTTTTTGACAAATTTGGGCAAACCCCGTTATTGGTATATCATTTGTATTTACAGTTTTTTTGTTGTTTTTTTAATGCTAAACTGAAAGGCGGTCATGACATTAATCCTATTTTATTCCTTGTTACTGTATCTGTGTTCCAAACATAAAGGGGATGTCTCTGAATTTGGCTTAATAATACATTTCTCTAGATATTTGTTTGGCAGTTGTATGTATTTCTACAGAAAAAGCAGATTTATATCAAAGTTTAGAGGCACTAATTTTGCCCATTTGTAGCTGACCCCTGTAGCAAGTTCTACTCGCCTAGCATCAGAGCCCTTGTTCCGTTGCTGTCATGGAGCAGGGCTTCCAAGTGTGGGGGTGCATTTGACCTCCCCCATATGACAATGCACATTAATAACTGGCCTATTGCCAGTCACGTGACCGGGCAGTGATGTGATCCACCACAGTAAGCACCCATGGATGTGTGAGTATACCTTGCTGAAGAGGTGGGCTATCGGGATGCACTGTTACTCTGCTATGATTGAGCAGATGACCGTGGTATGAATAGATTGTGCACTTTGCAAGTGCATTTTCTCAGAGCTTAGTAAATGTGGTAAAGCTCTGCCGATTTCCATCATCCAATCATATGCAAGCAAAAATGTTTGTGTTTTCTTTTTCATTTCCCTTGCACCTGATTGGGTTTTCTTTACCCAGTGATGCTTTACCAAATTTTCATATACTAAAGAAAGTGCAACTGTACTTGCAAAGAGCACAGTCTATTTACCTTTAGTAGATCAACACCCGTGTCTCTTTAAAGCTCTTGCCCTAAAGAAATCCTTTCTTGCGATGCATATTCATCTGTTAATGTTACTGTACAGCCCACTGATAATGAGGTTTACAAGTTTCAGAGAAAAAGTAGAAACCCACTTTCGGTAGAGGAGAATGCCAACAAATACAAGCGTTCAGTCTACCTTAGCAGGCTTCAGTTGTCAGCCATGAGAAGGAAGAGCCTCGTTACACCACATCACTCAGGTCTAGACAGCATTTATTTTATTTTTTAATTTTTTTTTTTACTTAAACTGGAGCGCTCATTTTAGAGAAAAGGTTTAAGTATTGTGAAAGGTAATGCTACCTTTCATTTTGCCAGGATGAGTATTGGGAACAAAACCATAACATTCATTTAAACAGTCTTGTATTGCGTTTGCCCAGTAGATTCATAAGAAAACACGGAGACTACCATCTAAGTTTGCCCAGCTCTTCCATGAGTTGGCATAATCTCCAGCAAATAGTATTTTTCTCCTGAAACGTTGATACTTGAACATAAATTTTACATTTTTTACAAACAAAAACCTGTCAACTTTTAAATACTATTACTTAAATAGTACCAAGGCACTTCACACATCTGCAATACGTTGATATTATTTTACCGCGTGTTTTACTTGACAGCGACGTTTTTATTATTTATCTGAAATTCTGCCAATTAATTTTCAAAGTGTTTTTATTTATGTACTTGCTTGTGAAATATACAAATGCATTGTGTGTGCATTTCTAGGTCTTTAATACCGTGTTTCTACCTCTTGTTTGTAAACTGCATGCTTTCAACTTAGGTAACAACTCACAGAACTGTTGCAAAATTAGCCTTTTTTATTATGGCTTGTATAAATGTATATGATGAATAAAATGGGGGAGAAAAGCCTAATTCCCTTTCTTTCTTTTTTTTTCTAGCATTCAGAGCTGTCAGCTAATGTTATAAACAGCCACATTCTGAACTTCTGCTTTTTTCAGGGTTCATTTGCCTATCTTAAAAAGCTAAAAAGCAGAACAAACATAAACTCCATAGTGCACACTATGCTTGGTGTGTTAAAGTGCACATTCATAGATGTGGCACTGTGGTCAAGGTAGGCATCTGTACACGATTTCATATGCTGCTCAGAATGTTCCAGTGATAAATTTCCCACACTGGGGGAATCCTTCCACAGCATAATGGTCTATTGTTGCTGTTTGGTACATGCACATTTCATGCCTTAGTGCAGTGATGGTCAACTTTCTTTATATTGGTTACATAGTAGGCGAGGTTGAAAAAAGACACAAGTCCATCAAGTCCAACCTATGTGTGATTGTGTCAGTAATACATTGTATATCCTTGTATGTTGCGTTCATTTAGGTGCTTATCTAATAGTTTCTTGAAACTATCGATGCTCCCCGCTGAGACCACCGCCTGTGGAAGGGAATTCCACATCCTTGCCGCTCTTACAGTAAAGAACCCTCTACGTAGTTTAAGGGTAAACCTCTTTTCTTCTAATTTTAATGAGTGGCCAGGAGTCTTGTTAAACTCTTTTCTGCGAAAAAGTTTTATTTCTATTGTAGGGTCACCAGTACGGTATTTGTATATTGAAATCATATCCCCTCTCAAGCGTCTCTTCTCCAGAGAGAATAAGTTCAGTGCTCACAACCTTTCCTCATAACTAAGATCCTCCAGACCCTTTATTAGCTTTGTTGCCCTTCTTTGTACTCGCTTCATTTCCAGTACATCCTTCCTGAGGACTGGTGCCCAGAACTGGACAGCATACTCTAGGTGCGGCTGGACCAGAGTCTTGTAGAGTGGGAGAATTATCGTTTTATCTCTGGAGTTGATCACCTTTTTAATGCATGCCAATATTCTGTTTCCTTTGTTAGCAACAGCTTGGCATTGCATGCCATTGCTGAGCCTATCATCTACTAGGACCCCCAGGTCCTTTTCCATCCTAGATTCCCCCAGAGGTTCTCCCCCCAGTCTATAGATTGCATTCATATTTTTGCCACCCAAATGCATTATTTTACATTTTTCTACATTGAACCTCATCTGCCATATAGTTGCCCACCCCATTCATTTGTTCAGATCTGCTTAGCTTAGTATCGTCTGCAAATACAGAGATTGAACTGTTTATCCCATCCTCCAGGTCGTTTATGAACAAATTAGATTGGTCCCAGCACAGAACCCTGGGGAACCCCACTACCCACCCCTGACCATTCCGAGTACTCCCCATTTATCACCACCCTCTGAACTCGCCCTTGTAGCCAGTTTTTAATCCATGTACTCACCCTATGGTCCATGCCAACGGACCTTATTTTGTACAGTAAACGTTTATGGGGAACTGTGTCAAATGCTTTTGCAAAATCCAGATACACCACGTCTACGGGCCTTCCTGTATCTAGATGGCAACTCACCTCCTCATAGAAGGTTAGTAGATTGGTTTGGCAAGAATGATTCTTCATGAATCCATGCTGATTACTGCTAATGATACTGTTCTCCTTACTAAAATCTTGTATATAGTCCCTTATCATCCCCTCCCAAGAGTTTACATACTATTGATGTTAGGCTAACTTGTCTGTAATCCCCAGGGATGTATTTTGGGCCCTTTTTTAAATATTGGTGCTACATTGGCTTTTTTTCCAATCAGCTGGTACCATTCCAGTCAGTATATTAAGGGACTAAAAATATTCAGTGAATATCTTGCTACAGAAGATTGCAAACATGCCACAAGAGATGGTCAGAGACTGCAGACATACTATAAGACATACTACAAGGGATGGTCAGAAACTGCAGATCTACTATACTAGATGGTCAGACTCTGCAGACAGTAACCAGACATGGTCAGAGATCTAAGCTCAGCTATTTTCCCACCTGCTATCACTATTTTTTGTAATCCTTTTTTTTTGTTTAATTTAACCGCATCAGATCCGCGCTATGGCCGCTACAGCACGGACCTTGAGTGGTGCTTGAGCGGCCTGCGTGGCGCACTCTGTGATCAGCGAGTCTATGAGACTCACTGGATCACAGATCAGAGTAAAGGGTCGATCCCGACCCCTTTCCACGTGATCAGCTGTCAGCCAATGACAGCTGATCATGTGATGTAAACAGAGCCAGTAATCACTATTTTTTCTCCCCACGCTGATGGCGTGAGGAAAAAAAAAAAAAGCCGGCGGCTGTCAGAGGGACATCGGTCCCGATCAAGGAGAGCAGTCGCCAGCTCATCTGTGCCACCTTCCAGTGCACAACAGTGCCATCTACCAGTGCCCATCAGCGCCACCTATCAATGTCACAATCAGTTGCCTCATCAACAATGCTGCCCATCAGTGTCATCTTATCAGTGGCCATCTGTGCCCATCAGTAGCGCCTTATCTGTCCCCATCAGGCTGCACTGATAGTGCAGCCTATTAGTGCCGCCTCATCAGCGCATATCAATGAAGGAGAAAAATTAACTGTTTGCAAAATATTATAACAATCAATGAAACAAGATTTTTTTTTTTTCCAAAATTTTACGTCTTTTTTTTGTTTAGCAAAAAATAAAAACCCCAGTGGTGTTTAAATACCACCAAAAGAAAGCTCTTTGTGTGAAAAAAATAATACAAATTTTATTTGGGTACAGTGTTGCATGACCGCGCAATTGTCATTGAGAGACAGTGCTGAAAGCTGAAAATTGGTCTGGGCAGGAGGGGGGGGTTTAAGTGCCCAGTAAGCAAGTGGTTGTAAACCCTTTGCGTTTTTCACCTTAATGCAGTCTATGCTTTAAGGTAAAAAAACCTTTCTTTATTGCAGCATCGCCCCTGACCCCCGTAATTCCCGCAACAGGAACAAGCACACCAGCTCCGGCCGGAGACTCGTGTCCTGATTGGATAGATTGATAGCAGCACAGTAATTGGCTCCCACTGCTGTCAATCAAATCCAATAACGGGGGCACAGCCGAGTCCTGCTATCTGTGTGAACAGACGCAATAGCAGGACACGGGAGCGCGCCCACATGGGTGTCACGTAGGAGAGCGCTTCCCTGATGGGACACTCGAGAAGAGGAGGAGCCAGGAGTGCCCTGGAGAGACTCCAGAAGAGGAGGATTGGGGCCACTCTGTGCCAAACCAACTGCACAGCAGAGGTAAGTATGACATGTTTGTTTTTAAAAAGAAAAAAAAAAAACTTGAACCTTTACAATCCCTTTAAGTACAGATTAAATGCTGCTGACTTTTAAAAAAAGCACACACTTACCTGTCCTAGATTCCAGAGATGTCCTCACCCAACCCGGCTCTTTGCTGGTCTTCGGGTCCAGGCGCCGGCATCAGAACTGTGGGCAGCTGACTGTGACTCTTTGCAGCTTCACTGCGCCCTGTGACTGGTCCTGCAGTCTCCTGGGACCTGTGAAATGTTCCAAGAAGCTGCAGGGGAGGGGGGAGATCAGATTGCCATGGTACCTGTCAAAATCAGGAGGAGGAGGAAAAGCTGAACACCCTCTTTTGGGTGAAGTTCCACTGTAAGGTACTAGCCTGGCCAGCTGCACATCAGCGTTAGGGACCACAGATTTAAGTTAGCATTTTCTGGACTTCATGATGGGTTCTATGAAGGCCACGAACTGAACCCAGACACGTTTGCTCATTCCCTACTAAATACAGCCGTTGCCAAAAGTTTTGAGAATGACACAAATATTAATTTCCACAAAGTCTGCTGCCTCAGTTTTTATGATGGTAATTTGCATATACTCCAGAATGTTATGAAGAGTGATCAGATGAATTGCAAAGTCCCTCCTTGCCATGAAAAGGAACTTAATCCCATAAAAAAAAAATTCACTGCATTTGTAAAGAAGGCTTGATTCAGTTTGCTGCGGGATCGGGGCACCACCAGTGCAGAGCTTGCTCAGGAATGGCAGCAGGCAGGTGTGAGTGCTTCTGCATGGATAGTGAGGAGAAGACTGGACAGCATACTGTGTCAAGCCTGGTGTCAAGAAGGGCAGCAAAGAAGCCACTTCTCTCCAGGAAGAACATCAGGGACAGACTGATATTCATAAAAAGGTACAGGGATTGGACTGCTGAGGACTGGAGTAAAGCCATTTTCTCTGATTAAACCCACTTTCCGATTGTTGGGGGCATCTGTAAATACCTTGTCTGAAGACAAAAAGGGTGAGCGCTACCATTAGTCCTGTGTCATGCCGAAAGTAAAGCATCCTGAGACCATTCATGTGTGGGGTTGCTTCGCAGTAGGCTCACTCACAATTTTGCCTAAGAACACAGCCATGAATTAAGAATGGTACAAAAACATCCCCCCAGTGCAACTTCTCCCAACCATCCAAGAACAGTTTTGTGACAAACAATGCCATTTCCAACATGATGATGGAGCACCTTTCCATAAGGAAAATGTAATAACTAAGTGGCTTGGGGAACAAAACATTGAGGTTTTGGGTCCATCATGGCCAGGAGACCCCCTAGACCTCAATGCCATTGAGAACTTGTGGTCAATTCTCAAGAGGCAGGTGAACAAAAACTCCCCACAAATTCTGACAAACTCCAAGCATTGATTATGCAAGAATTGACTGCCATCAGTCAGGATGTGGCCCAGAACGTGATTGACAGCATGCCAGGGCGAATTGCAGAGGTCTTGGAAAAGGGTCAACACTGCAAATATTGACTCTTTGCATAAACTTAAAGTAATTGCCAAATAAAAGCCGTTGACACTTATGAAATGCTTGTAAATATACTTCAGTATACTATAGTAACATCAGAAAAAAGATCTAAAAACACTGAAGCAGCAGACTTTGTGAAAATGTATATATGTTTCATTCTCAAAACTTTTGGCCGTGGCTGTACAATAATCAAAAGGAAACCACTATACTTGTTTTTGTTTTGTTTTTTTGTACTGACTTCCCTGTTTGTAATGAAAAAATAGTAGTTTAAAAAAATGTTGGCCCTGTAGCAGTAGATGAAGCCTGTCTCAGAGATCATCATAGTTCAGTGGGATTTGAATAATATTTTATTAGTGTGTTTGTTGTTGAGGCCATGAACCCAGTACTGATAATTCTTGTGGGGTTTACAGTGCAAAAATATAGTAACAAAAACATTTCCCCCCAAATACCCCTAACTTTTTAAATATCCCCTCATTTTTAACAAATTAAACTCAATCCCAACACTTAAGCTCTTCTTTCACACTTAACCTCACTCAAATCTTAACCCTAGCACCTAAAATTTAAACGAAGTCCTAAAGTGGCCTTTTTTTTGCCTGAACAGGGCTAAATAATAGGTATGCAAATTTCCCACAGCAGTATACACTCCTTTCCTCGCTCAGATGCTGCTCCAGGATAAAGTGAAATTCTCTGCACTTCCAGGTATGTGTGAGCATGTAACCCAATAACACGTTCTCATGCAACTGCACTAGTGCCATTGGATTGGCCCAGCATTGTCACATGGAGTTGAAGAAGCCCTGTGCAAGTTCCAACAATTCAATTTGGAGCTTACACAGAACATTTTTAACTCTGATGTCGTGTACACACGACCGGACTTTAAGGCATACTTGGTCATGTGGACCGGAGTCTGTCGGACAATTCGATCGTGTGTGGGCTCCAGCTGACTTTTTTCCCCAAAAATTGGACGGACCTAGAAATGAAACATGTTTCAAATCTTTTCGACGGACTCGAGTCCAGTCGAAAATTCCGCTCGTCTGTATGCTAGTCCGACAGACAAAAACCAACGCTAGGGCAGCTATTGGCTACTGGCTATGAACTTCCTTATTTTAGTCCGGTCGTATGTCATCACGTACGAATCCGTCGGACTTTGGTTGATTGTGTGTAGGCAAGTCCATTCATTCGGAAAGTCAGTTGGAAAGTCCGCCGTACAGTCCGCTCGTGTGTAAGCGGCATGAGGCAGCTTAACAAAGTGGCACAAGAGTGAGAAAAGTGAATTATATGCTGATGGGGGTCGGGAGGAGGTAAGGAAAAGGCCATCTTAACCTAGAATCTTCACTTAACTGTTAACTCCAAAACTCCTATCATTAACCTGAACCATAAAAAAGGGTTCAGCATCATAATCTTTGTTGTCTGCCAATATTTACTAGTACTTAGATCTCTTCACCATAACCACTGCTTTTCCATTCTGTTGCGCATAATGCTACTTGATTTAACGTGGTTAACTCCCTATCCACTTCTTTTGGTTAGAAGTGCTCTAGGTTTCTGGAAGATGTGCAACATTTATTTTCCTCTAAGATTTGACTGTGTATGGCCCTGTCCATCGTCCTTCTGATGCAGTGAAGTAGTCCTGTTCCCTTAGCAGAAACCCCCCCTAAAGCATAATGTTTCCACCTCCATGTTTGACGGTGGGGGATGGTGTTCTTGGGGTCATAGGCAGCATTCTTCCTCCTCCAAACACGGTGAGTTGAGTTGATACCAAAGAGCTTGATTTTGGCCTCATCTGACCACAACACTTTCACCCAGTTTTCCTCTGAATCATTCAGATGTTCATTTTCAAACTTCAGACAGACCTGTACATGTGCTTTTTTGAGCAGGGGACCTTGTGGGCGCTGCAGGATTTCAGTGTTACCAATTGTTTTCTTGGTGACTATGGTCCCAGCTGCCTTGAGATAATTGGCAAGATTCTCCCATGTAGATCTGGGCCGATTCCTCACCGTTCTCATGATCATTGAAACTCCACGAGGTGAGATCTTGCATGGAGCCCCAGGCTGATGGAGATATACAGCTATTTTGTGTTTCTTCCATTTGCGAATAATTGCACCAGCTGTTGTCATCCTCTCACCAAGCTGCTTGGCGATGGTCTTGTAGCCCATTCCAGCCTTGTGTAGGTCTACAATCTTGTCCCTGACAACCTTGGACAGCTCTTTGGTCTTGGCCATGGTGGAGAGATTGGAATCTGATTGCTGGTGTGGACAGGTGTCTTTTGTACAGGTAACAAGCTGAGATTATAGGCCAGACAAGTTCCTCCACCCCAAACTCACTCATCCATGTCTTTATGGACCTTGCTTTGTGCACTGGTCCAAATCATTTGGTGGAGGGGGGGATTATGGTGTGTGAAGGAACTCTTAAGGCGTCAGCATACCAAGACATTTTGGACAATGTCATGCTCCCAACATTGTGGGAACAGTTTGGGGATAGCCTCTTCCTGTTCCAACATGACTGCGCACTAGTGCACAAAGCAAGGTCCATAAAGACATGGATGAGCGGGTTTTGGGTGGAGGAACTTAAATGGCCTGCACAGAGTCCTGACCTCAACCCGATAGAACACCTTTGGGCTGAATTTGAGCTTAGACTGTGAGCCAGGCCTTCTCCTCTACATCAGTGCCTGACCTCACAAATGCGCTTCTGGAAGAATCCTCAAACATTCCCATAGACACACTCCTAAACCTTGTGCATAGGCTCTCTGTACAGAAGCTTAAAACCTGCTTAGTCTCCTCTCCCTTCTGCTGCTTTCAGCTGCTGTACAGAGAGGAGATTGGTTCCTCTATGACCCCTTTCACAGTGGGGCACTTTTCAGAAATTTTAGCGCTAAAAATAGCACCTGAAAAGCGCCTCTCATGCCTTCCCAGTGTAAAAGCCAGAGTGCTTTTCACACTGGGGCGGTGCGCTTGCAGGACGGGAAAAAAGTCCTGCAAGCAGCAGCTTTGGGGTGGTGTGGGAGCGGTGTATTGAAATGAATAGACAGCAGCGCTGCAACACGGGCAATATTAACCCTTTCTTCGGCCGCTAGCGGTGGTTAAAAGCGCCCAGCTAGCATCCGAATAGCACTGCTATGACAGCAGTAAAGCGCTGCTAAAACTAGCAGTATTTTACCACTAACACCCACACCTCCCCAGCGTGAAAGGGGTCTAATTGTCCCACCGCCGCACTGATCACCCCTTCTTGTCCACAGCTGTGGGAGTTTTCTGTACATTTGGCTGAATTCACCTGCAGAGCAGTGCGGGAAAACTGTGTTTACTATGCTTCAGTTTATGAATGAACAGGACCCTCTGTCTCCAGGCTACAGAGAAAGGGACTGGGGAATGTGTTTCCTCTTTCCCTTTCTCTGTCTCAAAAGTGAGACTTTAGGGGGTCTGTTTAGACCCCCGATAATAAAATATTAAATTGTATAAAATAATTAAATTTTTTTTTAAATAATAAAGTCATAAACATAAAAAAACTAGTGACATCATCCACTGCCCTACTGACACCAACTGCTTCTCTACTGACTGTCACTGTCCGCTGCCCACCAAAACCATTGTGGGAAAAAAGTAGAAAATAACCTTACACCAAATAATTACAAAAAAAGTGAATAAAGGGCTGATTTACATGCGTTCTCTGGCCCATACAGTGTGAACAAACAGTTTGTTTGTGCAGCTGGAGCCGCCTGTTACACTATGGCGATGCAATGGCTGTACAAACACAGCCACTGGTCCTAATTCCACAGATGTGCAGGTGTGTGGCCCCAAATGCATACTGTCTATGTACACATGCATCCTGTCAAATTTGGACCCGCAGCTTTGTTTGTTCAGTTGCTGCATCTCCATAATCTAACATAGATTGCCTGCACATAAAAAAAAAAAAAAAAAAAAGACTGGTTCACACGGCACAGATCACAGTGCCCATGTGAATGAGGTTTCAGGCCTCATTCACACACAGCTTTTAGATTTAGCAGGAATTTTGTAAGTTGTGTTTGTGTCCGCTAATACTGAAAAGGAAATGATGACAAAGGAAATAGCCATAAAACTCACCAAAAAACAAAACAAAACAGCTTAACGCGATGAGTTTTCAAAAATGCGCATAAAAACGCAGCTAATTTCATATGAGTTTTTAGCTGTATTTGTTTATTAGTACAAGTGAATGGGCCCTAATTTGGTGTCTTGTAAAACATGTAGAATTAATAGGTTACCACTAGATGGCGGTATATCACACTGCATTTCAAGTAATACATGGACAAACTAAGAAACTCACCTTGTTGAAGAGCACAGTGAAATAAAACAGCAATTACTTAAACTTTTTAAATTCATATGCTATTGCTAATGCTGAGTAATAAGAAGTCTTAATATATTGTAAATTCTTAGCAACATCCTAACTTAAAAAAGGACACCTGTACTGAATTGTATAGGCTGCCACTGTCAACCCCCTTTTGAAAATGCTGGTTTCCAGCTTGCCTGACTGTCTTCAAGACATCTAACTTACTGAAAAGTTTTGACTTCAAGGGATAAATTCTTGTCCTTTTCGGTTCCTATTTGCCTGGCTATGTCAAACATTAACACATTTTGAAACAGACCAGGAAGTTGGATGCTCTTATTATACATCAGATTTTTTTTTTTTTAGAATTCCTTATCTTAATATGTGTTCTAAGTCAGGAACTGCGAAAGCATTAAAGCCTATGCATCAGCATAAATCCCAGGGAACTGACATTTTCAAAAGAAGTGGTTAACGTATATGTGAACCCTTACTATGTAAAGCAACAAAATAAATGACAAATAACATTTTTTTTTTAAATTGGTGAATACATGATATCTGTCATCAGCTGCATAAGGTGTTGAGAAAGGTGGGGGCAGAAACTGCAGGAGGCACAGAAAGAGCAGTACACTGATTATCCCAGTAGTTAGCTGTGCAGAGGGCTGTGTCAGCAGGAGGCAGAGAAACACTAGTCCACTGATCTTCCTATTGATTGGCTGTGAGGGGGAGTATGTCAGCAGAATTTCGACTAGTACAATGCAAAGAAGAAAACTGACCACACTATGATGGATGTGCTTCCATGCCCCGGTGTGGTCAATTTGAAATAGGACAGCAGGATCACTGGGGATTTTACACAATGGAAGCAATGCAAAAAGATCAGGATACTTATTATAAGTACATGGTACAACACATGCATATCAAGAATATGAAATGTTGGTGTAACATACTCTTTTACCGCTTGCCGACCGCTGCACGAACATTTACGTCGGCAGAATGGCACGGACAGGCAAATGGGCGTACAGGTACGTCCCTTTAAATTTGCCGATGTGTGGTTGCGTGCGTGCGCGACCCTGCTGCGAGCTCCGTGAGTGTGATTCCGGGTCCAGCGGACTCTATGTCCGTAGGGATACCCGCGATCATCTCACAGAGAGGAAGAACCGTTCTGCCTAATGACACTGATCACAGCTCCCTGTGATCGGGAGCGGTGATCAGTGTTGTGTCACACATAGCCCATCCCCCCCACAGTTAGAATCACTCCCTAGGACACACTTAACCCCTGCAGCGCCCCCTCCTGGTTAACCCCTTCACTGCCAGTCACATTTACATAGTAATCAATGCATGTTTAATCGCACTGATCGCTGTATAAATGTGAATGGTCCCAAAATAGCGCTAAAAGTGTCCGATCTGTCCACCATAATGTCACAGTTGCGATAAAAATCGCTGATCGCCGCCATTACTAGTAAAAAAAAATATATAAAAGAAAATGCCGTAAAACTATCACCTATTTTGTAGACGCTATAACTTTTGTGCAAACCAATCAATAAACGCTTATTGCGATTTTTTTTTTTTACCATTAATATGTAGAAGAATACGTATCAGCCTAAACTGAGGGAAAAAAAATATTTTTTTATATATTTTTTGGGGATATTTATTATAGCAAATAGTAAAAAATGCCACTCTTTTTTTGTTTATAGCACAAAAAATAAAAACCGCAGAGGTGATCAAATACCACCAAATGAAAGCTCTATTTGTTGGAAAAAAAGGATGCCAATTTTATTTGGGAGCCACGTTGCACGACCGCGCAGTTGTCAGTTAAAGTGACGCAGTGCCGAATCGCAAAAAGTGCTCTGGTCTTTGGCCAGCCAAATGGTCCGGGGCTTAAGTGGTTAATAAAGGCAGCTTCAATAATTCACTCATAGCAGGTTTCATTTAGGCTGGGTTCACATTATGTCCAGCCGCGGGGCACAGCAGGGGGTCCGGTGCGTCCCTGTTCACCGTTTTAGGTCCAAATCTTTGGCTGAATTCGGACCTGAAATGGAGCCAAAGATGCACAGGATCCTTCTTGCTGTGCACTCGGCGGCCGCCCCAGACATAAGTGAACCAGCTCTATTGAGAGCCAGTCACAGTCTCCTGTCATGCGAATTGGATCAAGTTAAAGGATCACCATGAAAGCCATTCAGCACTGATTTCCTTTGCATCACACAATTTTTTTTTATAGATTGTTGAACCTTGCAAAATGAACTATTATTTATGTAAAAATGTGAGCAGGGAAATGGTCCTAAGTGTCATTCTAAATGGATCCATCTGTCTAAAATTGTATTTCCCATAAAACATGGCAAAATATCAGTTTTTATTAAAAGATGTGTCAAAATGTCCCACTCCCTAGTCGCCCACATGGAGTATGCCATGGTTGCAAGTGTGCAACCGTGCCAGTTATTCTGTAACATGACTGTAATCACAACATTATGCGGGTTTAATAAAACGTGTTTGCTGTAGCAAAGGAAACTTCAGACCTCAACAATTAATACTACTAGAGCAGAGGTCAGTTTACTGTCCTTCAGACTTTAGGGGACCAGACATTACATAGTGACATAGTCAGGTTAAAAAAAGACACAAGTCCATCTAGTTTAACCAATAAAGGGGGAAAAAAACAACATACAATCCCATATACATAATCCTATACCCACAGTTGATCCAGAGGAAGGCAAAGAACCCCAGCAACGCATGACCCAATTTGCTCCAGCACATTGGTGTCAGTGGGAGGAATAATGCCCAGTCGCTGTCAGTGGGAGAAATTGTGCCCCATCATTGGCATTAGTGGGAGGAATTATGCCTAGGGTTGCCACCTTATCCCTTTAAACCCGAACATATATTAATTACACAGATTCTGTGGATGATTAAGCTGGTAATTAAACTCACTTAGTGCCTTATCTGCATTCAATTAGCCACAGAATCTGAGTAATTAATATGTGTTTGGGTTTAAGGCTGGGTTCACACTGCTGCGGTGCGGGAACGCAGCGAATTTACTGCGGGTTCCCGCACCGCACCAACTCGCACGGCAGTTCACACTGCCATATGCGAACTGCTGGGGAGTGTCATACAATGTTAATGACACCCCCAGTTCAGCCCGCATATCGCAATGCGAACTGACAATCCGGACACTTTCGGATCGCATAGGTGTGAACACCCATGCGATCCGATTTTGGTCCGAACAAAAAAAAGGGTCCTGTGCGAGTTTGGACCGAATGCGGTGCGATATCAGCCATACTATCTGTATGGCTGATATCGCACAGCACAGACATCGCATGTGATGTGAACAGCAGTGCGCTGCGAATCACATGCGATGTCTGCAACGGCCGCAGTGTGAACCCAGCCTCAAGGGATGAGGTGGCAACTCTAATTATGCCCCATCTGTGTCAAGGTTGGAATAGTGTCTTGTATCAGTGAGAGGAACACAGCCCCAAGGGTAGGATAAAGGAGAGCAAAGGGCCGCAGTTTGGAGACCACTGTACTAGAGTATAGGTATTTGCATGTTTCTTTTCAACATATACACTATATTGCCAAGAGTATTGGGACACCTGCCTTTACATGCACATTATCTTTAATGGCATCCCAGTCTTAGTCCGTAGGATTCAATATTGAGTTGGCCCACCCTTTGCAGCTATAACAGCTTCAACTCTTCTGGAAAGGTTGTCCACAAGGTTTAGGAGTGCGTCTATGGGGATGTTTGGCCATTCTATCAGAAGCGCATTTGTGAGGTCAGGCACCAATGTGGACAAGAAGGCCTGGCTCGCAGTCTCCACTCTAATTTATCCCAAAGGTGTTCTATCGGGTTGTGGTCAGGACTCTGTGCAGGCCAGTCAAGTTCCTCCACCCCTAACTCGCTCATCCATGTCTTTATGGACCTTGTTTGTGCAGTCATGTTGGAACAGGAAGGGGTCACCCCCAAACTGTTCCCACAAAGTTGGGAGCATGTAATTGTCCAAAATGTCTTGGTATGCTGACGCCTTAAAGGCCCGTACACACCATACGAAAATCGGATGGAAAAATTTGTACGATGAGCTGTCTGCTGATTTTCGGATCGTTAGTGCTTTCGACAGACAATTTTGCTTTTTTGTCAGACAAAAGCTGGATGTGCAGACCATAAATTTTTTGTCGAATGTGAACTCCGAAATCCGATTTTCAATTCATTGGTACAGTTTTCGTACGAAAAAAATCATAAGAGCAAGACTACGCATGCTCAGAAACTAAAGAATACATACAAAACTATTCAACACATTACGTCACTTCTGATGTTGTATTCTGTTGTACGAAAATTTTCATATTGTGAGTAACCTCTTCACTTTCAACATGAGACTAGCATGCCACAACTAACGGACGTTCGGTTGTCCGAAAATCTAAGCGTGTGTATGAGGCTTTAGAGTTCCCTTCATTGGAACTAGGGGGCCAAGCCCAACCCCTGAAAAACAACCTCACACCATAATCCCCCCTCCATCAAATGATTTGGACCAGTGCACACAGCAAGGTCCATAAGGATATG
Organism: Lithobates clamitans; assembly: GCA_037952925.1. Classification (NCBI taxonomy): domain Eukaryota; kingdom Metazoa; phylum Chordata; class Amphibia; order Anura; family Ranidae; genus Lithobates; species Lithobates clamitans. The sequence goes on along the minus strand of JBBGZY010000251.1, from coordinate 17,338,208 downwards.
GATGAGCGAGTTTGGGGTGGAGGAACTTAGTCCTGACCTAAACCTGATAGAACACCTTTGTGATGAAAATGAGCTCACAAATGCGTTTCTGGAAGAATGATCAAACATTCCCATAGACACACTCCTAAACCTTGTGGACAGCCTTCCCAGAAGAGTTGAAGCTGTTATAGCTTCAAAGGGTGGGCCAACTCACTATTGAAATCTACGGACTAAGACTGGGATGCCATTAAAGTTCATGTGCGTGTAAAGGCAGGCGTACTTTTGGCAATATAGTGTATATCATTGTATACTCTAACACTGCACCATATTTACCATTATGAAAAGTGTCTTACCTAACAAAAAAATGGAAATGTCTGTTCATCCTGTCCAGTGAACCAGGCCCCTCTGATAGACAACATGGCTAGCTCACCATGCCCATTTAGCTTGCACCTCTTGTCAGCAAGGTCCTAGTGTTGGACCGACAGCTCACTGCAATTCAGTAGAGGTGTGTTGTCTTACAGTGCTGCCCTCCCTCCCAGCTATTTACTAATTAACTGTGTAAACTAAAATGAAAATAATAAACTAATAAGACATTTAAGTACAGAAACTAGCAATATTTAAAGCCAACTCAAAACAAACCATTAAAGAGACCCTGTCGCCAGACCATAAATTTGAATAAAAATGTTCCCATAAGGTCTCTAACTCCTCCTTGTGGGAGGGTCATAAGGCAGTCTTCAGAGGTCAGTGCATATCACTCTCCACTGCTCTAAAATGGAACGCTAATGCAACTCGCCGAGCCCTATTAGACAAACTCAAACACTTGGAAGCACGATTGCTCTCCTCCCTGTCCCTAACCACTCTTATGCCGCGTACACACGAGCGGACTTTACGGCAGTCTTGGTCTGGCAGACCGGACTCCGTCGGATAATTCGATCGTGTGTGGGCTCCAGCTATGGTTGCCACCTCATCCCTTTAAACCCGAACACATATTAATTACACAGGTTCTGTGTCTGATTAAGGTGGTAATTAAACTCACTTGGTGCCTTATCTGCATTTAATTAGCCTCAGAACCTGTGTAATTCAAAGGTGTTCGGGTTTAAAGGGATGAGGTGGCAACTCTTGCTCCAGCGGCCTTTTTTTTCTCCAAAAGTTTGACGAACCTAGAAATGAAACATGTTTCAAATCTTTCCGATGAACTCGAGTCCGGTCAAAAAGTCTGCTCGTCTGTATGCTAGTCCGACGGACAAAAACAGATGCTAGGGCAGCTATTGGCTACTGGCTGTGAACTTCCTTATTTTAGTCCGGTGGTACGTCATCACGTACGAATCGGTCGGACTTTGGTTGATCGTGTGCAGGCAAGTCTGTTCATTCGAAAGTCCATCGTAAAGTCCGTAGTCCACTGGACCTAGTCCATTGAAAAGTCTGCCCGTGTGTACGCGGCATAAGGGAACTTATAAGCATCAGGGCCGGGCTGAAGGACATAGACCTGTTTAAGATAGAGAAAGCACTACTTAGGCTAAGACAGACCTATTACGACAAGGCCAATAAACCACATACGCTTTTAGTAAGACAACTTTACAAGCGAGCGGCGACCACGTCACCCACCCACCTTAAAGATGCAAATGGCGTCTTTCAATCTCACCCCACTAAAATAGCCCAACTTTTTCATGACTATTATTCGATTTTGTATAATGACCCGAGTGTCCTGCACCTTTCTCAGGCCATCCACTCCTACCTGGCGGACTGCGATCTACCTAAGCTCTCCTCATCTGCCCTAATGACCCTCAACTCCTCTATTACAGAACAGGAAGTAACGGATACGATTAAATGTTTGCCGAATAACAAAACCCCTGGACCCGATGGACTACCATACCTCTACTACAAAACCTTCCTACCACATCTACTTCTCACATGACAACCCTGTTTAACTCATTTCTCTCCGACACACCTATCCCGAGGGATATGCAAAATTCCTTCCTCACGCTGATTCCCAAACTGGGAAAAGATCACACCCTTTCATCCAATTATAGACCGATAGCACTTCTCAATACAGACTTAAAAATTTTCACGAAACTATTAGCAAATAGGTTAAACAACTTCATGCCGTCGCTAATTCACAAGGACCGAGTGGGATTTATTCCCCTTCGCCAGGCCAGGGACGACACCCAGAGGGTCATTGATCTCGTGAAGGTTGTAAACAGGAACAGATAAGAGGCAATACTGCTCAGTCTAGACGCTGAAAAAGCCTTTGATAGGCTGAGCTGGCCCTTCCTGTTTGCAACTCTCCATCGGCTTGGTATTAAGGGTTTTTTCCTCCGAGCCATCTCTCACCTATATTCATCCCCCTCGGCCCTGGTCCATACTCAATTTGCCTCTTCCTCTACTTTCCAGATCTCCAACGGGACTCGACAAGGCTGCCCACTTTCCCCTCTTCTATATGCCCTATGTATTGAACCCCTAGCAGCCCATATCAGAAAGAACCCAAACATCCACGGTATACCAGTCCGTATTAGAGACTTTAAGATTTCCTTATTTGCGGACAATGTCCTTCTCACTCTCACGCAACCCCTTGTCTCTCTCCTGAATCTACATGTAGAGCTAGACCGGTACAGTGCTCTCTCAGGATATAAAATCAATAATTCAAAAACAGAAGACCCCCCCCCCTTAATGTACCCCACCAAACACTATCCGCCCTTAACTACTCATGGAAGACCTCTTCCTTAAAATACCTCAGGGTCCACCTCACACCCACATACGACACTCTCTATCTCTATCCAACTTCCCCCAACTATACGCCTCCATCAGAGCCTCCCTGGCCAAGTGGAAGTCTCTAAAACTATCCCTTTTCGGCCGCCTTGCGACCTTAAAGATGACAGTCCTACCTAAACTTTTTTATCTTTTTGAGACTCTACCCATCCCCATCCCATCCTTGCACCTTAAGAGGCTCCAGGGCGACTTAATACATTTTTCTGGAACTATAAGAGGCACTGGATCACTAGATCGGTCCTGTACGCTCCCCGCAACCAAGGCAGCCTAGCATTCCCTAACATAGCCAAGTATTATCTAGCTGCCCAGTAACTCCCTGTAGTCTCTTGGTGCACTCTCCACGCCTATAACCGATGGACACAAATTGAGAAATTATGGTTAGCCCCCATTCATCTGAATTCTATGCTATGGAGCTCTGATGTAGTGTCTGGCGGCATACAGCTACTAGGGCCAATGGCCCTTCTGAGTATGCTGTGGCGACACGCCAAATCGACATATCACCACCACCTCTTCCCCAGTCACCTCATTCTTATTCATACCCAATATTCCAGATAGCTTGACCTTGCAGATGTCTTACTTCTGGATGGATAAGGCTCTATTTTGCTATGGTCAGTTGATAGACCCCAGAACCAGATCGCTAAGATCTTTCCAAGATCTGCAAGACGCCCTTACTATTCCCAGACAGGCTTTTTTTCGTTACTTGCAAATACGGCATTATGCTCAATCTCTGGTAACGAATCTTCAATTCTCCCTCTTAACTGAATTCGAAAAACTATGTCTAGAGGGCTCTTCCCCTAAAGGTATGATCTCGCGCACCTATCAGCTCCTGATCATGGATTTATCACCAGCCGGACCACGGCATGCCTATATGGGTAAGTGAGAACAGGCCCTGGGTGTAGACATACCACTGAATGCATGGCAGCTCATATGGTCGCAGGCCTCTAAGAGCTCCATCTGTACGCTCTATAAAGAGATTTAATATAAGACTCTATTTCATTGGTATCAGACCCCTGACCTGCTCCACTCCATATACCCATCAGCCGACCCCCGATGTGGGCAATGTTGTAAGGATAGGGGAACGCTATTTCACATCTATTGGACCTGCCCTCTACTTATCCCCTATTGGCAAATGGTGCACTTCCTGCTTCAATCCATCTTTGCTACCGGAGTGCTCTTTGACCCGAGGACCTTCCTTCTGGGCCTCCCGCCTACCTCCTTCTCCAAAATGTAAAAAAAAACTCCTGGCACACGTGCTAACTGCAGCACGGTGTTTGGTGGCCCTAAAGTGGAAAAAGAGGAAACCCCCCTCACTATCCGAGCTGCACTCCAGGATCAGAGATGTCAAAAGAATGGAGTACCTGGCGGCCTCTAAATGATACTCTTGATAAACATAATCGAGTATGGGAGCCCTGGGTCCTGTTGGAGACTCCTACAACCTAATGCTCCGTAATTCTTGATCACCTTTGATTGATCCCCACTAGGTGGTGCCAGGCTTTGGGGGCAGGTGGTTTTCCTCGCTTCTTCTCTCTCCTTCACTACTTTCTTACTCTTCTCAACCTTTTCATTTCACCTTTTCTTCATCTTTCTCCTCTTCCATTTGTTTATACGCCTTTATACAGGATAGAAACTGTTGTACTATCTGAGTAAAAGAATGATTCTGCATACTACCAATGTTTGTATGCTGTGCACGTTTGCATCAAACTATACCATAGACCAAATGTTTGTTGATTATATGCCAGAAGTACCTTCACTACTACAAAATGTATTTTCCTGTACCCTATGTTGAAAATTCCTTTTTTCTTGGAAAATCAATAAAAATTGTCAGTTCTCTAAAAAAAAAAAAAATCTTCCCATAAGATTATATGTGCATTAATGCATCTGTAAAAAACCACCCTTGTGTAGACATCCAAAAGCCTGAGACTACTGGGGGGTACAGCCTCCTTGGATGTGATGTCAGGAGCTCTAGCAGACTCGGAGCTGAAAGATGAGGGGAGAGGTAAAGGAGCTGGGTCAGCATTAGACACTCCCAGAAGAGGAGAGGGCGATGATGTGGAAGGAAGGAGGGGACTGTACTAGAGAACTGATTCTTCTTCCGGGTTTGGGGCGCGCATGCACGTGCCCCCTGCCAAACCATGCTGTGATTGGACACAGCATGAGTTTGGCAACTGATTTCAGCCAATGTTCTTTGCTGAAGTCAGCTGATCAGCTGTTAGCAATCACACACCGTGTTTACAAAAACACAGAACTCTGTGTTCTGTGAACAGCCATCTGACTGTTTCTTCTCCCTGCAAGAATTTTTTTTTTCCACATTTTGTCATGTTGCAAACAAAAAAAAAGTAAATGTATTTTATTGGGATTTTATGTGATAGACTAACACAAAGTGGCACATAATTGTGAAGTGAAAGGAAAATGATAAATGTTTTCATTTTTTTTTCCAAATAAATATGTGAAAAGTGTGGGGCGCATTTGTATTCAGCCACACTGAGTCAATACTTTGTAGAACCACCTTTTGCTGCAATTACAGCTGCAAGACTTTTTGGGTATGTTGCAACCAGCTTTGCACATCTAGAGAGTGACATTTTTTGCCCATTCTTCCTTGCAAAATAGCTCAAGCCAATGGCATCACTAGGGGGTGGCTTCTGGGGCTATAGCCCTGAATCTGGGGCCCATAGCCCTGAGTCTCTTACTGGGTGCAGCAGGGCTGGATTAATGTAGGGGCTATCAGAGCTGCTGCTCCAGGCCCCTACCTTATTTGAAGCCCAGCTGCCCAAAAAGAACAGTCCCCCTGTTAGCCCCTGCAGCCCACCATATCACATCCGTGTCCCCATGCAGGCTGCGATCCTCCCCGAGCCACCTTATGACTATATCAAACCATACCATGTGTGCAGGGGGGAGATCTTCCACTTACTGTGTGGGTAGCCTTGTACTAGGCACTGATGCCGCACCAACCCCCCCCCCCCCCTCCGCCAAGTGCCGCAGTGGAAGATTCAAATGTGTAATCCTCATTCCTGTGTAAGGGGAGGCTCTCTGGGGACCCTGATGTAAGGTAGGGGCTTTCTGGGGACCCTGATGTAAGGGGAGGCTCTCTGGGGGCCCTGATGTAAGAGGAGCCTCTCTGGGGGCCCTGACATAAGGGGGGCTCTCTGGAGACCCTGATGTAAGGGGAGGCTCTCTGGGGACCCTGATGTAAGGAAGGGACTCTCTGGGGACCCTGATGTAAGGAAGGGGCTCTCTGGGGACCCTGATGTAAGGAGGGGGCTCTCTGGGGACCCTGATATAAGCAGAGGCTCTCTGGGAACACTGATGTAAAGGGGGGCTCTCTGAGGACCCTGATGTAAGGGGAGGCTCTCCGGGGACCCTGATGTAAGGGGAGGCTCTCCGGGGACCCTGATGTAAGGGCGGCTCTCTGGGGACCCTGATGTAAGGAAGAGGCTCTCTGAGGACCTTGATGTAAGGGGAGGCTCTCTGGAAAACCTGATGTAAGGGGGGCTCTCTGGGGACCCTGATGAAAGAAAGGGGCTTTCTGGGGACCCTGATGTAAGGAAGGGGCTCTCTGGGGACCCTGATGTAAGGGGAGGCTCTCTGGGGGCCCTGACATAAGGGGGGGGCTCTCTGGAGACCCTGATGTAAGAGGAGGCTCTCTGGGGACCCTGATGTAAGGAAGGTGCTCTCTGGGGACCCTGATGTAAGGGGGAGCTCTCTGGGGATCCTGATATAAGCAGAGGCTCTCTGGGGACACTGATGTAAGGAAGGGGCTCTCTGGGGACCCTGATGTAAGGGGAGGCTCTCTGGGGGCCCTGACATAAGGGGGGGCTCTCTGGAGACCCTGCAATTTTCAAGTCTTGCCACAGATTCTCAATTGGATTTAGGTCTGGGCATTGACTGGGCCACACTAACGCATGAAGATGCTTTGATCTAAACCATTCCATTGTAACTCTGGTTGTATGTTTAGGGTCGTTGTCCTGCTGGAAGGTGAACCTCTGCCCCAGTCTCAAGTCTTTTGCAGACTCTAATGCCGCGTACACACGGTCGGACTTTTCAGCTACAAAAGTCCGACGGACGCCGCCGGACCAAATCCGGCGGACAATCCAACCGTGTGTGGTCTCCATCGGACTTCCGATGGACCGTTTCGGTCGGAAATCCGACGTACTTTAGATTTGAAGCCTGCTTCAAATCCTTACGTCATAACTCTGCCGGACACCGTTCCTGACGGAAAGCCCGTTCGTCTGTATGCTGGTCCAATGGACCTGATACAACGGAGGGGCAGGGTACTGCATCTCGCGCTCGCTGCAATAGGAAAAACAAATTTTCCTATTGCGGCGAGCGCGAGGCATCCCAGGCCCTTAGGTCTGGTATGGATTTGTAAGGGGAACCCCCTACGCCGAAAAACCAGCATGTCAATAATAAAACCAAGAAGCCAGAAGTTCGGGCCTCCGCATGAATATAGCGGAGGAGCCGGCAAAAGAACTGGAACACCGGGAGAAGAGGCCAGAGAGAGCGGAGAAGAACCAACCGGACGCCGGGAGAAGAGGAACCGGAGGGACCCCCGAAGTCGGAAGAAGACCCCCGAAGCCGGAAGAAGACCCCCCCGGAGCTGTCTAATAAATTACTTTAAAAACCTGTGTAGTGTGTTTTATTATTGACACTTTTTCCCTAGGTGAATGGGTAGGGGTACCATGTACCCCATACTCATTCACATAGGGTGGGGGGCCAAGATCCGGGGGCCCTCTTATTAGAGGGGGCTCCCGGATTCCGATAAGCACCCCGCCCGCAGACCCTGACAACCAACGGTAAGGGCTGTCCGCAAGAGGCCCTTGTCCTCATCAACATGGGGACAAGGTGCTTTGTGGTGGGGGTGCCCCGCAGGGCGCCCCCTCCCCTAAAGCACCCCCCCATGTTGAGGGCATGCGACCTGGTCCGGTTCAGGAGGGGGGGCGCTCGCTCGTCCCCACCCCCTTTCCTGACCGGCCGGGCTGCGTGCTCGGATCGGGGGCTGGTATGGATTTTGGGGGGGGACCCCACGCCAGTTTTTTGGCATAGGGGGTTCCCCTTACAAATCCATACCAGACCTAAGAACCTGGGATGCCCGCGACGGGGGCTCGCAAGGTTTTAATCTCACCGATAAAAGTGGCAAGATTGACTTCCTTTTCTAGTCCCATTGTACCCGAGTCACGTTCAAAATGAACGGACTTGTCCGTGTGTGGGAAAGTCCGTTCATTATGAAAGTCCGGCTGAAGTCCGTCGGGAAGACCGGATTCCGGAAAGTCCGGTCGTGTGTAGGCAAGTCCGTCCGTTCAGAAAGTCCGGCGGTAGCCCGCCGGAAGTCTGGCGGCAAGTACGTCGGACCTAGCTTCCCAGAAAGTCCGACCGTGTGTACGCGGCATTACAAGTTTTCTTCTAGGATTGCCCTGTATTTGGCTGCATCCATCTTCCCATCAACTCTGACCAGCTTCCCTGTCACTGCTGCAGAAAAGAATTCCCACAACATGATGCTGCCACCACCATGTTTTATGCTGGGGATGGTGTGTTCAGGGTGATCTGCAGGGTTAATTTTCCACCACATATAGCATTTTGCTTTTAGGCCAAAAAGTTCAATTTTGGTCTTATCTGACCAGAGCACCTTCTTCCACATGTTTGCTGTGTCCCCCACATGGCTTCTCGCAAACTGTAAAAGGGACTTTCCTTTAACAATGGTTTTCTTCCCGCCACTCTTCCATAAATGCCAGATTTGTGGAGTGCACGACTAATAGTTGTCCTGTGGACAGATTCTCCCTCCTGAACTGTGGATCTCTGCAGGTCCATCAGAGTTACCATGGGCCTCTTGGCTGCTTCTCTTATTTAAGCTCTCCTTGCTGGTCTGCAGTTTAGGTGGACAGACATATCTTGGTAGGTTTGCAGTTGTACCATACTCTTTCCATTTTCCATGGATTGAACAGTGCTTCGTGAGATGTTCAAAACTCTGGATATTTTTTTTAACCTAACCCTGTTTTGAACTTCTCTACAACTTTATCCCTGACCCGTCTGGTGTATTCCTTGACCTTCGTGATGCTGTTTGTTCGCTAAGGTTCTCTAACAAAATTCTGAGGGCTTCACAGAACAGCTGTATTTATTCTGAGATTAAATTACACACAGGGGGACTCTATTTACTAATTAGGTGACTTCTGAAGGAAATTGGTTCCACTAGATTTTAGTTAGGGGTAACAGAGTAAAAGGGGCTGAATACAAAAGCATGTAACACTTTTCAGATTTACGTTATGTTAATTGTGGGGGGCGGTAAACCAACGGCCCCCCAGGCCCCCCCCTCCAGTGGGAGACGAGGCCGCTGAATGCGGGGAACACACAACCACCACTCCCCCCGTACGAGACGGACGGCCTGCTTACCTGCACAGGATGACTCTGATCCCTCCCCTCCCTCCCCTGTCTGAGTGCCGGATGGCTGAGCCACTGCGGGTGAGCCATCCATGTGGCGGCTAGTGGGTCAGTCGGTCCCCTTCGGCTGTGCTCTCTCTCTTCTCCTCCTCCCAAGCGTCCAATAGGATCGCCTGGCGTTTTGGCCAATCGAGAAACGGGTCTCATGACCCGCTTTCTGATTGCCGGGGAGGAGATTCAGTGTGAAAATAGAGAATATGCATTCACTATGTCAAACAGCTGGGTGGGCTCGGAGTGCAGTGATGTTAACCCCTTCCCAGCCAGTGTCATTAGTACAGTGTCAGTGTACAGCATTATCACTGAGCACTGTATTAGTGTCACTAATGATGTCAGTGTCAGTTAGTGCCAGATTTCCAGCCACCCTATCACAGTCACACTATAAGTTGCTAAACGCCGCCATTATAGTATAGCGTATAGTATTGTTACGTAATTTCCAGTATATTTACCATAGTTTGTAGACACTATAACTTTTACACGAAACCAATTATACACTTATTGTGATTTTTTTACCAAAGACATGTAGCAGAATACATTTTGGCCTACATTTATGAATACATTTGCTTTTTTTACTGAATATGTTTTATAACAGAAAGAAAATATGTTTTTTTCAAAAATGTATCTAATCATATGCACCTGCCAGTACAAACGTGTTAAGCAATCAGTGTCTACCAATGTATCCATGCTTTGCATTTTGAATAAAACTTCCTCACTTTGAATTCCTGCACTGAACGATGACTTTTCTTCTGACCTGCATATACAATGGGTATAGAAAAGAATCACCCGCCTTTAAAATAATTACATTTTCTTGCTTTGCGGCCTAAAATGAAGACAGGGACAGTTTTTGTTTTATCCAGCTGTATTTACTCAGTGCAACTTATAACATCCAAGTATAAGATAGAACACCAACATGTCAGAAAAAAACAAAAAATCAAAAACAGAGTCGCTGAGTTGGAAAAAGGATCACCCCCTCCTAAAAATGAATTGTGAATTTAAATTGTAGCTGGCTAATCACCTTCTTAGTGGCATGCAAAGCCATTTGACTTTCAGCTGTGATCAGATGTGGTCATTTTGATTAGCTTAGCATTAAAAGAGCTTTCCTGGAGCATTTCAGTCCCTGGTAGTGCAACTGAAGCAAACAATCAACTATAGGTGGCAAGGCACTTTAAAAAGATCCCAGGGATAAAGTTGTGGACAGACACAAGTCAGGAGATGGATACAAAAATAAAATTAAAAGGCTTTATCAATGCCTGGAAGCACAGTGAAGTCTATTATTAAGAAGTGGAAGGTATTTGGTAGAACACAGATTCTCCCTGGATCAGGACGTTGCTCCAAACTGGTGAAAGAGCCAGGAAGAAACTGGTCAGAGAGGCTACCAAGGGGCCTACAGAAACTCTGAAGAAGTTGCAGGAATTTATGACAAAGAGTGGTCATTGTGTGCATGTGACAACAAAATCACAAATTCTCCACAAATGGAGCTTGTATGGGAGGGTTGCACAAAAAAAGCCACTCCTCAAGAAAAGCCACATGCAGTCACGACCGAGCTTTTGCCAAAACGCACCTTGAAGATTGTGAGGCCACATGGAAAAAGGTGTTATGGTCAGGTGAGACTAAAATGGAATTATTTGGCCTCAACAGCAAACAATATGTCTGGCGGAAATCCAATACAGCTCACCTTCCAAATAACACCATTCCTACTGTAAAGCATGGAGGTGGTAATATCCTGTTATGGGAGTGTTTCATGCAGGGACTGGAGCACTTGCCAGGATAGTAACTTGAGGACATAACTGTATACTAAAAGTACCACAGCTTGAATGTAGCATTTAAAGCACATTGAAAGAAAGACTTAATAAATGTATGTTACAAAAACAGCTCAACAAAAGAAAATAAATAATAAATAAATATTTTGAGATGAGCGTTTTACGAGCTGAAAAACTCTCAGGTGTGAATGGGCCCTAAAAATACAGCAAATAAGGATTGTGGGACTTTTCAGGTGCCACAAAACAAATATGTAAGATAACAATTAAAAATAGTTATTGTATTATTACTAATGTTATGTTAAAATCCATCAGTAAACACAATTGAAACATTGTCAGCACAAATATTACAAACAAACCAACAATGGATGACAGAAGTCCATATAATAAAAATTATGTCTACATATTTTTGCTTTTACATGTAATGAGCAAGTAGTTACTTCGACGTAGTTACTTTCCCAGTCAGCATTGTCAGGAAAATGTACTACTTGAAAGCAATGCCACACCCACTCAGGATAGGCTACAAGACACCCATAGTATCCCCACAGAAGCAGCATTTTTTTTACCAAATTCCCATGGAGAAGATCAGGGCAGGGCAGGAAACTGTTCACTTGAGCTTCCCTTAACTGAATAATTATCATAGTCTGATATTACTTCTATATAAATATATATATATATATATATATATATATATATATATATATATATATATATATATATACCGTATTTATCGGCGTATAACACGCACCGGCGTATAACACGCACCCCAATTTAGGAGGGAATTTTAAGGAAAAAAAAACTTACATTTAAATGCCCATCATTGCAGCCTTCTCAGTGCAGCCATGTCAGTGCAGCCTTCCCCAGTGCAGCCTTGTTAGTGCAGCCATGTCAGTACAGCCATGTTAGTGCAGCCATGTCAGTGCAGCCTTCCCCAGTGCAGCCTTGTTAGTGCAGCCTTGTCAGTGCAGCCATGTCAGTGCAGCCTTCCCCAGTGCAGCCTTGTTAGTGCAGCCTTGTCAGTGCAGCCTTTCCCAGTGCAGCCTTTCCCAGTGCAGCCATTCCCAGTGCAGCCATTCCCAGTGCAGCCTTTCCCAGTGCAGCCTTTCCCAGTGCAGCCTTTCCCAGTGCAGCCTTTCCCAGTGCAGCCTTCCCCAGTGCAGCCTTCCCCAGTGCAGCCTTCCCCAGTGCAGCCTTCGCTTCGATCCCCTGTCCTGAGCTTTAAAATCGCCGACCGCGATTTGAAAATGGCGCCGCCGGCGCCGAAATACACCGAGCCGGTCCTCGGCTCTTTCCGGCGGCTCTCGTTCATTTTCGGCTCCACTCGTAGTCCCGAGCGGAGCTATCCGAACCTAGCCGAGTAGGTTCGGATAGCTCCGCTCGGGACTACGAGTGGAGCCGAAAGTAAACGAGAGCCGCTGGAAAGAGCCGAGGATCGGCTCGGTGTATTTCGGCGCCGGCGGCGCCATTTTCAAATCGCGGTCGGCGATTTTAAGATTGTGACAGCTCGGGATCGCATGGTATCGGCGTATAACACGCACCTGCGACTTTCCCCTGAGTTTAAGGGGAAAAAAGTGCGTGTTATACGCCGATAAATACGGTATATATATATATATATATATATATATATATATATATATTTATTTATTTATTTATTTATTTATTTATTTATATAATAAATACCACCATGGTATCTAACGTTAAGCCACTAGGCAGAGCACCAGCTTTCTGCAGGCTTAAATACTGTACAGTGCTTTGAAAAAGTATTAATACCCCTTTAAATTTTCCACATTTTGTCATGTTACAACCTGAAATAAATATTGGGTGGTTCTGTATTCCCCCTATTTATTATAAATATGTATTAACTTGTCTTTTCCTATAGTTAGCTTGTCTGGCAAAGCTCTGGTTATAGTTACTGGTGATAGTACAATAATAAGGTTAGCTATTAAAAATAAACACACTGCTTATATAAACAAGGGTCTTCTTTATTTCCCAAGAAAATAGGAATGCTAACATAAAAACACTAAAGGAAAATATTACAGAGCATATAAAACAAAAGAACATATAAGATACTTTACGTAAGGTCCTCCTCTGTATTCAGTAGCTTTCAGCTGGGCTCAAAATGGCAAGAGAGAGATTTTCCATTCAGTGAGCACTTTTAAAATGCATTCAGATCCCACCCATACACAACACCCATCTAGCCTTCTATCCAATGGAAATGAGATAAGAGGCAGTCCTTCTTAATATCTGTCTATCCTCCAGGAAGCATGCTGTACTATCCACTAGGAGCAGCATTTGTCCATGAATCACCGCTATTTGACCTGGGTCATCTTCAGTGACAGCTGGCCTTTTGATGTTATGTAACAGAACATTTGAATTTGCATCTCTCCAGGGTGTCTTCCTCTACCCCTATACCTCCATCAGGAGGCCTGCAATGAATTCCCATTCATGACTCCTTGTTAAGAACACCCTGCTGGGTCAACTTGCAACTTCCAACTTAGTCCACCTGGCTGTATCAACCAGGAAGTAAAACTCCAGAAATATTAAACCAATCGCCTTCCAACACAACCAAATATGTAAATGTATTTCATTCAGATTTTTTTGTGATAGACCAACACAGTGGCACATAATTGCGAAGTGGAAGGAAAATGATAAATGTTTTTCAATATTCTTTACAAATACATATCTGAAAAGTGTGGCATGCATTTTTATCCAGCCCCCTTTACTCTGATACTCTTAACTAAAATCTAGTAAAAACAATTGCCTTCAGAAATCACCTAATTAGTAAATAGAATCCCCCTGTGTGTAATTTAATTTCAGTATAAATACACCTGTTCTGTGGAGCACTCAGAGGTTTGTTAGAGAACTTTAGTGAACAAACAGCATCATGAAGGCCACACCTGACAGCTCAGGGATAAAGTTGTGGAGAAGTTTAAAGCAGGGTTAAGTTATAAAGAAATATCCCAAGATTTGAACATCTCACGGAGCACTGTTCAATCCATCATCTGAAAATGGAAAGAGTATGGCACAACTGCTGCACCTACCAAGACATGGCCGTCCACCTAAACTGACAGGCCGGGCAAGGGGAGCATTAATCAGAGAAGCAGCCAAGAGGCCCACGGTAATGCTGGAGGAGCTGCAGAGATCCACAGCTCAGGTGGGAGAATCTGTCCATAGGTAAACCATTAGTTGTGTACTCCACAAATCTGGCCTTTATAGAAGAGTGGCAAGAAGAAAGCCATTGTTGAAAGAAAGTCTTAAGAAGTCCTGTTTGCAGTTTGCGAGAAGCCATGTGGGGGACACAGAAAAAACACGTGGAAGAATTGACCAAAATTTAACTTTTTGGCTTAAAAGCAGAATGCTATGTGTGGCAGAAAACGAACACTGCACATCACCCTGAACACACCATCCCCACCTTGAAACATGGTGGTGGCAGCATCATATTGTGGGATGTTTTTCCTTAGTAGGGACAGGGAAGCTGATCAGAGTTGATGGGAAGGCGAATAGAGCCAAATACAGGGCAATCTTAGAAGAAAACCTGTTAGAGTCTGCAAAAGACTTGAAACTGGGGGGAGGTTCACATTCCAGCAGGACAAAGACCCTAAATATACAGCCAGAGCTACAATGGAATGGTTTGGATCAAAGCATATTCATGTGTTAGAATGGCCCAGTTAATTTACAGACCTAAATCCAATTGAGAATCTGTGGCAAGACTTGAAAATTGCTGTTCACAGACGCTCTCCATCCAATCTAACAGAGTTTGAGCTATTTTGTAAAGAAGAATGTGCAAAAATGTCACTCTCTAGATGTGAAAAGCTGGTAGAGACATCCCTAAAAAGACTTGCAGCTGCAGCGAAAACGGAAAATTGTATACTCACCTTTCCGTAATTTTCCTTTCCTGTCGTATCTTCATGGCAGCATACACTTTGGGTTGTGACTCCGCCCCCACAACCTGATAGGACTACATAGCTATAAGTTGTAGAGATGGCCCCTGCCCAGTATTCTCCGTATATATATATCTCACCTTAGACGGGTGGGAGATTGTATGCTGCCATGAAGATACGACAGGAAAGGAAAATTACGGAAAGGTGAGTATACAATTTTCCGTTTTCCTGTCGCATCATGGCAGCATACACTTTGGGGAGTAACTCGCAAAGACTGGGTGGGAATTCAAACTAAGTTTATTAATCAAATAATAGAGGAATTGGCCTGGATAACGGATCTTCCGAAATCCACCGTGGATAAGCAGGCGGAATCCACCTTGTAATGAGACATGAAGGTGTTCCTGGAGGACCAGGTAGCCGCTCTGCAAATCGTCTCCGCCGAGACTCTACAATATGCCGCCCAGGAGGTTGCCACTGCCCTGGTGGAGTGTGCCCTTAAGCCCTCAGGTACTTGATGGTTACTCAGTGAGTAAGATCTCTTGATGGTCTTTACTAGCCACGAAGCAATGGTGCGTGAGGATGCCGCTTGACCTCTCCTGAAACCATGTGGGATAATTAGGAGGTTTTCCGACTTTCTGATGGATTTTGTTGCTGAGAGGTATTCTATAACGGTACCCTTAACATCCAGTGGATGAGGGTCTCCCTGATCCATGCTGAGTGCTGGAAGATTAATCTCCTGATTAAAATGGAAGGATGAGGACACCTTGGGGATGAATCGATCCGAAGGCCTTAGGACTAGCCTGTCTGGAAGAACAACCAAGTATGGTTCGCTAACCATTAGAGCTTGCATCTCTGACACTCGCTTCGCCGATGTTATGGCTATTAAAAATGAAACCTTCAGCGTCAGATCCCAGAGGGATATGCTCTGCATTGGAAAAAAGGGTTCCTTGGATAATGACTCTAGAACAATTGAGAGATCCCAGACCGGGAATGACGGTTTTCTGGGGGGCCTCAGCTTTAGACAGGCCCTCTGAAACTGAACCACCAGAGGCTCTTGCGCCCATTTAACTCCTGTCAAGGCGGACAGGGCCGATACCTGGACCTTCAGGGTGCTTGACCTAAGGCCTTTCTCTAGGCCTGATTGAAGGAACTCCAAGATGTGAGACACCGACGGGGAGGACGAGTCCCAACCTTGCTGGTGGGAGAAGGAGACAAATTTTTCCCAAACTCTTCTGTACGTGATGTTGGTAGTAGGCTTTCTGGCCTGGAGTAAGGTATCCACCACCTTCTGGGAACAGCCCTGCTCTAGGTACCTAGCCCTTTCAGTCTCCAGGCCATCAAGTGTAGCTTCCCCGGGTTCGGGTGAAGAAGATGTCCCTGGGAGAGTAGGTCTGTCGTCAATGGGAGAGGTAGAGGCTCTGCCGTGTTCAGCTGCATGAGGGTAGTAAACCATGGCCTCCTCGGCCAGAAAGGGATCACTGCTACCACCAATGCTGTTGACTTCTTGAGCCTCAGGAGGAATCTCGCTATGAGAGGCGTCGGGGGGAAAATGTACCCCAGGTGAAAGTTCCAGGGGTGTTGGAGGCAGTCCGTCCCCTCTGCCGAAGGAAACGGTGTCCTTGATAGGAATCTCTGACACTTTGTGTTCTCCGGAGTTGCTGCTAGGTCTATCTCTGGAGGACCCCAGGTTCGGGATATGAGAGCATAGGCTTGTGGACTCAGAGACCATTCGTTGTTGGAGTGGAAATTTCTGCTTAGTGAGTCGGCTAAGGTGTTCTGGACTCCCGGGACATAAACCGCCCTTAGGTCCAGTAGATTCAGCTGCGCCCATTCCAGAACAGGACGGACCTCCTGTAACATGGACCTGCTTCTGGTGCCCCCCTGCCTGTTGATGTAGGCAACGGCCACCTTGTTGTCCATCCTTAGGAGGACGTGCTTCCTCCTCAAGTGAGAACTGAAGGCCAGGAGAGCCTGGAACGCTGCTCTCATCTCCAGAACGTTCGACACTGTATCCTGTGCCCTGAAAGGCCAACGACCCTGAGCCGCAAGGTCCTGATAGTGGGCTCCCCATCCCTGTAGACTGGCATCTGAGGTCACGGTTTCTTGATAGGGAGTGACTATCTGCCTGCATCTTCCCAAGTTGTGAGGACGTACCCACCACATCAACGATTGCTTTACCTCCTGAGAGATGAGGATTGGTTGGGACATTGATGTGCCCTTCCACTGACGTAGGAAGGAGATCTGGAGAGGCCTCGAATTCCATTGCGCCCATTGGACCATTGGAATGGTGGAAGCTAGGGAGCCCAGGATACTGAGACAGGTCCTGGCCGGGAGCATTGTAGCGGAGATTGCCCTTTTCACCTTTTGAATTAGAGGAGGGATTTTTTCCCCCGGAAGTTCCACCGTATTCTCCCTTGTGTCCAATTCGGCCCCCAGAAAGACCATTCTCTGTGTGGGATGGATGTT
This sequence comes from Lithobates clamitans, assembly GCA_037952925.1. Taxonomy (NCBI): domain Eukaryota; kingdom Metazoa; phylum Chordata; class Amphibia; order Anura; family Ranidae; genus Lithobates; species Lithobates clamitans. The sequence continues at coordinate 17,320,933 of JBBGZY010000251.1, read as the reverse complement.
GCTCTTCTTCCAATTTATCAGCCACCCTAGGGACTGTAATGTGGAGACCAGGATTTCCCTGTGAAGGACAAGAGAGTCCTGGCTGTCTGAGAGAAGTAGGATGTCGTCCAGGTAATGGTGGACCCTCAGCCCGTTTTCTCTCAGGTGGGCTATTACAGGTAATAGGACTTTTGTAAACGTCCTGGGTGCGGTAGAGATCCCGAACGGAAGGCTTCGGAATTGGAAGTACCGATGATTTAGGGTAAACCGGAGGAATTTTTGGAACTCGGAATGGATAGGGATATGCAAATATGCGTCCTGGAGGTCGATTGACAGCATCCAATCTCCCAAGTTTATTGCTTGGAGGATTGATTGAAGGCTTTCCATCTTGAATGTTTCCAACCGTATCGACCGGTTGAGGTTTTTTAGGTCCAAGACTGGACGAAGGTCCCCTGATTTCTTTTTCACTAAGAAAAGTGGGGAGTAGAAACCTTTGCCTCTTTGGGATGGCGGTACCTCCACTATTGCTTGTTTCTGGAGCAACTCTTGGATATACTGGACTAGGGATAGTCTTTTCTCTTGAGAGGGAGGAAGTCTGGTTGAGCAGAATTGGTCTCTTGGAGGACGACCTCTGAATGCCCACCTGTGTCCGAAATGAATGGTGGACACCGTCCATGGGTCTTTTATCATTCCCGCCCAGACCAACTTGAATTTTGTGAGTCTGGCCCCCACTACCGCTGGTTGGGCGGGCGAACCTTCAAAAGGACTTCTGGTCATTGGAGGCAGGGGTCTTGGGTTTCTGGAACTTAAGGAAGGACGTCTGGGGGTTCTTCCAGCTCCTTCTGTATTCCTTCCCGGGTCTATAGGATTTCGCATCCCTATATCTTTCCGGAAGGTTACGTTTAAAGGGAGGTGGCCTTTGTTGCTTCGGCCTTCTGTCCGATGGTATGAGACCCGACTTCCCGCCTGTTACTTTAGAGATTGCGGTATCCAGCTTTGCTCCAAAGAGGTTCACCCCATCATATGGAATCCTGCACCAGTTTGACTTTGAGGCGGGGTCAGCCGACCAAGGTTTAAGCCATAGCGCCCTTCTGGCCATTACAGAGGCTAACATGGACCTTGATGTGGATCTGATGGTATCTACGGAAGCCTCCGCCACGAAATCTCCCGCAAGGCTAAGTTCTTGTAAGGCCTTAGTGATCTGTTCTTGATCTGCGCCCTCAGTGACGAGCCTCGCTGTAGCTGAGGACCAGCTGGAGATAGCTTTCCCAACCGCCGCTAATGCCACCGCTGGCCTGCAGGCGCCTCCTGCGAACAGGTAAGCTCTCTTAAGGTCTGTATCCACCTTCCTGTCAAGCACGTCTCTGAACGTTACTGCATCTTCAATGGGGAGCGTCACGTGCCTGGCTAGACGCATCAAAGATGCATCCACTACTGGAGGAGAAAGTAAAGGAGATACTTTGGGTTCCTTGAGAGGGTACAGTTTGGTGAGTCTGTTGGACAGACTGAACTTCTTTTCCGGATTCTGCCACTCCTCCTTAATGAGCTCTTCTAACTCGTCGATGAATGGGAAAGCCTCCGGAACCTTCTTGAGGTTTGGGAAATATTTTCTCTGTTTAGGCTGTGTCTCCTCAAGCTCCTCCCAGTTAATCGCTTCCTTAACCGATCTGATGAACGGTTCTATGAGCGCGAAATCAAAGCCAGCTGAAGCTTCCGGCTCCTCATCATCCGACGGTAGGTCTTGCTCTCTTGATGCACTGGGAATGGTGGGTGAGGTGCTATAGGCCGTAAACTCCACATCAGGAGTTGAGACCTGGGGAGTAGAGACTCCAGTGGGTTCTATGGAATCCGGCTCTTTCTCCCTGGTGGCTTCATCTATGCACTTGCGGCAGGCTAGTTTGTCTGGGAGGGCCGTGGCCCCACATACCCAGCAAGCGTTCCCGGCTGGACGGGAAGGGTGCGTAGAGGATTGGTGTCCTCGTGCAGGGGATCTTCTGCGGTAGGAACGGCTATGCCTTGAGTGGGATCGACTCCGTCTGCGACTCCCCTTGCGGCCTGAGCGGCTTCTTCCGCGTGAGCGGCTGCGTCTATGGCCGGAGCGGCTTCTCCTGTGCGAAGATTCTCTTCGTCCTGATTTAGATGATCTTGCGGACCTGACAGGGCTGACCAATTAGGTAGCATTAGTACGGTCCTGCTCTCTTTTTCAATCTTCTCTACTTACCGCTGGAATCCCCCCCCCTTACCTATTAGGCTGGTGGTGATCTGCTGGGGCAGCGGCCTCCATAGGAGAGGAAGGTGAATACCTGAGAAAGGTATAGGAAGGTAAGAGCATGCAGCCAGGTCCCAAAAAACAGTGCATAAGTATTAGACACTTACCCAGAGGGAGAGGGTAGCTTTAGGAATGCAGAAGTTCAAAACAGCAGCAGTCAGAAGTCTTCCAGGGAGCAAGGAGAGTTCAGAAATGAAAAACAGGGCTTTTAAATCTGCCGCCATGGCCGCCGAGGTCACGACCCGCTCGCACATGCGCAGTAGCGGCGCGATGCGCCCGGCGCCATCTTGGAAACTGGCAAAATCGAAAGGACGCCCTGACGGCGCGCACTGCACATGCGCGGAAGTGCCGAGACGCTCGGGAAGCCTGTAGGGAGGCACAGAGGGACCACAGAGCCCAGCATAGAGGGAAAAAGACAAAAAGTGAGAAAAAGAGGCATGGCGACCGCTGCACAACAACTAAGCCTGTTTAAGGCTTATACCAGACCGCAACATACCCCCGAGATCACCAGAGCGGGGCTCCTTCCATCTAGCTCGTTTAGAGGCTGTACAGGTAAGGACTTCCACCCAGGAGAGGCTAGAACCTGGCTGGGGCGAATTCGGTAAGGGGGTGCTTCTGATATGTTCAGTCCTTCAGGTGAGGAAAAATAAGAGAATACTGGGCAGGGGCCATCTCTACAACTTATAGCTATGTAGTCCTATCAGGTTGTGGGGGCGGAGTCACAACCCAAAGTGTATGCTGCCATGATGCGACAGGAAAGGTGGTTCTACAAAGGATTGAGGAGGCTGAATACAAATGCCCCCCACACTTTTCACATATTTATTTGTAAAAGAAATTTGAAAACCATTTATCGTTTTCCTTGAACTTCACAATTATGTGCCACTTTGTGTTGGTCTATCACATAAAATCTAAATAAAATACATTTACGTTTTTGGTTGTAACATGACAAAATGTGGAAAATTACAAGGGGTGTGAATACTTTTTCAAGGCACTGTAGGTCTGCAAAAAGTTGTCAGTCAGGAGTGCAGGTTTTGCAACTCCCATAAGACTTTCAAAGTCCTAAATTGTTCAAGCCTTGGAAAAATTACTTAGAAATCAAAAATGAACAATTTTGGAATACATTTTAAAATTTAGAAAGGCTTTACTGTATATTTTAATCAGATTGATTTTCCCAGGAAGGTTCTACCATGTTCAGCTGCATATTCAAATCGTACTTCACCAAAGTCCTAGACAAAGGTCTACATGTGGTAGGATGGAATTTACAGCAAGGTACCTATCTATCCACAGACACTGGAGTGAAGATTATACCAAAGTTCAAGCCACTCCATCTATGGCAGCCTGTTGACTGATTTGGTTTGCTGTGGGTCAAGGCTGGTCATCTATGTTGGTTTTAGGAACTGATAACTTGTACTTTTTTGCATGTATATTACCTTGCTGTAAGACTAAAAGTGTGTTTGTTTGTTTTTTCGCTCTTTGCTTTGTTCACAAATGCATTGCCGCTCTCATTTCATACTGTTGGTGGGAACATTTTGAAAATGGCCAATAATTCAAAAACACGCATAATTTATTCATATGTAGCTAAGCTAAGTCAAGGCCTGTTGACTGTTTTGGTTTTCTTTAAGTCCAGGCTGGTCATCCATATTGGTTTGAGGAACCTTTATGGTGGTTGTAAACCCTTACATATGCCCAGTGAAATGACTGGCCTCAGGTGATACACAGAGATTAAACAAATCCTCCTACATACGTTGTACCTGTTTATCTGCAGTAATCTCTTCTCTACATCTATCCAGAATTTATACAACTTTTCTCAGCTCTGAAAAGCAAAAGGGGCGGGGATCTGAAATTACACTTTGCAGAGCTCAGTGAGGAGAGCTCTGATTGCAGGGAAGGTACCCTTCACACAGCACACAGGACTGAGGTTTACAACCATTTTAAGGAATTATTCAAACGTGATACTGCCTTTATAAATGTCCCAACAGTCATCTAACACTCTCCTCCTCCCAGATTAACATTGCTGCTGTCTAAAGATGCCCCTGTGCTCCTTTTTCCAGAGTGTAGGCATTCTAATACAGGAGGTGTGTTACTGGCAGATCACCAAGTGAAAACAGCCTAAAAAATAAAAGCTAATTCAGCCACCACATCTAATTATTGGTAAGCTACAATATATTACATTTTTGGTTTTGGGTTTAATATCACTTTAATTTCAGCTCCAATTCTGGAGCTTATCTTAAAAATGTTATCAGCTCCACTTCTCCTCCAGGCAGTGATCCAGCTCTGAGCTCTGGAACTATGCCATCTCTACCAAAGAGCCTTACATAGGCTGCAATGTTGGAATTGACTGAAGCTAAGAAGCAATAAAACGAAGGATTCACCCGGGGGACTTTAAATGAAGTGGGTACCGTTTTCGCCAGTAAACGTAACAGTAGTAAATACAGTATAAGGTAAATTGTTTACATGCATAGATAACACCAACAGTTGGCAATTTAAAAAAAAATACATAAACAAGAGATATTGGTACATTGATGTAATGGCAGTCATAGTACACGGGCATCATACTACCTGACTAGTTTCGTGAGATCCAGCTCCCTCTTCAGGGGTGGATGTGTGTAACAATGTACCTAGGACGAAAAAAAGTATATATTTGGCAATATGGCACAGTATTGATTATAAAGGCACAGGGTAGGAGGGGTTATGGGTCCCCATACTCACCACTGAGCTTGACCATGGCTATCAGGTGTGCAGCTCCAAGACGGCAGCAGCAGGTGCCTCACCAGGGAGCTGAGGGGGCGGAGTCAGATGGGACCCCGCCAGGGGCCAAACGGAGAGCAGGCATGGCATGGGTGTAGTGATGTATCCCAAGAGACATTGTTAGTCCATAAAGAGTATAGGCGGTGAACATATGTATGTTTATCAGGCTTCTAAAGTAGTAAAGTAGAATCAATAAGTATTGGCATAAAGATATGTATGCATGAATGAAAGGCCTGGGCCCAAAGATGGTAGGGACATGGAGATGATAAGAAACATAGGATAGCAGAGGTATTTTTTAAATTGGCAAATTTTGGTGTTATCTATGCATGTAAATAATTCGTTTTATTATGTTACAGGGATGGAAGTGTGTTACTAGGGACACCAGACCTTTCCCCTTTCTTGAAGCTAAGAGGCAAAGGCTAGTAAAAAAAAGTATTAGGACTCCTTCACACAGGTGTCTGAAATGCCACATTTACATTCGTACAGCTTAGTTTTTTTACACATCTAAACACAGCACTATAGGAAACAATGGGGCTATAAACGCACAGCTGTGTCAAAAAAACAAAAATGTGTTTAGCGATGTACAAAAAATAAAACACAGCTGTGTCCGTGGTCATACATATTTGTAGATTTTATGTGTGTACATGCATGTAAACCCGTATACGCGTACACATGTAAAGCCATTAGAAGACTTGTCTACACGTGTTTAGTTCTGGTGCAAATTTTACGCAGGATCGTAACCACTTCCTGACCGCCTCACGCAGATATACTGCGGCAGAAGGGCACGTACAGGCAGATTAACGTACCTGTACATTGCCCTTTATGTTGCGTCTCGCGGACGCGCGTGCGCCCACCGGGAGCTCCGTGACCGGGATCGCGGGTCCTGCGGACTCGATGTCCATGGGCATACCCGCGATCATCTAATGGTGAGGAAGAACGGGAAGATGCTAATGCAAACAAACATCTCCCCGTTCTGCCTAATGACACTCTCACTGATCACAGCTCCCTGTAATCGGGAGCGGTGATCAGTGTCATGTCACACACAGCCCCTCCCTCCACAGTTAGAATCACTCCCTAGGACACACTTAACCAGTACAGCGCCACCTAGTGGTTAACCCCTTCACTGCCAGTCACATTTTTACAGTAATCAATGCATTTTTATAACATTGATCGCTGTATTAATACCAATGGTCCCAAAAATGTGTCAAAATTGTCCGATGTGCCATAATGTCGCAGTGACGATAAAAATCACTGATCGCCGCCATTACTAGTAAAAAAAAAAATATCACTAAAAATGCCACAAAACTATCCCCTATTTTGTAGACCCTATAACTTTTGCGCAAACCAATCAATAAACGCTTATTGCGATTTTTTTTTTTTACCAAATATATGTAGAAGAATACATCGGCCTAAACTGAGGAAAAAATGTTTTTTTATATATTTTTTGGGGATATTTATTATAGCAAAAAGTAAAAAATAATGCGTTTTTTTTTTTCAAAATTGTCGCTATTGTTTTGTTTATAGCGCAAAAAATAAAAACCGCGGAGGTGATCAAATACCACCAAAAGAAAGCTCTATTTGTGGGAAAAAAGGACGTCAATTATGTTTGGGAGCCACGTGGCACGACTGCACAATTATCAGTTAAAGCGACGCAGTGCCGAATCGCATAAAGTGCTCTGGTCAGGAAGGGGGTAAATTCTTCCGGGGCTGAAGTGGTTAGGTTAGCTCTGCCAACAAGAACCTGCATTCTGTGCAGAAAATACGCATATGCCCATGTAATTGAGTCCTAATGACTCTTCTTTAACGGGGAACGTCTAACTGGTTTATGGGTGGGGCCTACTCACCCTGTACATGGGGGTACCTTTCTCGTGTACCTGCTCACTAATGGCTGGGACTAGGCAAGACCGTGGTCATGTGAAGATCAACCTTAGGGTGGAACTCTAGAGTAGAGGGGAGCCATACACCTTGTGCAGCTGTGTAGCAATATGCAGATCCTTTCTGTGAAACTGCTAAGCTTGTGTCCCACTCCACCAGTCCAGCTTTCCTTTGCCACCTCACTCCCAGTGACAGAATGGGGTCCCCACGTGCACTAAGCATGAACCTCATGTGTAAACTTAATTAACTCCTTCAGCTTTCCCGTACCATGGGGCTAGGTACTTGGGGTCTCCATACTGCCGGTTCCATCCTGATTGCATTTGGGGAACCAGACGCTTGGGAGGGAGCCAGAGCACTGGCCCTCTCACTACTGGAGGACCCGTCACCCATGCCTGGTACCAATTCTTGCTGTCTGGCTGCTATTACATTCCCACCAGTTCATGGTTACCCATAGCAAAGTACATTCATTCCGCCAACTCCTTTGCTGAGTAACCCTTTGTGATGGCTTCCCATACTTTTCCTGTGTGTGCTTTACAGGCCCTGTTTCTTTGATACCACCATGTACCCCTTTACAATAACTTCAGACCAGGCTTTTGAATGTTTAACCACTTGCCTATTGGGCACTTTTACCACCTTCCTGCCCAGGCCGATTTTTACCTTTCAGCACTGTCACAGTTTGAATGACAATTGCAACACTGTACCCATATGAAATTTTTATCACGTTTTTTTACGCAAATAGAGTGCAGGGCGCACTCACAGGGGAGGCTGTCATATGACGGTTTCTTTTGGTGGTATTTAATCACCACAGAGTTTTTAATTTTTTTGCTAAACAAATGAAAAAAGACTAAAAATTTTGAAAAAAAAAGAGCATTTTTCATAATTTGTCATAACATTTTGCAAACAGGTAATTTTTTTCCTCCACTGATGTGCGCTGATGACTGAGGCTGCTCTGATAGGTGGCACTGATGAGGTGGAACTGGTGGGCACTCATGAGGCTGCACTGATATTTGGCACTGATTGGGCACTGATAGGCGGCACTGATAGGTGACACTGATAAGGAGGCACTGATGAGCACTGATTGGCAGCTCTGGTGGGCACTGTTGGGACTGCACTGATAATCAGTGCCCTGATTACCAGTGTAGATGTCCCTTTAACACAAGCTGGTTATCAGCTCTCTATTTAACCACTTGCTTACTGGGCACTTAAACCCCCCTCCTGTCCAGACCAATTTTCAGCTTTCAGCGCTGATGCACTTTGAATGACAATTATGCGGTCATACAACACTGTACCCAAATGAAATTTGTATCATTTTTTTCCCCACAAATAGAGATTTCTTTTGGTGGTATTTGATCACCTCTGTGGTTTTTATTTTTTGTTAAAAAAAAATGTAAAAAGACCGAATTAAAAAATGTTTTTTTTTTTTTATATTTTGTTATAAAAATTTTAAAACAGGGAATTTTTCTCCTTCATTGATGTACGCTGATGAGGCCGCACTGATGGGCACCGATAGGTGGCAGTGATGGGGACTGATGGGTGGCAATAATGGGCACTGATCGGTTACATTGATAGGCAGCAATGCTAGGTGGCACTGATTAGCACCACTGGTGGGCATTGATAGGTGGCACTTGTGGGCATTGATAGGTGGCACTCATGGGCATTGATAGGTGGCACTGGTGGGCACTGTGGGCACTGTTAGGTGGCAATGGCAGGTGGCACAGATGAGGCATAATTGCCTCTTCCTCTTCAGGACCACATCGGACCCTTGCAGATGAGCCTGTGATCGGCTTTTTTTTCTCCTCACGCTGAAAAAAAAACGATTACCAAGCTTTTGTTTACATAATGTGATCAGCTGTCATTGGCTGACAGCTGATCACATGGTAAGGGGCCAGGAGCGGCCCCTTACTCGGATCCCTGATCACCCGAGTCTCAGTGACTCGGTGATCACAGAGCGCTCCACGCGCGCCCTGCAGGGCGCACTCACAGGGGAGGCTGTCATATGACGGCCTCCCGGAAATTCAGGTGCGCTGTGGCCATCATGCGGCTATAGTGCGGATGCCAAGAGGTTAATCACCACAGGGTTTTTTATTTTTTGCTAAACAAACGAAAAAAGACTGAAAATTTTGAAAAAAAAAAAAAAAAGCATTTCATAATTTGTTATAAAATTTTGCAAACAGGTCATTTTTCTCCTTCACTGATGTGCACTGAGGCTGCACTGGTGGGCACTAATCAAAGCTGCACTGATAAGTGGCACTGAAGGGAGGCATTGATGAGGCTGCACTGATAGGAGACACTGATGGGCAACACTGATGGCCTCTGATAGACAGCACTGATAGGCGGCACTAATGGGCACTGATAGGTGACACTGATGGGCGACACTGATGTCCTCTGACGGACGGCACTGATAGGTGACACTGATGAGGAGGCACTGAGTGGCAGCACTGAATGGCCGCACTGGTGGGCACTGATTGGCAGCGATGTTGGGCACTGTTGGGACTGCACTGATAATCAGTGCCCTGATTATCAGTGTAGATGTCCCTTTAACACAAGCTGGTCATCAGCTCTCCTCTCTTCATGCTGTCAGTGTGAGGAAAGAAAGCCAATAACCGGCTTGTGTTTACATCCGTGATCAGCTGTCATTGGACAAAGCTGATCATGTGGTAAAGGGCTGCTGTGATTGGCCCTTTACCCCAATCTGTGATCAGCTGAGTCCGAAGGATTGTATTGATCGAATGGGTTGTCAGCTATGGATTGATCCTTTCTATCTGGAGAGATCAGTGGGAGAAGAATTTACTGAAAGAAAAAGGCAAAACTTTTTTTTTTAGTTTTGAATAGAGTGGAGATGAACCACTTAAGGACCAAGCCTATTTTTGACACTTGTTTACAATCATTTATTTTTTTTTGCTAGAAAATTACTTAGAACCCCCAAATATATATTTTATATATATATTTAATATATATATAAAATTTCTTTCTGTTTAAAGATACTTATTATTTACAATTAGCCGGAGCAGCTATGGGCAGCAATGTAGCACCATCTTATGCAAATGCATTTATGGATATGATAGAACAATCTTTCATTTTTCCTTCTGCGTTATTCAGTGAACATTGTACAGTATGGTACAGGTTCATTGATGACGCCTTTGCTGTATGGACAGCTGATTTAAATTCATTGTCTTTGTTCAATTTCTATTTAAACTCATTAATACCTGGTTTAAAATGTAATATCATGTATAACAATGTTGCTGTTCCGTTCTTGGATACTTTATTGTCCATCAAAGATGGACACATTGTTAGCGATTTATATAGAAAACCAACGGACCGCAACCAATTGTTGTTATTTTCCAGTTTTCATCCTCCTGGGGTATTTAAATCTATCCCACGGAGTCAACTAAAACGTGTAACCAGGATCACGAGTGAAGTAGATACTTGTAACATGAGATTGGATGAGATGGAAGGCAGGCTGCGACAGCGAGGATATCCAGCAGATTCAGTACATTCTGAACGCATTAACATACATAATAAGACCATATCTGTCAGCAACCAAAGTCGCAGAATGCCTTTCGCCTTACAATTTCATCCATTTTCATATAAAATTAACAATATTATTAAAAAACCTTGGTCTATGCTGCAAAGTGCTTATCCATCGGTTCCAGAATTCAATAATCCCCCATTACCATCCTACCGACGAGGCAGGACCAGGGGCGGACTGACAACTCATGGGGCCCCCGGGCAATAGGAGAAGATTATGGGGCCCCCGGGCAATAGGAGAAGATTATGGGGCCCCCGGGCAATAGGAGAAGATTATGGGGCCCCCAGGCAATAGATTATGGGGCCATACAGTATACACACACAGTATACACACACACACACACATACAGTATACACACACACAGAATACACACACAGAATACACATACACACACTGGAGAGGCGGGGCAGCTATAATCCTATAATTTTTGCGCCTTTATTGAGGCTGGCAACCCTGATGGGGCCCCTTAGTGGGATGGGGCCCTCGGGCAGTGCCCGAGTGCCCGAATGGTCAGTCCGCTCCTGGGCAGGACGATACGTAACAGGTTGGTGAAGTCTGATCAATTTTCAATACCAAATCCCTGGGTAACCTTTTTAGGTCCTAAAAATACTGGTTCATTTCCATGTTTAAGTTGTATCCAATGCTCTAGCATGATGAAAGGGAAAAGTTTTTCCCACCCACTTAAGGGTTATGATATTTTGATCAGAGATCACTACACCTGCCAGTCATCCTTCGTGGTGTATATCATAAAATGTCCTTGCGGTCTCCTTTATGTGGAGGAGACCACACAGAAGGTTAAGGACCGCATAGCTCGTCATAAGTATTCTATTCGGGACAAAATAGTTAAACTTCCTCTGGCTAGACATTTTGTTGAGCGGGGACACATGGTGTCACAGCTAAAATTTATGGTGATAGATGGTGTCACCATAAATAGACGTGGTGGGGACAGAGAAAAGTCTCTAAGAAAGAAAGAAGTGAGTTGGATCCATCGGCTGGACACACTCCAGCCGAAAGGGTTAAATTCTGATTTTGATTTTGATTTATTTTTTTTTTTAAAAATTTTTTTGAAAGTTTAGTATTTTGTGGAGAGGTGGTCAATGCCATTAATGTTATTTATGTTATTTATATTATCACAATTAACAGTGTTTATTTTTTCCTAGTTTTTTTCATTTTTTTCACATTTATTGGTATCTCGTGCAATTAGATTGGTGCTAGTTGTGGTGTGTATGGTCTAATACAGGGATTGATATGCACAACCTGTTGAGGCATAGAGAGGGTGCATAGTTTAACATGCAAGATATAGGTATCCACTGTAGCTCATACAATAAGGGTCAAATCTGCACATAAAAAAATATATACCTTTTATAGATGTGACATTTTTTCAAAAAAATTTTTTTTTTTAAATTGTATTTTTTTATTATTTTTTCTTTTTCTGTTTTAATATCAGGATTTCTGTGTCCATAGTCTATGAAGTGTGAAATCTTCTTTCTACCTGTGACCTTGATTCCTAAATTGTAAAAAATTGTATTCACATTTGATGATAATTGTATGTGTATGTGGTAACAGATTCGGTTAAACATAAATGATTATTTGATTGATTCCAGATGATTAGCTTGTTAATTGATTGTTCATTGAGTATATATATTGCCATATGTATATTCACTAGATAGGCATGATCTTCTGATGAAGGGCGTTATCTACAAGAGCCCGAAAACGTTTAATATGGATGCCTGATTTTATGGATGTCGTGATGATGTCCTTTTGAAGATTTCAAAATAAATACGGTTTGTGCAGCAATCCCTTGTTTGGATTTTTTCTATGTCGAAGCCTGTGGGAGGGCTTGATTGCTAGGCACGGCCATCTGGGACTGCAGTGCACCTCACCCTTCTGACTATATATATATATATATATATAAAAAAAAAAAAAAAATATATATATATATATATATATATATATATATATATATATATATATATATATATATATATATATATATATATATATATATATATATATATATATATATATATATATATATATATATATATATATATATATATATATATATATATATTATTTTTTTTTTTTTCAGATGTGGGGTGCCACTGCGGAGTGCATGAGCATCATGGGAAATGTAGTTCCAAAACATCTGGGGTGCCAAGGTTCGCCATCACTGCCCTAGAGAATAAAATGGAGATTGTTGCAATAATTTAAGTCACACCGTATTTGCGCAGCGATCTTACAAACGCATTTTCTTTTTTCAGAAAAAATACACTTTTTTGAATAAAAAAATAAAAAAACAGTAAAGCTTGCCCAATTTTTTTTTTCTATATTGTGAAAGATAATGTTACGCTGAGTAAATTGATACCCAACGTGTCATGTTTCAAAATTGCGCCCGTTTGAGGAATGGTGACAAAATCTCCATAGGCGACGGTGAAAAATTTCTACAGGTTACCAGTTTTGAGTTATTTATTTTACTTTTTATTTTTATGCTGTCCCTTTAAAAGATTTTTTTTGATCACTTTAATGTGAGATCTGGGGTCAAAAAGACCTCAGATCTCATATTTACACTCAAAAGCAAAAGCATAAAATTTTTTTATAAAAATGTCTTTTTAAAAAAAAATTGTCTCTTTAAGAGTATTGGGCGGAAGTGATGTTTGACGTCGCTCTGGTCCTCCAAGAGCATAGAGTCGAGTGGGGGCCATCATGCCCTCACTCGACTTCCTGCCCATCAGGCCACAGGACCGGATCGTCTCTGCCGCTTCCAACGGCTCTGGTAAGCGGCGGAGACACCCGGGACGCGGGCACCTCTCCTGCTGCCCATTAAAGTGTTCTCGCGGTGAATCCGTTGCGGAGACCACTTTTATCCCAAAGTGGACCGCCCACCGTGAATAAAAATACTGGGTTTATGGCAGCTACCAGTGGCACTGCTAATGTATCCAGAGGTGGGGGGCGCCGGAGACATTCGGAAACACTCGGAGAGCACTTGGAACTGCTCAAATGCACTCGGAGGGGCTCGGAAACACTCGGGAACGGAGTTTTTCCAAGCGGCTCCGAGTGTCACTGGCGCCCCCGCACCTCTGGGCAAAAGCGATACTGCACACCCCAGTGGCTTGAATCCTGCTTGTTTTGTGAGACAACACTCGCAAACCGAGTCAGGATTTTTTTTATATAATAGCTCGTATGGCGAAACGCTCGTAAACCGCGTTACTCGCAATCCGAGGTATTTCTGTAGCTGTAATAAATAAATAAGGGTGTAACCAACATTATCATACCTCCCAACTTTTTGAGACGGAAACGAGGAACACCTATTAGCAAAAATATGTAGGCATAGGACACACCCCCTTGTCACTCCCCCTTAAAGGAGAATTATAAAAGAAAAATGATTAGTTACACCCACAAGTGCTTTTTTTACTACTACTTTTCCTTTATACTGGCTTTTTAATTTATAAATACAGTCATTTAGAAATTGGATGAAAGGTTTAGCACTGGGAAACACTTTCTGAAAGATAAAAAGTGCATTTTATATATAACTATATAGATCAGACCAAAATGAGGGACAAATGAGGAGCAAAGAGGGACTTTATTCCAAATCAGGGACAGTCTGTGGAAATGAGGGACAGTTGGGAGCTATGCATTATGTTTGCTCTATCATCGCTGGTGTAGAGGTTATATTATTATTATTATATCCAGGCACATAGCTGCCTGTCTGCTTATGGTATCCTTCACTGTCTGTCAGCATTGCTGTGCATTACAGAAGGCAGGGACAGTTCCTGAGCCCTGGAAGCAGGAGAGCCTGTGCTCGTCCTATTTCCTGCCTGAAGACATTACACAACATTGCTCAACTTTGGCCTGTGTAGTCAGGGTGTGTCACGTGATCGCAAGGGGGTGGGCACAGTACAACGTTGTCTCTGGTGTCAGTGTACAGTCTTCTGGTATCAGGCTTAGAAGTCGGCTGCAGGTAAGCTGGAGGGCTCCTCAGGCTGGGGAGAGCTCAGAGCAGGGGGACGCCTGTACTGTGGGGGGCGCTGTGACTGGATGCACTAGACTAGAATGTCCCCGCAGGGCCAGCAGCACTATTCAGCTTTTTTCCCCAATATCATTATTTTGCTTATCTCTTCTGGAGGTGTGGCTAAAGCGACCCTGTCAGCTTCAAGATAAAACGTCCTTGCAAAATCAAGGGCCTAGGGCACTCGCCTTTCTGGTAGCCTCCAGTATCTTCCATGGCTAGGGCTGCCACCTCATCCCAGTTTAAAGCCACATATTCATTACACAGGTTCTGTGGCTTATTAAGATTGTAATTCAACTCACTTGGTGCCTTAGCTGCATTAAATTAGCCTCAGAACCTGTGTAATTCATATGTGTTCGGGTTTGAAGGGGGTGAGGTGGTAACCCTATCCATGGCATGCAACACTAATCTGCATTTAGCCTAGGCTGCGACAGAGCGCGCACGCCTTTCCAATGCGGCCCCACGTGTCGCGTATAGGGCAGCTTATTGTTTGAATGGGCTGCTCTACATGGAAAAGAAGTCCCCGAGGCCCCCGTTCCCACCAGAGCGACGCTGCCACGTTGTGTTTTTGTGGTGCGCCAAAGAAGCTCACATCACTGAGCCAGGCCCCTTTGGCATTGTATGTTTTGTCGCACAACAGTCATGGCAAAAAAAAAAAAGCAGAGCTCCAACCAAAAGGGAAAGCTTCGCTTGTTTGCTTCCCCCCCCCGCCACATTTGCCACCCTTCAGTTTCAGGGGGGTGTGGGTACCTGCTGCAGCGAGGTCCCCTGGAAGTTCGGCCCCCCTCCTCCTACCCCTGCCACCAGGCCGTTCTCAAAGCGCAGCGCGCTTCATGCATGCGTGAACAGGCTGCGAGGCTTCACTGCTGGTTTCTCTTGGAAGGAATGGTGGCGGCAGCACCCAAGAGCCGATTAAAAAATCAGCTGGGGTGCCGACATCAAGGGATCCCAGGACAGGTAAGTGTCCTAATATTAAAAGTCAGCACCTACAATATGGGGGGCTTTAGCTTTACCTTAAAAAAATAATGGCACCGCGCTTCTGCAATCGCAGGCAGAATCACGTGAGTTCGCCCACGATTCCAATATGCGAAAGTGTGAATTTGGCCTGACCCTGTTTCAAAATCGCGCTGCACCGATCCACATAGTGCTGCGGCACCATGCGTTTTCGCGTGTGCGAAAGCACATGTTACCAGATGTGTGGGTGTACCATTAAGAATTAACGCCACTGCTTTGTGTCTGCTGGAGGGTAGCACGTCTCTGTACATGTTAGGAAAGCTCGCAATTATGCACACATTACCGACACACACAAAGTGTGCACCTAGCCTTACACCTGTGTGATTTATCGCACTTCAGCCGTCACGCAGAAAGAATCCCGTTATTGTCTATGGAGCCTCTTCACGCCTATGCAGCGTAGTTCCGTGCGTCTTGGAAAAAGGTGCTAGAAATACTGATTTAACCCTCTGGGCACTGCTATATAACAATTTTTAGCAAACTTTGCAATTGAAAACGGGGCTTTTTAGTTCACACATATTGCTATAAATTTTTAAGCTGACCAACTGCATCACAGCAATTCCTCCTGGCCAGTCCTACTCTGCTCTGCCAACGCAAAGGCTACGGTGGACACAATGCCAACCTGGGGCAAACCGACACCTTTTCTGTTCGAAAAAGGTGCAGGCGCTTCATTTGGTGTGACAGTGCATTTTTGGCCCCAAAGGGAATATGCAGATGCAAAAATGTGAACAAGAACTAATGTGAGTGTAGGATGTCTCTCCCTTTCCCTGTGTACAGTGGTTCTTCCCTGTAACCCCCCAGTACAGGACTCAGCACTGACGTAAGGGTCAGAGGAAGCAACCACAGCATGTAGTGGGGGAACCCAGCATCTGACATTCAAGGAAATGTCGACTGGCCTAGGAGACACAGATGAGCGTAAGGGCTTGATTACATGTGTGGCTGTCATTGCTGCCCCTCTATGATGGATCACTTGTCAGAGATGGTATGTCACCACCTAAACACCTGTGTTAACCATTGAAAGCCCACAGCTTAGCATTACACATGCTTGTGGTGAGTCCCCATTCATTTGAATGGGTCGTGTTTGCCAAGGGCAACCTGTGGTATCCATTTTGCTGCACTGTGTAAGTGTGTGGTTGCTGTCCATGTTAACTTGCAACTCCTCTATTAGGGGAAATGGTAAAACCATCTATCAACTGCCTATTTTTACAGCCTCCCTCCTTCCCATGTAAACATGACCTAAGGCCCTGTTCACAACTGCGAATTTTGGGAACACTCGCAGAAATGTCTGAAAAATGCATGTCACGCTTGCGATGCCATTCATTTTTATTGACACTCTAAAAGTGGCCTAGGAAATGCACATTTTGTCACGCTGTAAAAAAAAAATGTACTTAACTCAATGTTTAAAGAGGTGTGGATGTTTCTTTTGGCTTGTCTTTTTGAGGGAATGGGATGCCCTAAGCAGTCTTACAAAAAACACAACAAAAAAACGCATTAGCGCAACATATCCATAGAAAAGAGGCAGTGTTCACTGGGATTTACACAGGGAGGTGAGGTATCGGTGCACAGGCTGAGAGTGTCTTCCTTTCACTCAGTCTGTAGTATTAACTAGAATAGGCAGCCAGAAGCTTGAATTATTCACCTGTAAAAATCTTTATTTGCCACCTGGGCAGAAATGCATAAACTTTTCTACTCTGTACTTATCCTGTGGCAAATAAAGATTTTTACATGTGGATGATTCAAGCTTCCAGCTTCCTTTTCCAGTTATTAGCATAATGTAGGTTCTAATGGGGCCTTAGAGAGCATTTTACTTGCATGGACCTTTGATCTTGATCTCTGTTGCAAGTTGACAGGGATGCATTTATGCAGCAGGAGAACTATAGAGGGAATAGTAAACAATCGATTCAGAAGGCTCGTTACAGTTCAGGATCTATGAAACCGTCTCTTCTTTCTCTTGTATGGTGGTCAGTACAGTTGTAAAGTTGTTTTGCACATAAAACCGACCTCATGTCTCTTTTGATTGCATTACTAAAATAATTGCATAACACAAAGGTGACGCTTTTTAAAAAAAGACATACTTCAGACTAGCAGTGTGTTTTCTAAATACAGCCCTGGACATAAGACAAGGAATACCGTGGTGAAGAATAGGCATGCCTGGCAGAGAAAGGGTGGTATGCATTCAAAATGTATTATTTGGGGCTCATTCACACCATATCCATTGAGCTCTACAAATGACTGCAGGCTCAACACAGGGGAACATAGAAAACAATTTTCTGTGTGCCCTTTTCCCATCATACCAATATGTTGAGTTAGGTTGCAGTGCATTGTGCAAAATTGGACACTTGTAGTTTCTCTTCTGTTCATTGAAAACCACAGCAGAGAGCTTGAATTTCTGGCCAATGGGTTATAGTGCCACCTTCAGGAGATTCCAGATTTTCGCTGTGTACTTCAATAAAAGAAGAGAAAAGGATTTCCCAGTGAGTACAAAAAATTCTAATCGCATACCACTGCAGCCCACTGAGGTATATATTTTTTGACACTTAATTACAGCTAAAAAAAGAAGGAAAGCAAAAAAAAAAAAAGCGTGTACAGGGGGTCCCCTAGTTACAAGCATCCGACTTACAAACGACTCCTACTTACAAACGGAGGGAGACAACAGGAAGTGAGAGGAAATCTACCCCTTGGAAGGGAAATTCTCTCCTGTAAGAGTCAATATGGGGAAAAGGATGCTTCATCCTTTATCACCAAAGCTTGTTTGCACAACAACCCAAACTTTTCAAAATCCAATTGTCATTGGGACAGAAAGTGAGGTGAAATCTTCTGAACAGGGGCACAGACAGAAAAACAAATGTTACAGGGGTGATAACCCTTCCCTATGCTATCCAAAAAGCTTAAAAATAGTTTTTTTGGCTGGAGCTACACTTAAAAAATGTACCTGTTCCAAATTACAAACAGATTCAACTTAAGAACAAACCTACAGTCCCTAACTTGTTTGTAACCCGGGGACCGCCTGTAATGTGTTGTGCACACCACACTTCGCTGTCCCCACCCAATGGACACAAGCCAGTTTAAGGGGGAGGTCTGGTCCGAACAAGCCCTGAAACAGAATATATAATCAAACGTGTTATCTCTATTCAGCACGAACGTGTTCTGTAAATAAATATATATACATACAGTATCTCACAAAAGTGAGTACATCCCCCACATTTTTGTAAATATTTTATTCTATCTTTTCATGTGACAACACTGAAGAAATTACAATTTGATACAATGTAAAGTAGTGAGTGTAAAGCTTGTATAACAGTGTAAATTTGCTGTCCCCTCAAAATAACAACACACAGCCATTGATGTCTAAACCGCTGGCAACAAAAGTGAGTACACCCCTAAGTGTAAACCTCCAAATTGGGCCCAAAGTGTCAATATTTTGTGTGGCCACCATTATTTTCCAGCACTGCCTTAACCCTCTTGGGCGTGTAGTTCACCAGAGCTTTGCCACTGGAGTCCTCTTCCACTCTTCCACTCCTCCATGATGTCATCACGGAGCTGGTGTATGTTAGAGACCTTGCGCTCCTTCACCTTCTGTTTGAGGATGCCCCGCAAATGCTCAATAGGGTTTAGGTCTGGAGACATGCTTGGCTAGTCCATCACCTTTACCCTCAGCTTCTTTAACAAGGCAGTGGTCGTCTTGTATGTGTGTTCGGGGTTGTTATCATGTTGGAATACTGCTCTGCGGCCCCGTCTTAGAAGGGAGGGGATCATGCTCTGCTTCAATATGTCACAGTACATGTTGGCATTCATGGTTCCCTTAATGAACTGTAGCTCCCCAGTCCCGGCAGCATTCATGCAGCCTCAGACCATGACACTCCCACCACCACGCTTGACTGTAGAAAAGACACACTTGTCTTTGTACTCCTCACCTGGTTGCCGCCACACACGTGACACCAACTAAACCAAAGAAGTTTAACTTGGTCTCATCAGACCACAGGACATGGTTCCAGTAATCCATGTCCTTAGTCTGCTTGTCTTCAGCAATCTGTTTGCGGGCTTTCTTGTACATCAACTTTAGAAGAGGCTTCCTTCTGGGACGACAGCCATGCAGACCAATTTGATGCAGTGTGCGGCGTATGGTCTGAGCACTGACAGGCTGACCCTCCCACCCCTTCAACCTCTGAAGTAATGCTGGCAGCACTCATACGTCTATTTCCCAAAGACAACCTCTAGATATGATGCTGAGCACGTGCACTCATCTTCTTTGGTCAACCATGACAAGGCTTGTTCTGAGTGGAACCTGTCCTGTTAAACCGCCGTATGGTCTTGGCCACCGTGCTGCAGCTTAGTTTCAGGGTCTTGGCAATCTTCTTATAGCCTAGGCCATCTTTTTGTAGAGCAACAATTCTTTTTTTCAGATCCTCAGAGTTCTTTGCCATGAGGTGCCATGTTGAATTCCAGTGACCAGTATGAGAGAGTGAGAGTGATAACACCAAATTTAACACACCTGCTCCTCATTCACACCTGAGACCTTGTAACACTAACAAGTCACATGACACCTCAGGAAAATGGCTAATTGGGCCCAATTTGGACATTTTCACTTAGGGGTGTACTTACTTTTGTTGCCAGTGGTTTAGACATTATTGGTTGTATGTTGAGTTATTTTGAGGGAACAGCAAATTTACACTGTTATACAATCTGTACACTCACTACTTTACATTGTAGCAAAGTGTCATTTCTTCAGTGCTGTCACATGAAAAGATAGAAGAAAATATTTACAAAAATGTGAGGGGTGTACTCACTTTTGTGAGATCCTGTGTGTGTGTGTGTGTATATTATATTATATTATATATTATATATATTTTTTTTTGCACCACCCCAATGCTTGAAAGTACTGGTACTTTTTTTCTGCTTTAGGCACTGACCTGATATTTGTTCTTAATCCCTCTTTGGCAAGCTGTGAATAGACACCATGTTCTTCTTCTGTTTTCATGCAGTGTAATGCATAGCTTAGGTTATATAAGACCATGCAGGACCAGGAGAGAAACTTAACCACTTCAGCCCCAGAAGGATTTGCCCCTTAATGACCAGGCCATTTTTTTGCGATTCGGCACTGCGTCGCTTTAACTGACAATTGCGCGGTCATGCAATGCTGTACCCAAACAAAATTGATGTCCTTTTATCCCACAAATAGAACTTTCTTTTGGGGGTATTTGATCACCTCTGCGTTTTTTATTTTTTGCGCTATAAACAGAAAGAGAGCGATGATTTTTTTAACCTTTTGCTATAATAAGTATCCCCAAATTTAAAAAAAAAACAAATTTATTTATCGGTTTAGGCCAATATGTACTTTTCTACATATTTTTGGTAAAAAAAAATCGCAATAAGCATATATTGATTGGTTTGCGCAAAAGTTATAGCGTCTACAAAATAGGGGATAGATTTATGGCATTTTAATTATTATATATTATTTTATTTATTTATTTTTACTAGTAATGGCGGTAATCTGCGATTTTAAGCGAGACTGCGACGTTGTGACACTTTTTTGGGGACCATTGACATTTATACAGCGATCAGAGCTAAAAATTGCCACTGATTACTGTATGAATGTCACTGGCAGGGTAGGTGTTAACACTAGGGGGGCAATCAAGGGGTTAAATGTGTTTTAGGGAGGTGTACCTAACTGTGGGGTCAGTGTAGTGACTGGGAGTAAAGAGACATTGCTGTTTCTAATCACTAGAAACGGCAGATCTCTCTCCTCTCCCTGACAGAACGGGGGATCTGTCTATTTACATTGACAGATCTCTCTTGCGGGTGCCCAGGAGACTTCGAGGCCGCCAGGCACGTGCATCAGCTCCTACGTCATGCGAATGCACGAGGCCCCGGTGGCGCACGCCTGCTAAGCCTTTTTAAACTGCGATTTGCCTAGGAGAGCCAACCTGCCGCAGTATGATGGCGGCAGGTTGGCTAGTGCTTAAAGTGGCTGTAAACCTCAGACATGAAATATGAACAAAGCATATTCCTCTATAGTGTGCATTTGTCTCAGTTAGGAGCACTAAGTCTCATTTCTGTCTGCTGCCTCATTCCTCTGCTATCAGCATGAATCACTGCTGACGACAAGTTTTCCTGAAACCAAGAGAAAAAAGGTGACAGGGACGGGACCTCTAACAGATTGACAGCCTCAGCTCTGTTCCTGTGGGCTGTGTTAAGGGAAGCGTGCCTTCCCTCCAATCAGCTGTCAGAGCCCCCCTTTACTGAGCTCTGCAGAGTGCAATTTTAGCTCTCCACACCTATTTTTCTGACAGCATAGACCAGTGTTTCTCAACTCCAGTCCTCAAGGCGCCCCAACAGGTCAGGTTTTCAGGATTTCCCTCAGAGGAAACGGGTGTGGTAATTACTAAGGCAGTGAAGCTAATCAAATCACCTGCGCAAAATAATGGAAATCCTGAAAACATGACCTGTTGGGGCGCCTTGAGGACTGGAGTTGAGAAACACTGGCATAGACAAGCTTTAAAGGGGTTGTAAAAGCAGAAGGTTTTTCATCTTAATGCATTAAGATAAAAAACCTTCTGTGTGTAGAAGCCTCCCCAGCACCCCCTAATTGCTTACCTGAGCCCCTTCTCTCTCCAGCGATGTCCATGAATGTCTAAGCCTTCCGGGACACTCCTGATTGGCTGAGACACAGCAGCGGCGCCATTGGCTCCCACGGCTGTCAATAAGAGGAGAAAGGGGTCGGGGCTCTGTGTCTGAATGGATACACGGAGCTCTGACTCGGCTCGGGTGCCCCCATAGAAAGATGCTGGCTAAGAGGGTACTCGATAGGAGGGAGGGGCCGGGAGCAGCAAAGAGGGACCTGAGAAGAGGAGGATCTGGGCTGCTCTGTGCAAAACCAACTGCACAGAGGAGGTAAGTATAACAGGTTAGTTGTGTGGGTTTTTTTTTTTTTTTTTAAACGATACTTTACAATCACTCTAAAAACTCTGGACTTTTAAGAGATGAAGAGAAGACCGCAAACAGTGCCTGGACAAGGTCATCTGGAGCCCAGAGCAAACATGCCGAACTGTGCCCCCCCAAAAATGTATGAGCATTATATGGCAGCAACCCCCCCTCCCTCCCCACAAAAAAAATAGCACTAATTTGCATGCTTACTCCCTAGCATAAATTCCTCCTCCAACTCCTCTCATTACTAATCCACCCCCCTGTTGAAATCCCTCCTCAACACAAATTTTTGCCCCCAATTCCCCCTCCTAGCTGAAATCCTCTTTCCGCAAATCCCCCCCCCAAATCGATTTCTCCTAGCACAAATCGTCTACCCCTCAAATTTCCCCTCCCTGTGCACATCCTTTTACCCCATTCAAAACCATCCCCCCCCCCCCCCCCAAATTTCCCCTCCTAGCACAAATACCCCCAATCATCCCTACTAGCATAAATCCCCTCCCCCTCCCACCATATTACCACTTCTAGCACAAATCCCCCGTTCTATTACAAATCTAATTCTCTCATCCCTCCCCCCACCTCATGGTGCCCAGGGCAGCTGCCTTTCCTGCCCACCCCTTGTCCTGTCCCTGACTGCAGATAAACAGGTACAACTTATGTAGAAGCAGTTGTTTCATCACTGTATGACCTGAGGCTAGTCACTTCACTGGGTATATGTGAGGGTTTACAAACACTTTTTAGTAAAGGCATGTAGGCTCTGGTTCCCTGGTTGGTCAATAGCTCTTGTCTGATATAATTATTTATGGAGGGAGAAAGGGCTGTGGGAATGTGCATAAACGTGCATAAAAAATGGGTCTGTCATTGCAACTAGCAGTTTTAGCTGCAAGGGTCAACAGTGGCTGTGAGTTTCTTTTTTCCATAACAGGTTTGCTTTAATCACTAGCGTCTGTCTGTCTATATATGCCTTGTCGGAAAGTGGTTATACCAGGATCATGACTGCGACTGCAGCTATGATTCTGGTGTCATTTTTTTAGCAGCTAATGGGCAGCTTTTACGGGGCTTGGAAGGGGGCCCCTCCTCTTCCCGCTGTTGCCTTCCACCTTTTCACATTAGAAAGGATACTCTGGAGCAGAAGGAACTTCTGTTCCCTGTTTTTTTTTTTTATTTGTTTTTTGTCACTTTTTGTCACTTTTTGTCAGCAGCTAATCAAACTAATCTTGGTTTGATCAGATGCTTTTGAGGGCATAGGAGAGATCTGAGAAACCCCAGATCTCTCCATAAACAGGACCTGTCATAGCCCAGGCTATCACAAGGGTTGTTCATCCCATGTGATAGCAATAAAGTTAAAGTGATTGTAACGTCTCGTTTATAAAAAAAAAAAAAAAAGAAAAAGAAAAGCAAACCTGTTATACTTACCTGCTTTGTTGCAGTGGTTTTGCACAGAGCAGCCCAGATCCTCCTCTTCTCAGGTCCCTCTTTGCTGCTCCTGACCCCTCCCTCCTGTCAAGTGCCCCCACAGCAAGCAGCTTGCTATAGGGGCACCCGCGCCGAGTCACAGCTCTGTGTGTCCATTCAGACATGGAGCCCCGGCCCCACCCCTTCTCTCTTCTGATTGGCTAACTGATTTTGACAGCCGCCAATGGCGCCGCTGCTGTGTCTCTGTCAATCAGGAGGTGAGTCCCGGACAGCTAAGACATTCATGGACTTCGCTGGAGAGAGATGGACTTAGGTAAGTAATTGGGGTTGCTGGGGAGGCTGCTACACACAGAAGGTTTGTTATCTTAATGCATTAGGATAAAAAAAAAATTCTGCATTTGCAACTCCTTTACAAAAATGTAATAAAAAAATGTAAATCACCTCCATGCTTCTACGCAAATGCGGACACACACGTAATTCCAGCATGCATATGTAACACTGGAAATGTCAGAGTGAGAGCAATAATTCTAGCACCAGAGCTCATGTTTAACTCTAAACTAGTAACCTGTAAAAGCTTTTGAAGCATTGTTTGTGGATAATTTAATGTACTATCATTTGTCACCATTCCACAGGCATGTGCAGTTTTAAAGCATGACACAAATCCTACACTTGGAAGTGCAGTCACTGTAAATCTGAGGGGTAGATCTAAAATGAGGGGAAGCTCTGCTGATTTGATCATCCAATCATTGACAAGCTAAAATTCTGTTTTTTTATTTTCCTTGCATGTCACCCTCGGATCTACAGCAAGTGCAATTTCAAGTTCACTTTGCACTTGTAGTGCAAAGTGAATTTGCCTTTAGTAAATAACCCCCATTGAGTATCTATTTACTCAATGTAACACCCTCTTTTATATTTTACCAAAAAATTGGGTATTGTGTTTCTGTGCACTGAAATTCATTTAGCCCGGGTTCACACTATACCGGGCTGCGGATCGCACAGGAGCGCTGTGCGTCCCTGTTCCCCGTTTCAGGGACGAATCAGGGCCGATTCTATGCCTGAATTTGGCCCTGAAACTGAGCCAAAGACGCACAGCGTTTTTGTGCAGTGCGCTCCGCAGCCGCCCCGGAAATATGTGAACCGACTCCATAGGGAGCCAGTCACATTCTCCTACTATGCAAATTAGATGTGGGGAAACGCACATCTAATTCGCATAGGTGTGAACCCGGGCTTAAAGTGTTTTTTTTTTTTTTCTTTTTTTTTTATAAATTTGATAAACTGATCTGCAAATTTACTGCAACATAAACAATTGCAACACCCAACATTTCATTCTCCAGGGCCTCTGCTTTCATCAAATATATAATGTTTGGGAGTTCAAAGTCATTTTCTAGCAAAAAAAATGCTGGAAATTCCATGCATATGAGAAATGTCAGAATTGGCCCAGTAGGCAAGTGGTTAAAGGTGCTGGCAGGTGAGTGTATTCATTCTGGCAGAGATCACTTGGCATGCTCCATTCCTGTAAAACAAGAATCTGCCTTTTCTTCTTCTTTGCTTACTAGCCTTACTATTAGGGCAAGTAGTCAGAGTCTCGGCCTTGCCCACAACCTGTCCTTAGCTACCCTGTGTAAGGTATAAAGGGGCAGTGGCCAGTTGGACTCAGATGAAGACCCTTACGACAGACGTGTAAACACTTTGGGGCTGGTATTTTCCTGCTAAGATCACATTAGAGATGCAATGCAATATTACTAGGCAAGAAGCAGTGCCTACATATGTAAAGGGCAAATATGGCTTCCTCCACCTACATTTAGACCTTGTTTGCCTGCATTCGGGAACACATCCCTATGGATGTCAGATTGGGAGCAGCGGCTGGGTCGGTGTAGCCACTGAGTCCCAATTGATGTAAATGGGACTGCGTGCACAGGTGTTTGTGCATCCCTGTGCCACTGCTCTGATAGCTGTGTGGGTGCAGGTGTGTGTCCCCAAACACAGACTGTGTGTTTTTGGGGACACGCACCCGTATGGATGTCACATTGGGAACAGCGGCTACATCCCAATACACATGAATGGGACTGCCTGCACAGGGATGCATGGAACACCTGTGCAGACGAACGCGGCCCTCACACAGGTGTACAATTAAGTATGCCCGTGTGAGCGAGGCCTAATATTTAAAAGCTATATAGAGAAACAAGAAAATTTTTATATCCTAAAGGCTCATTGGTATTATTTAACAGAAGATTCACATGACAATTTCCACTCAATAACTCATTGGCTTGTGGGTAAAGTGAGGAACAGAGCTCTTCATCATACTACCTTCATCACACTTATCTTGAACTTTGTATAGTGTCTATAATATAATAGACGATAAGGGCATCTTATCACTTTTTAAGGTATTTGTCTAATCTGTGTGAAAGGTGAGAGCTGCAGTCTAGTGGATGAGTTGGCAAGTTTCATTTTGTAGTGAAAAATAAATCAAGCTGTGCATGACTGTTTTCTTACCTAGAATGAATTATCCAAAAGTAAACATAAGTTACTGAACTCTATTTCCCCCTGTATTCTTGCACAGTTGTACAGACTTCTGTTCTCTACTAAAAATTACTACTTTAATTTCACTTTTCTGTTTGTTAGATGCTGCAGCAAGCCATACACAGCCCACCTCATTTCATGGCTGGAGGATGGCCAGTATGATCTAGCCCTTTCCTCCCCAGCCTTAAAAAATGTTACGCATATTAATCTGAGAGGAGGGAGGAGCCAGTGCGCCACAATGTACAAGTGCAGTGGATAAAAAAAAGCCTACACATGTCAAATCGCATGCCAAATCAGAGCCTATTGCCGGCAATGGCAACATCCGAATTGGTGCGACGCCTACTTTTTCGGCGCTGCACCGATTCTCAAAAGTAGTTCCTGCACTGCTTTTGGCAACTTCGGAGGCGATTTCAATAGACATCTGTGCATAAACCCGCACAGATGTCTCTCAAATCGCTCCTCGAAGTCAGACTGAAATGCCGGTTTGAAATTCGCGATTTTAAACCCACATTCAGTGTGAACTAGGCTTATTGTGACCTATAAACTGTACAACTCAGTTGAACAACAAACTGTAATCTTTTAGGTGGAGGGAAGTAAAAATAAAAAGCTAAAATAATAATATGGTTGCATAAATGTGCACACCCTTACACTAATACTTTGTTGAAGCACCTTTTGATTTTATTACAGCACTCAGTCTTTTTGGTATGAGTCTATCAGAATGACACATCTTGACTAGATTGTGAGGGCATCCCCTATGCACAGCCCTCTTCAGATCACCCCACAGATTTTCAATGGAATTCAGGTCTGGGCTCTGGCTGGGCCATTCCAAAACTTTAATCTTCTTCTGGTGAAGCCATTCCTTTGTTGCTTTGGGTCGTTGTCATGCTGAAAGATGAAGTTCCTCTTCATGTTCACCTCTCTAGCAGAAGCCTGAAGTTTTTGTGCCAATACTGACTGGTATTTGGAACTGTCCATAATTCCCTCTACCTTGACTAAGGCCCCTGTTCCAGTTGAAGAAAAACAACCCCAAAGCATGATGCTGCCACCACCATGCTTCACTGTGGGTATGGTGTTCTTTTGGTGATGTGCAGTGTTGTTTTTGCGCCAAACATATCTTTTGGAATTATGGCAAAAAAGTTCAACCTTGGTTTCGTCAGACCATAACACATTTTCCCACATGCTTTTGGGAGACTTCAGATGTGTTTTTGTTGCAAAATTTAGCTCAGCTTGGATGTTTTTCTTCATAAGAAAAGGCTTCTGTCTTCCCACTTTACCCCATAGCCCAGACGTATGAAGAATACGGGAGATTGTTGTCACATGTACCACACTGCCAGTACTTTTCAGATATATTCCTGCAGCTCCTTTAACCACTTCAGCCCCGGAAGGATTTGTCCCCTTAATGACCAGGCCATTTTTTGCGATACGGCACTGCGTCACTTTAACAGATAATTGCGCAGTCGTGCAATGTTGTACTCAAACAAAATGTCCTTTTTTTTTTTTCCACAAATAGAGCTTTCTTTTGGTGGTATTTGATCACTGCGGTTTTTTCTTTCTGGCACTATAAACAAACGAAAAAAAAACCGATAATTTTGAAAAAAACACAATATTTTGTACTTTTTGCTGTAATAAATAAATATATATATATATATATATATATATATATATATATATATATAAACGAATTTCTTCATCAGTTTAGGCCAATATATCTTCTTCTACATATTTTGGTAAAAAAAAAAAATGCAATAAGCGTATATTGATTGGTTTGCACAAAAGTTATGGCATCTACAAAATAGAGGATAGATTTATGGCATTTTTATTATTATTATTTTTTTTTTTTACTAGTAATGGCGGGGATCGGTGCTTAAAAGATGCACTGTCACTGTACTAATGATACTTGTTCAGAAGGGGCTATCAAAGGGTTAAATATGTGCCTGGCCACTGTTTTTGTTTACTGTGTGTGTGTGTGTGTGTGGTGTTTTTACTAAGGGAAGTGATGGATTTTCTTTCCCTGCTTTGCAGGGGAAAAAAAATCATCACTCCCCCCATCAGGATGGAGCTCTGCATTGATTACATTGGCAGAGCTCCATCCAGCCTCTCTCCTTGACAGTCGGCGGGTGCCATCCATTGGCCAGCACCCGCTGATTTGTTTCTACTGTAACAAATCAAAGCAGAAGCTGTGTGTGCGCTACCTGCTGCGGACAAAAATGTTCCTCATCAATTACATCTCTGCCCCCATTTCTCAGTGTAAATGCTCTGATTCTCCTGAGTGTGGTAGGATGATGTTTACTTTGTCAGAGATCATAGGCTATGAGGGCAGTTTTGGAGGTGAAAAGGGTGTGGTACACACAGCAGTGGCATCCATTCTGCTGATTAAGCAATGCACAAATCCAGGACACATTTAGCTACAGGCAGCTATTCTATATAGTAAACCATACTGCAATACCTAGCCCTCCTGAGTGAAGATTAGAGGCCCAGGGCTTGCAAGCTCTTACAAAAATAAGACAGCAAGGGCATCTCCCAAATCATGTTTTGACAGATTCCGAAAACAGAAAAAGAGTTTCTCTGTAGTTGCACATTATCAGAAGACTCTGTTGGATGATAGAGGATGAGACTCTTTGTCATACGGCCTCAGAATTGAAAACCACAAGAAATGTGTACATACACTCATTGCTGACTGAATTAAAGGTGCCATATTGTAGTTCATATAAACTGTAGCAGCTATTTGCAGTCCAGAATATAGGTAAAAAACATAATTGAAGGCTTGACCATAATTAGTAATGTCATGAGCCACATACATTTTTATTTTCCATTGCGTTTTTTTTTTTTATTGATTTAGGCATGTGTAATCTACTTGGAAAATAGAAAACTGTGCTCCAAGCTAATGGAAAGCAGCTGGCACTCACTAGACAAATTTTGTAAACAAATAAAAAAATACTAGTGCAGCACTTGTAGTTTGAAAAAAGATACAGTGCAAATAAACATTAGTAAAAATATTGTGACATAGAAGACTGTGAATATGCACACAAATTACATAATACAAATGCAATAGTAGATGAATAGTAAATACCATGCTCTGATCAATAAACAAAATAAGCAATGAATGACTAAAGTTCAAAAACTCCAAAATGTTCATAAATCAAAAAATGAACAAAAAAAGTACACCGAGGAAATGAAATACTTAGATGAAGATAGCCATGTGAAGGCTATCTGGCCAATGGTTTGTGCAATCCACCACCTGAGAGTAAAATGGACATGCTTTACCAGAAATTGTGGACTCATATACTGGTTTGTAATGAGTCAACTAAGCATATGTGAGGTAACACATCAACCTTGTCTTGCTGTATCAGATGGATGGTCTGTATACACCCCATCACTGGTTGAATGAGGAGGTTCCACTTTAACTGAACAAATACCCAACAAACAGCAAACGTCAGAAAGGAAGGCCGCTCCTGAACATGTATGTAGGGAATAAACGGCAACACATAGTGTAAAGCTGTATAGGAGCGTTTTATTGTAAAAACAGATGTACATTTACAGAAGTCTGCCTGATAAGCACATATAAAATCCAAAGATGCATCAAGAAAGAGATTGCAATGGCTCACGAGCCTCACCAGATGCGATTCGTCCTATTGGACATCATCTGGGGAGGATGATGTCCAATAGGATGATAGGACACCCCAGATGATGTCCAATAGGACAAAACACGTCTGACGCTCATGAGCTGTTTGAAGTCTCTTTCTTGATGCATGTTTGGATTTTATATGTGCTTATCAAGCCGACAGATTTTACTCCTTTTATTGCAAAAAAAAAAAAAAAACGCTTTTCTACAATTTTACACTGTGTTGCCGTTCATTCCCTTCATACATGTTCGGGAGCAGCCTTCCTTTCTGATGTTTGCTGTTCGTTTGGAATTTGTTGGTTAAAGTTGAACCTCCTCATTCAACCAGTGATGGGGTGTATACAGATCATCCATCCGATACAGCAAGACAAGGTTGATGTGTTACCTCACATATGCTTAGTTGACTCATTACAAACCAGTATATGAGTCCACAATTTCTGGTAAAGCATGTCCATTTTACTCTCAGGTGGTGGATTGCACAAACCAGTGGCCAGCGTTTTTTCTACTGTACCTTCACATGGCTATCTTCATTTTCACCTAAGGATTTCATTTTCTCGGTGGACTTTTTTTCGTTCATTTTTTGATTTATGAACATTTTGGAGTTTTTGAACTTTAATCATTCATTGCTTATTTTTTTTTTATTGATCAGAGCATGACATTTACTATTCATTTACTATTCATTTACTGTTGCATTTGTATTTTGTCATTTGTGTGCATATTAACAGTTTTCTATATCACAATAATTTTACAAATTTTTTTTTATTGCACTCTATCTTTTTTTAAACTACAAGTGCTGCACTAGTATTATTTTTTATATGTATAATACTTGTTTTGCATCCACTTTGCAAGTATGATTGCAAACATTTTTCTTTGTCAATAAAATGTGTACTTCATTGCTTTCTGTCACTCTTTTAGCCTTACACACACAGAGCACCATGATGAAACAGATTGTGGACAGAGCAAGGCAGGCATTTAACACCGGCAAAACACGCTCGTTGGATTTCCGTATTCAGCAGCTCCAGGCTTTAAAACGGATGATTATTGAAAATGATGCTGAGATTCGGAAAGCCTTAATTGCAGACTTGCACAAGGTATGTGGTTTCTTTTACTGTGCATCATCATAATGCATAGCAGTGATGACCTTTGCCTAACCCATTTTGTTCCCGTTTATGCTATGTTAACGTTTGGAGCGTGTTACATGTTCAATTTTGCATTCATGTATGGTGAAAAAGACACCTGAAGATATTCCATCATACTCTTAAAAATAATGGTTGAGAGAATAGTGTGCCATGCCCACGGCAGCTAATCAGATCATGTACTCAGACAAGTAGGAAATTATTCTGATTAGTTGCTACCATATATTTTTACCTTTCCTTCTTGAAGGAATATCTCCAAAATGGGGATACAATGTACATTAAATGCCTGAAAAGTTCTAAAGCCATCCAATCTCGGCCAGTTCAGCAGGAACATTCCGAGATTCAAACCATGTATGGGCAGGCTGGTTGTACCCAAGTTGACCGATCAACTTGGGTACAACCAGCCTGTCAGATTTTACATGCAGTTATTGCTAGCAGCTGTTATATCCGCTAACAATAATCGCTCTGTTCTGGCAGGAATGGCTTCCCCAGCCCCCCTCGCTGAGAGAACACAATGCTCCACTGGTGGGATTCTCCCATCTACACCAACTGTGTTGTTGGGGGAATTGACCCTTTGTTGTGGGAAAGAAAATTGCTCTGCCAAAAGCCAGGCTGAACAAAAGTAATCTTTCAGATTTCTTCATCCACAGCGTGGATGAACAAATCTTCCTCTGTTGGCTATTGTTTTCTAATTGGATGCAGTTGCTGTTAAGTTGACTATTTTCCACCCAGCTCCTTTGCTTTATTTCATTCGAAGGATGTCTGGCAGAATGGTGGAGACAGTGCCACCAAGTGATATAAATTTTGCCCAGGTAATCAGGAACAGAGCATCTTTAGTCTTTCTGGATTCAACACAAATACATTTCCATTTTGAGTTTCCCCTTAGAGCTTGTGACGTGCTTATGAAGGGCAAACCAACAGGTTCACTTAATTTGGGAGCCACACCAGCTGTTCATACATTTTTTCTCTTCACTTGCCCGTCATCTCATTGACTGCTGGAACTGAAGAGAGTTTGGTCTTGTTTAGCTTCAAGTCATTTCTGTGAGCTCCTGATGGCTGAACTGAGCATTAAGCTAGCATAGGGAAGGTAAGTAAGCTGGTGACTGTAATTGAACTTTGTTGTTTTGGAAAATGTATCTAAACGATACAAGGCAGCTAAGGGCGATAGTCACCAAGAAAACAATTTGTAACCCACTACGCCGTGAAGGACTGAAATCCTGCAGCGCTGGCAAGGTCCCCTGTTCAAGAAAGCACATGTACAGGCCTGTCTGAAGTTTTGCTAATAAACATCTAAATGATTCAGAGAAGAACTAGGTGAAAGTGTTGTGATCAGATAATACCAAAATCAAACTCTTTGGCATCAACTCAACTCACCATGTTTAAAAGAGGAGGAATGCTGCCTATGACCCCAAGAACACCATCCCCACCGTCAAACTTGGAGGTGGAAACATTATGCTTTAGGGGTGTTTTTCTGCTAAGGGGACAGGACAACTTCACCGCATCAAAGGGACGGTGGACAGGGTTGTGTACCGTCAAATCTTGGGTGAGAACCTCCTTCCCTCAGCCAGGGCATTAAAAATGGGTTGTCCAGCATGACAATGACCCAAAACACACAGCCAAGGCAACAAAGGAGTTGCTCAAGAGGAAGCACATTAAGGTCCTTGTGTGGCCTAGCAAGTCTCCAGACCTTAATCCCATAGAAAATATGTGGAGGGAGCTGAAGGTTCGAGTTACCAAACGTCAGCCTCGAAACTTGGAGAGGTTCTGCAAGGAGGAATGGAACAAAATCTCTCCTGAGATGTCTGCAAACCTGGTGGCCAACTACAAGAAATGTCTGACCTCTGTGATTGCCAACAAGGGTTTTGCCACCAAGTATTAAGTCATGTTTTGCGAAGGGGTCAAATGAGTTAACTCACAAAATACTTATTTCACTCATTAAAATGCAAATCAATTTATAACTTTTTTGAAATGCGTGTTTCTGGATATTTTTTGGTTGTTATTCTGTCTCTCACTGTTAATATAAACCTACTATTACAATTATAGACTGATCATTCCTATGTCAGTGGACAAATGTACAAAATCAGCAGGAGATCAAATACTTTTTTCCCCTCACTGTAGCTCTGTTCCCTGTGCTGTGGTTTTAGCCTCTACATTTTATTTCTTTTATAGAAGACAGAAGCGGTGTTCCTGCTAAAACACCTGCAGCAAGAATAAAAAATGTTAATTCTGTTTTACGTCGTGTTGCTTCTGGTGTTTTAGATTAATGGATTAAAAGTCATGAAATGTGTAATTTTACTGAACTAAATAAAGTACATTACATACCGCGAGCAAATCCAAAAATTGATTTTAATATGGCAAAATTACAGCCAGAACGAAAGGTAATCATCACCTAGCAGAATTACTGTACTAAAGGCACCTTTGAATGATGGTAGAGTGTGTCAGACTTGTACTCTGATCTTTTGAGCCCCACCAATCTTTCGTAGCGGATCAAGGATAGTTTTATTTGTTACAAACCCTTGCATCAGTCAGCATAGGGTAGTTTGAAGATTGATTAAGAGGTACCACTGTAATAAAGTCCTAAAACCCTGGGATCCTGCATACATATGGGAATAATTACCGTGGTACATTGGTGTTTGGAGAAACTACAGTTAAAATCAAACAGTGCCCACCAATGTTCAGAACTCTTAATTAGTATTAACATTTTTCTGTAAGCCTTGCACTAAATACTAGAAAGAACCATCAATTCTAAAGTAACCCTTAAAGTGTATGCCTAGCCAAAGCCCTTTTTTTTGTTTGTTTAGGATAGAAAGAGTAAGGGTTAGAACCCCAGTTGGACCTTAACCTATACGCTCTCTCGCTCTTGCTCTCTCGCTCCCTCCAAAAATTAAAAAAAAAGTTTGGGCAGTAGCTCAAATATTACTCCTAAAACAGGATTTTAGCCTAACCTTAAAATGTCTATATACCCTAACACAGAACTAGTCACTAAAGGCATAAACTTGCCTTATCAAGACTTGTAAAAGTTAGTGCTGAGGTCGAAGGGTGCTAAAAGTAATGCTTTATATCTAATCTGGTTTAAATGATGGACAATACTCATATGTAAATAATTATTTTTATTTCTAGAATGAATTAAGTGCTTACTCCTATGAAATAATGGGGCTCTTGGGTGAAGTTGAATCGGCTATTGATAATCTTCCTGAATGGGCAGCACCCCAACATGTCAAAAGGAATTTAATGACCATATCAGATGAAGTATTCATCAACTTTGAACCCCTTGGTGTTGTCCTGGTCATTGGAGCTTGGAATTACCCACTTGTGGTTTGCTTGCAGCCTGTGGTGGGTGCCATTGCAGCAGGTACAGACATGTTGTATGTGTGTGTGTATATGCGTATAATAATTTTTTTTTTTTTTTTAATTTCCCCTATTTACCTACAATAACAGTACCACAACACCAACACAGAAGTCAAAAATGTATTTAACTAGCTTCAATTAAACTGGTAGTCACCTTCTAGACACCATTTTACATATAGTACATAGATTCAGAGCGAAAACTGCAAGCGTGATGTTTTATTCTGGAACTGATTAATACATTTTGCAAAGCTTTGTGTAAATGAAAAGTGCTCTGCTGTGTATCTGTGTGAGCGTGTACATGAAATCAAATACTATTTATGTCGTCGTCCCCCTTTTTTTTTTTTTTTAGGTAATGCTGTGGTGATTAAACCTTCTGAAGTCAGTGAACACACAGCCAAACTGTTGGAGAAAATTATCCCTCGGTACTTGGATAAGGTATGTCTTTATATTCGAATTGCACCATGGTTTTACGGTTTTGAGTTGTGCACAGTTTGCTCAGGCCAGGTCACTTTCTTGCAGCTGAACTCATGCCCCAATCAAAGCTGACTGATTGAATCAGAATAGCTTATTACTGGGGTAGTGATGAAAAGAAATAAAGCCAGTAAAAATAGCACACAACTCTGCTTTTCACTGAAGTGCATTCTTTGAAAACAATGCATGTCTTGTAGTATGACGCCACGTGTGTGTCTTTTTAGGATCATAAGAATAAATAGGACACATTATTCATCTTTGTGCTCTTTAACACATCTGAACCATGGATATGTTCAAACATATGAGTTTGATTTAATAAAGGAGTTGAAGCCATTTTATTTATTTTTTTTACCTTATGCAGGCCATACACAAGCAAATTTCTTGCCTACAACCACAGTGCTGACAGGGAAATCATCAATTGTCTTCTCCCGGCGATACGGACGGGAGAAGACAGTGATTATAGTCGCAAGAGAATCCTGCGCGCTGGTTGTAGCCAAAGTTGATCAATCAATAAACTAGGTACATTCAGCCTGTCCATTAATTGTTAGAATCTTAGCCGGTTGCCACTGAACCGGCCGATATTCGAACCATGGTCGGCCTTAGCACATTCCCTGCATTAAGGTATAAAGCTCCACACAAACTGTTCCCCCAACACCCCCCCCCAAACACTTACCTAAACCTGACCATGATCCAGCGCTGTGCCTGGTTGCAGGTCTTCTTCCCTCACTACCTGGTCTCATAGATCCACAGAGCACAACAGGGGTTTCTTCATCTAACACACCCAAAAGTGTTGGGTGTGAAGATTTTGCCAGCCTCTTTGCACTACAATAAAGCAAATGATTCCACCAATGGGAGTGATTCCACCAAAGTATTACGTTTTAATAAATACAAAGATGCCAAAGATCAACAAATCCATTGTTTTTTTGTATGCATGCCACATGCAAATAAAGGTAAAGCAGTCATCAACGAAGCACCGTAAGACCTAATGCTTTGTTAAGCACATAATGTTATTAAAGTGGTTCTAAAAGCTTGAGGTTTTTTACCGTCATGCATTCTATGCATGACGGTAACAAACCTTCTCTGTGCAGCAACAGCCCCTCTAATACTTATCTGAGCCCCATTGCGTTCCAGCAATGTGCACGAGAGCCTCGGCTCTCTTGGGACTCTTGCTCATCATTGGCTGAGACAGCAGCGGGGGGGCATTGGCTCCCACTGCTGTCAATCACAGCCAGTAAGCTAATGAGGAAAGAGGGCAGGGCCAAGTCTCGGCTCTGTGTGTGAATGGAAACACGGAGCCAGGGCTTGGGAGCGAGCCTGTTTGGGTGCCCCTATTGCAAGCTGCTTGCTCTGGGGGGGCACTTGGCAGGAGGGAGGGGCCGGGAGCACCAGCGAGAAAACCAAGAAGAGAAGGATCAAGGCTACTCTATGCAAAACCACTGCACAGAGCAGCTAAATATGACATGTTTGTTATTTTTAAAGAAGAAGAAAAAACCTTTTTAGTATCACTTTAAGGAGTTTACATCATCTGCATCATACCTAATGTTAAGTGTAATAGGGGCCACATATGCAGTATACCTAATAGGTTTTAAACCAACAAACAGCATAAGAGGAAGGGTAAGCCAGAATAGGAAGAGTAAAGAGAGGGGGTTTGAAACGGATCATATACCTGTCGCTGAACTACAGGGCAGGTCCACCAGGTATGAATAAAAGAGCCCGCCTCTGAGCAGCCGCGGAAGCAGAAAGTGGAAGTTATAGGATTAATGTGGGCTAACTTAGTGGGATCCATGTACCACTGAAGTTGTACTCTGTTGTTGGCTTCCATTGCTGCATCTTTGCAAGAACAAAGTTTCCTGATAGCCCAAATTTGATCCCAGTGTTTAGGATCGAGGTGTATGTGGAAGTCTTACCAACATAGCTTAGTGGTTGTGTCAGTTGGATAGTGGTTAGGATTCCATAGAGTGGAGAGATCAGCCCTACTGGGTAGTGATCGTTTTTGCATTTAGACTCGAATGGCGTTATGGTTAAGGGGCTCCCTCAAGGCGTACAATCAACATCACGTAGTGTTCAACCTGCCAGTATCTAAATAGTTAAGTTGACGATAAATGGTAGGATTTTTGGAGGTCAGTGAAGGATTTGAACCCTCTGGAGTGTGGGTGAGTTGTCTTTGATGTACTCCAGTGTTCAAAATCCCCATGGGTATCATATGCTAGGGGAATGGAAGGGTTGCAGATGATGGACAACAGCAGTAAATGAGGTGACAGCAGACCTCCTGAATACTTGATACTATCCCAGAGCTGCAGCAAGTGTTGTGTAATGGGGTGCAGTAATAATTTTCCCAGGGTTGTAGCCACAGCAGAATATGAATAGATAGGGGAGCACAGTCCACTGCTTCCAGGTCAACCCAAAGTGGGGTGTCAGAGTGTGCTTGATATTTAGTTAGTTGTGCAGCCTGGTAGTGTTGCAAGATGTTCGGGATGCCTAATCCTCCTTTCAATCTGGTCTGGTACATAACTTGCTTAGAGGTTCTTGGTTACCCACCCTGCCAAATAAAGTGCATCACCTGAGTTTGGATGGAGCGCACCATTGAGGAGGAATTGTCAAGACTTGAAATAATTATAACAATTTGGGTATAAGCGTCTTTTTTTTAATGGTCGCAATACACCCCAGCAAAGACCAGTTACATTTGGACCAGTTCTGCAAGAGAGCTTTAGGTTCCGGAAGAGTTGGGGACAAATGGCTTGGAAGAGAGTGGAGTAGTTATTTGGTGGACTCCCAGGGATTTTATAGCACTCCCATCGATATCAGAAAGTCTTGTTGAATGGTTTGAAGTTGTGCAGGGGGGAGCGAGACGTCCAGTGCCCTTGACTTTGCTGGATTAACCTGTAGGCCCAAAAGTGAGCCAGACTGCATTATTGTGTAAAATTTTAAATAGGCAACAGGATCCCTTTAATCATCCAGAAAGACAGACCATCTTTTATGGTCTTTGTGCAGCAGAACTCTTGGTAACAGTCCCACCTCAGCACAGCACCCACACTGTCCATGGGCTTAGTCATATGTCTTTATTTGGATAAATATTTAGATTTGTAGACATGATTCCCCTGACATTTCTTAAAGCATTTTTTTGTTGCCCTGTTTAAAAAAAAAAAATCCTCATAGTAACTATAGAAGAAAGACTGTATGTGTGAGATATCTTCACAGCAAAAAGCAGTTCTATGTTTACATTAGTCTCCTTGTATCTTTGCTTTTCCCTGAAGGACCTGTACCCTGTGGTGAATGGCGGAGTGCCAGAAACAACAGAGCTTCTTGCAGAAAGATTTGATCACATTTTCTATACGGGCAATACTGCTGTTGGCAAAATAATTATGTCAGCAGCTGCTAAATATCTGACTCCAGTGACCCTTGAGCTGGGAGGGAAGAGTCCATGTTACATTGATAAAGACTGTGATATTGACATTGCTGCCAGGTGAGTGTTTGTGTTCCTCTGCGGAGAATAAAGATCAAGGGTAGCTTTGTGAAGGCCATCCCTTCCTATTTTTTGCAAAATAATTTCATGACGATCTACTGATGTCTTGTCTTTTGGGGTCATAGTCCACATATGGTTACCGGGTTCATCTAATTTAATATACAGTAATGACCCTTGTCCAGTTTGTCATACTGAGCACTTGGCAATATATATTATAATTTTTTATAACTTGCTAGTCCTTTTTTTATTTGTTAGAACCCTCACTTTGTCCTTTTTCAAATAATATTTTGTTGTAGAAAGAAGCCAATTTAAAAAGCGCTATCTCCTATGATTTTAATGCTTGGGTGATGACTGGCTAGGTAATTTTAGATGGCAAGAGAGGCATGTGCAAATGGTATTGTAGACATTTGATAGGCAAATGGTGACTTTTACAGAAAGTCACTATTTGCAGATTTTAAATGTAAGTGTACTTTTTGTGCGAGCCCACACTTTTTAAGGCCTCATACACACTGGATGTTTTTAATGCTGCTGTTAGGGGCATCTGGCCGTTTTTTGTTTTTTTTTGCCTCTAAACACCTCTGCGTGTTGGCCACTGTGTCCATGCACACATACATTTTTAGACGTGTATAGAAGCAGAAAAAAAACCCACTGCCTGTGCGTGCAGGAGCAGCAATGTCTTGGCAGAAAAAAACGCTTGACACGTGTAAATGCATGGTAATGCTAGCTGCAGCAAGCGGTTGAACGTTAATTCATTCCAGTGGCCAGCTTAAATTATTATTATGACCAATGAAATGAATCAAGCACTTGACGCCCTAAAGGTGTCTATGTGCGTTTACATGCATCATGCTTTTTTTTGTGCCAAAACGCTGCTGCCTGTAGGAGAGGCGTTCAGTAAAGATGGGCAAACGCCCTGTGTGCATGAGGCCTAATTGTTCCTTATCAATCTGTGATATGGAAATTGTACACACTACCTGCCTTAAGTCTCCTACGTGCAATGAGACTATCAGACGAATGATTGTCGTTTTTGTTTTCTGTTTTTTTTTTTGCTTTTGCATTCCAATCTCCTATCGAAAATCAAGAGGTTACTAAAGTTGTGCCCTTATTTGGCTCTTATATCTTGCCAAAAAACGAAAAGCGAGATTTTGGCTGTCTGAGCAAACTCCGACATGCATGCAGTGGATCCAGTCGGTCAATACTATCCTTATTCGGGAAAAAAAAAATACTTGTTATAGGAACTCTCCACAGATGTTCTAAAATATATGGCAATATTGGTTGGACACGCCAGGAGTAGCGCCTTCACAACTTATTCTCGACAGACTAATGCAATATTAAGTATTTTCTAACT
The DNA here is from genome assembly GCA_037952925.1 of Lithobates clamitans. NCBI lineage: Eukaryota > Metazoa > Chordata > Amphibia > Anura > Ranidae > Lithobates > Lithobates clamitans. Next base: position 17,281,271 of record JBBGZY010000251.1, on the reverse strand, counting down.
AAGAGTGCTTCCTCTGAGTCTGGGTTCCTTTGTCTACATGGGGCTAGCTAGAGGGGGGTATCATATTAATGGAAATGAGTCGGTGGGTGGCTATAACTAGTTTATGAACCCTTACTGACAGGGCAGTGGTATTCCAGTATGAAGATCATATGTTGTGATATGTTTGAGGTTTCCATGTCCACTTCTTGTTAAATCTGGTTGTGTGGCTAAACAATTGACTGTATATTAAAATGTCTCTTATTTTCTTAATAAAAGTTCTTTGATTCAAAAAAAGAGTTGTGAAAATTCTCGTACAACAGATTACGACAAATTACAACAGAATACAACTTCAGAAGGGATGTAATGTGTTGTATTGTAATGTATTCTTTCATTTCTGAACATGCGTGGTCTTGGTCTTGCGATTTTTTTTTTTTTTTAATTTATTTATTTATTTATTTATTTTTATGACTACAAATACTGTACTGATTTAATGAAAATTGTACGTTCTGATATTGTACGAGAACAATTTTAATGTTTGTCCCTTCAGATAATTTCGCATGAACTGTCGGAATCAGCTCTCGAAAGCTGTGTACTAACGATCAGGTTATCGGACGATAGATTCAAAAGCGGTATTTTTCATCCGTTTTTCTGATTGTGCGTGCTAGGCATTAGCAATATTAACAGGCTGTGGATATGCAGCTTGCAATCTATGTACAGACTGGGCACAAGGAGCCAGGCAGATGTGTTGTGGTTGTTGTGCAAATAAGCCTGCCAATAGATGGTTCGAATCTCGGCCGGTCCCTGTTATCTGTTCGAATCTATACCCGCCTTTTAGATTTGCATTGTAAAAAAGAAGCAGTAAAGCACACATTATTTGTGTAGCAATTCATATCAGGAGGTAGAGCCTGAATATATAATAAGCAAATATGTCTGTCTCCTGATCTGGGTGTGCTATGTGACAGGACTGTGTAAATCTTAGGACTGGATGGACAGAAGTAAAAATGCCCCATATATTTATTTATTTCCACTTTGTATATATAGTTTTTTGTGTGTAGTTTAACTTTATCATACACATTAATAACACTATTTACAATATATCAAAATGATCTCTTAAGCTTGCTATACACAGCTCAAATGTCAGAAGATTCCTGCAGGATTGGCTACAAGCTTCTATTGAAAAATTGACTAAGTTGGGTAGAAAATTGTTAACTGAACAGGGACTGCACCCTATGAGTTGCAGTCACTGTTTCTGTATTCAGACAGCCACACTTGCTGCTGTTATCAGAATACAATAGTCAAGAATGGAGATTCCTCCGTCCACACCTTAGGCCTAATGTACATGGGACGCTGAGGCAACTTCTTCTTCTGAACGATTTTTTGACATCATGAAACCGGCGTTTAAAAAACGCCCGTTTAGACGCATTTGCATGCCGCATTTAGTCACATTTAGCCACATTCATGTCTAGGAGTGTTTATTTAAGATAACATCATAAGACCCTCCCAAAGCACAAAAAACAGTATTATTTAACTATTTCAGCCATTCTGTGAGACAAGAGTGAGTAGCAGCAGCTGAGAGAGCAGCAGTGTACTTGTATCTACCTCAATTTCGGTGCTTTTACTATGGATCCCATAATGAGCATATGTGAGGAAATGCTCCTCACATTGCTGTTGATGAGGCTGGAAAGACGTCGGAAATTGCGTGCGAGGACCAGAGTTCGACGCTACTGGACTCATCCATTGATTGCGCAGCACATGTCTGTAGGATATTTTTCCAACCTGTATGTACAGCTAGTGGTGTATTGGATTAGATCTTGGGCTCATTAGGGGTATATACATGGTCTATGAAGCATTGCAAGCAATTACAAGTATTTTAAATATTTTTTTAGTAGTTTTTCATCATTTGCTATCATTTTTAGGTTTTGTAAAAAAAATGGGGCACCTTTTTAAAAACGCTTCTAAACGAAAGCGCGGCTAAATGCTGGTACCGCGTTTAGACACGTTTGGCGTCTGAAACGTCGCCATTTTGTTGCCTTCAGACAAGCCTCTAAACGCAACTGCCTAAAAACGACATTAAACAAACCTGTGTACACGTACACATAAGATAACATTTGATGAGTTCTGGGGCAGCTGAAAAAAAGCAGCCAACTGCCTCTGAAAGTCCGTTTTACCAGCAGCAGTGTACATGAGGCCTTACACTTATATCTGAAAAACATTGCACTATATGTCTTGGATAAAAAAAAAAAAGTGGAACTGCCACAGATTCAAATTGTAAATTTTGTTCTGGACTTGAACCCAGTTAAAAGGTTTTTATAACTCTGGGAAATGCAGTCCTGCAGGTGAGTTCAAAGATTTGACTTTTCAATTTTAGGTAGCTAATACATATGCTGCAGTAGCAACACCTAGTAGTTACATCCTGAAATATGCAGTTGATGCAAAGCTGCTGTTCTGGTTTCAGTTGGCATATTTATGGGTGATCTGTTACAAAAGAACCTTTTAATCTCAGAAGCGTCAGAGAGAAGCTGACACTCCCAAACCTAGAGGTAGCATGCTAGTTTAGGGCATTGCTTTGAAAAGTGGCTTTGAAAGTCTGTGTAACGTCTTTTAATTTTGCTTTCAGAGCTGACTCTATTATTATTTATTTTTTTTGTAGACGTATAACCTGGGGAAAGTTTATGAACTGTGGTCAGACTTGTATTGCTCCTGATTATATCCTGTGTGAGAAATCCATCCAAGGTAATCTACTTGAGAAAATCAAGGAAACACTAAAAGTAAGTAAAAGCGGACAAGACTGGTCCATCATCTGGGTGTTAAGAATACGTGACTCCAGAGCTTAAAAACAGGGGAAAGCCGTTTTCACCGGGACATAAAGGCATGCACAGCAAAAGTTCTAACCTTTCACTCGACTGAAAATGTGCATTTTTACTGTGCGAGACACAGTAATCAATTCATAGATCATGGGTTATATGCTGCTATCTGGTGATTGGACAAGGCAAAAAGTTTCACTGTGTTCGCTCCTTTGTGTCTCCATATAATTCCGCTCCCTCTGTGAGGCTCCAGTTTTGTGCTAATGTTCTTAGGTGATGGACGCCTTTTCTACCTGGAAAGAATTTCCTACTATTTTTTTTTTTTTTTTCACCAGATTTATTTACCTCCTTCATTGTGGTGCAACAAGTTTAGGTAGCCCCAGAGTGTGATACAGGTCCATGGCCTTGGTCTAGTCTTATGGTACCCAAACACTGAAGACCCCTTTGAGGGTATGCCCACCGTAATGGGCAAAGTCTGGACATTGGATGAGACCAGTGGCCTGGACAAGGTAAGACAGGGTTGCCCAGTACCCTCTTATACAACACAACTTTATTCTACAAGACATACTGCAGTGCTATGTACACAATCGTTTCATAGGGCACAGGTGGGGACTGGCACTCTAATGCCGTGTACACACGATCGAAATTTCGGCCCGCAAAAGACAGATGAGCGTTTTTCGTCGGAAAATGCGACAGTGTGTATGCTCCATCGGACTTTTTCTGGTCGAATTCCAGCCAACAAAAGATTGAGAGCATGCTCTCAATTTTTTGGTCGGAAAAAGTTCCTATCCGAAAATGCGATCGTCTGTGGCAATTCCGACGCGCAAAATTCCTACGCATGCTCGGAAGCATTGAACTTTATTTTCTCGGCTCGTCATAGTGTTGTACGTCACCGCGTTCTTGACGGCCGTAAGTTCAGCGAACTTTAGCAAGGCAAACTTGAGCAGAATCCCGTCGGAAAAGCCGCCATATCTTTTTCCGACGAGAAATCCGCTTTTGTGTACGCGGCATTAGTGTTTTTCCTTAACTTTATTGTCTCACTTTATTCCCTAACTTTATTGTCTCACTATTAACAATGAGTAATGCAATTATACCATATACCTCTTCTAATCTGATGTTCTTTTTTCACCTCCCAACCGGTTGTTCCTTTATGGCTAGTGACATAGTCCTTAGAAGACTCTTTGAGGGAAGACAGACAGACAGTAGTGAGTTCACTGCAGGCCCTGAGGATACTCCAAATTCCTCAAGTTAAAAGTGGTTACCTTGTTCTAGAGAGGTCTTACACTGACACTGCTTCATGCCCCTGATTCCAACTCCTCTATAGGCCTGCAAGTGTGACCTGTTTGACCAAGGCAGAATTTACAGCCATTGTATCTGACCCATAACAGATAAAATCGCTACTTCTGCACTTAGAGTCCAGACTTCGGTTCACCTTCCTCTGACTCTAAAACCAGAATTGCCTGACACACTTGCTTTGTCAGAATCCTAGGGGGGTGGCGGCTTAATCTTTTTCACCACCAAAACTGACAGACATTACTTCCTTACTTTCTTCCCTATGTTTGTTACTGTGGATTCATTGATAGAGGTGGTGTGTACTAGTCTTTGGATAGATATGAATATGACTAGCACTGCACAGCCACCATATGTTCAAAAATTGCACTAAAAAGAGGGCCTTCTGTAGAAAGCTCTTTCCTACTCTGGATCAGGCAAGTTGGGCCATATATATGATTGGCCAAACTGTTTTTTTTCCTCTTCTAACAACTTGGAAGCCTCATATCCTATGGATAAGAATTTTATGTAGTACAAAATGGTCTGCTGGCACTGTGGACACAGCAGTTCTACTGAATGCTTAGTCTACCATTTCTATTAAAGATAACCATTCCTTTGAAGATTCAGTTGATTGGCATTTTGACAGTCTTCTGAAGTCCACATTTGCGCTGGCAGGCCCTGCTATACTGCCTGCCATTGTCACCTTTAGTGGTTGCCCAAACCATAGCTACCAGGGCTGGAGAAATCCATGATGAGCTTTCTCCTGATATAGATAATCCTAATCTTTATTCAGAGTTACAGCTCTTGTCATCTGCCCTACTATTCTGTGTAGACACCATGTAAAATGTGATCTGTCAGATCTCCAGATTGTCTGTCTTTACTTTTTGTGCATGTGCGCAGAATCCTGTGGCATAAAGCTTGGGTGACTGATCCAGTGCAGGAAAGATTAAGGGTGAGCTTCTGTTTGGCAATTCCCTTGATAAATTAATTGTGGCAGCTACCAAGAGGAGAGGGTTCATACCCCATTATCCAAGTTCACGTTTTCCTTTGAAATGGCTATCAAGATGCATTGGCATAAACTTATTTCAGTAGTTGAGCTCCCATGACTTCTCCTCTGACCCAGCCACTTTATCTACTCTTTAGTTAGGCTTTACCAAAACTCTTGTACACCTGCGGCTAGCTCTCAAGTCAGGAAGGCAGCTTTAATGGATTGTACTCCTCCAGTCCATGGACCCCTGTAAGCCTTTTGTTACTGTTAAGATTAGGATTTTCCCCTTCATCATGTCTTTTTGTGGTGTTGGATTATCGGGGGTTCTTTCTCAACCGCTGAGCCAAGCAGTGAATAGGCATCCTAAACGTGGTTTCTGGCATCCGGTACCTGACAGCTTCTGCTCTCCATTCTCCCTTTTAAAGGCTGTGCCTACACCCTTATGTGATTTTGTTTTCCTTTACTTTTAATTGTCAAGGTACCAAGGTCCATCCTGACTCCTTCAGCATGACATTCTTGTCTGTGCCTAATGCTACAAAAACAAATACATTTCTTAGTGGCCTTTATGTTGGCGCTATTCAGTTGCCTCTTATGAGACTATTTTTTGTTTTGTTTTTTACTTTTTTTTTTTTTGTTTTTTTACTCTTTTGCAGGGTTTACTTTGAGACCACTCAGGGTTAGTTTATTGCTCTAAGGTCCAGAATTCCTAATACCCAATTCCTGTTACTTGAGGAGGTTCATTCCATAACCTAGAGTCCCTGCTCCTTTGTTTTGCATGGCATGTCCTCCCTGGCTTTAGCGTTCAGACCATGTCCTGAGACCTGATGCGCCCTTCCCAAGCCTTTCCACAGTGGCAGATGCCAACTTTTCTGGTCTAGGAAGCCTATCTTGCCTTCTCTTCTCTAGAGCTTGACCTTGGTACAGGGCTACTTCGATGCCAATTTTTTATTGGGAAAGATTACCATCCCCTTGTTCCCAGGGTTTCTTAGATGATTCTTTTCCCTTTCCTTTCCACCTGCGGTCTGTAGGCGCTTTTGGTACTTGCCTGCCTTGCTCAACCTCCTTATTTAGTGTGTGGCTGTGCAGCAGCCTTGCCAGGCGAATCCCTAATATCCATCCTGATATTCATTGGGCAAGATGATCCGGGTTCCATAAGTTTGCCAGGTGTCGTCATTTCCCCAGAGGGGAGCGGCCTGTGAAACTGGTGGTAGAGAGCACTCGTCCTTGTTTGCACTGTTTGGTAAATTAATTTATGGCAGGATTTTTTTCAATCAAGCATTATTCACATGAACTTTTGTTTTAAGATTTTTCACATTAATGGTTTTGTACACATTTAATAGTGCAATATCAATTTGTATGATATTATTGTTTTTTACTTAGTATATTGTTTATGGATTAGTCATATTATAAGATATTTTTAGTAGCGTAGCACTGTTTGTTGGCACATAATATTGTTTGTAGGTGGAAGTAAAATCACTTTAAGTAACAGCAGCTACTTTAGCAATTATAATTCTCACAGTAAATTGTACCGATTTTGTTTTTTTTTTTTTTCAACAGCCTTTCATAATATTTTCGCTCTTTTTCTGCTCCATAGACCCCCAAGCACCATTCCTCAAGCCCCAAATACTACTGCATTGCTCTGTATACCCCAAAAAGTACAATAATTTTTAAATTTTTTTTTTTATATAATGTAGTAATACTTTGATAGTACTGAACAGAATAAAGGAGGTACAGTATATCAAACACTTTAAATTCGGCTAACAGTTTAAATATAGATCAACAAATCAGGAATCCCCCCCCCCCCTTTTTTTTTTGACTATGTTAATTATATAAATTTTTCTTGTTTAGGAATATTATGGAGAAAACCCCAAGGAATCTCCAGATTATGAGCGAATCATTAACAAGCGCCATTTCAAGCGTATTCTTTCCTTGTTAGAAGGACAGAAGGTTGCTATTGGAGGGCAACATGAAGAGAATACCTGCTATATTGGTAAGTTAACCCATTGTCGCACAACCCTGACATCCCTTTTAATAAGGTCTGTACAGCTAGGGGGCAGGAAATATCGGCCAGTCACGTGACCGCTGTGATTGGCTGTCACAGTGGTCACATGATTAGGAGCTGGTCCCACTGACTTCGGATCATGATTACATGCTGAGAGTTGTCTATGACAAAACTCTCTGCTGTCCATGGATGCATGTGGGAGGTAAAGCCCACCCTTTCTGCTGTTGGACATATGTGTTAAGTGGCAGCAAAAGGTTAATGATGGTATGTTAATTATAATTAGCACACATGGTAGAGCATTTTAAATATTGCTGGACTCCAGCCTGGATTTATGTATAACTATTTTGGAACTGTATATGGTTGCATCCCTCAAAGAGGATGGATAGTAGTGGTTTTTGAAGAATTGAGGATTAGACACAACCATGAAAATAGTGGAATTGATATGTAGGATCAGAGGTTGAGGTACAAATGTCTAGATGTGGAAGGAATGTCGTTTGGAAAGGTTATCATCAGTATGGGGCCTAAGTGCATTACTGTTTGAGGGTTGGGAGCTTGTTGCTTGCTTTAATTGAATTGGCAAGAGAGGGGTTGTACTAACATTTTTATTTTTTTAATGGTAAAAGTAGTGTAATAGTGCATCGGTACTGGGATTTTGGAGGGGCATTTCATCTGGCCTGATCAAGCGCCTGTATGCTGCTACCATGGCCAAAGATAAGGGGGAGAGATTTTTGTGATTTCCATCATTTCATCCGTCATGCCACCCAGGCTTTCGAAAAGGTTCTGCTCGCACAACAAACTAACCCACTATATTCTTGAAATTACACTTGTCTTCTACTTGCTAGAGAAGGTGGTACATACAGTAAAATACAGTAAAACAGTGTGAGACTTTCGTTCCTAGTTGGTAGCCGGAGCTTGCAAAGCGATGTGGTAGAAATACATATATTCTGTCTCTGAGGTCTAGAATCGAACTAGTAGCTAGTCAGCCCTGATCACTATGTATGTGAACCCTAACAAAAAAAAATTGTTTCCCTTTTGTCTGTGCATTATAGCATTGCAGTATTTTGATGTATGTTTTTATACATTTAGAAAAATACCTGTTTATCGTCCCAATACTAGGCTTTTTTTTTTTTTTTTTTTACTGCTTCCTGCATTAGGGTGATATTGCCACCCACAGGCTCCTAATCTTGTGGTAGCCTTTGTCGGCATCAAATACATGCTTCCAGGCTGAAGAGTCCCATTGTCAATCTGCAACATGACAGACATACAATGGGGACAGAAAGTATTCAGACCCCCTTACATTTTTCACTCTTTGTTATATTGCAGCCATTTGCTAAAATCATTTAAGTTCATTTTTTTCCTCATTAATGTACACACAGCTCCCCATATTGACAGAAAAACACAGAATTGTTGACATTTTTGCAGATTTATTAAAAAAGAAAAACTAAAATATCACATGGTCCTAAGTATTCAGACCCTTTGCTCAGTATTTAGTAGAAGCACCCTTTTGATCTAATACAGCCATGAGTCTTTTTGGGAAAGATGCAACAAGTTTTTCACACCTGGATTTGGGGATCCTCTGCCATTCCTCCTTGCAGATCCTCTCCAGTTCTGTTAGGTTGGATGGTAAACGTTGGTGGACAGCCATTTTTAGGTCTCTACAGAGATGCTCAATTGGGTTTAAGTCAGGGCTCTGGCTGTGTCATTCAAGAAGAGTCACGGAGTTGTTGTGAAGCCACTCCTTTGTTATTTTAGCTGTGTGCTTAGGGTCATTGTCTTGTTGGAAGGTAAACCTTCGGCCCAGTCTGAGGTCCTGAGCACTCTGGAGAAGTTTTTCGTCCAGGATATCCCTGTACTTGGCCACATTCATCTTTCCCTCGATTGCAACCAGTCGTCCTGTCCTTGCAGCTGAAAAACACCCCCACAGCATGATGCTGCCACCACCATGCTTCACTGTTGGGACTGTATTGGACAGGTGAAGAGCAGTGCCTGGTTTTCTCCACACATACCGCTTAGAATTAAGGCCAAAAAATTCTATCTTGGTCTCATCAGACCAGAGAATCTTATTTCTCACCATCTTGGAGTCCTTCAGGTGTTTTTTTTAGCAAACTCCATGCGGGCTTTCATGTGTCTTGCACTGAGGAGAGGCTTCCGTCGGGCCACTCTGCCATAAAGCCACGACTGGTGGAGGGCTGCAGTGATGGTTGACTTTCTACAACTTTCTCCCATCTCCCGACTGCATCTCTAGAGCTCAGCCACAGTGATCTTTGGGTTCTTCTTTACCTCTTTCACCAAGGCTCTTCTTCCCCGATAGCTCGGTTTGGCCAGACAGCCAGCTCAAGGAAGGGTTCTGGTCGTCCCAATGGTCTTCCATTTAAGGATTATGGAGGCCACTGTGCTCTTAGGAACCTTAAGTGCAGCAGAATTTTTTTGTAAAGTTGGCCAGATCTGTGCCTTGCCACAATTCTGTCTCTGAGCTTTTCAGGCAGTTCCTTTTGACCTCATGATTCTCATTTGCTCTGACATGCACTGTGAGCTGTAAGGTCTTATATAGACAGGTGTGTGGCTTTCCTAATCAAGCCCAAACAGTATAATCAAACACAGCTGGACTCAAATGAAGGTGTAGAACCATCTCAAGGCTGATCAGAAGAAATGGACAGCGCCTGAGTTAAATATGAGTGTCAAAGCAAAGGGTCTGAATACTCAGGACCATGTGATATTTCAGTTTTTCTTTTTTAATAAATCTGCAAAAATGTCAACAATTCTGTGTTTTTCTGTCAATATGGGGTGCTGTGTGTACATTAATGAGGAAAAAAAATGAACTTAAATGATTTTAGCAAATGGCTGCAATATAACAAAGAGTGAAAAATTTAAGGGGGGTCTGAGTACTTTCCGTCCCCACTGTAAATGGCTCTCATCTTGCCTGAACGTGTTTTGATTGATAATAGCTCCTGTATTGAATCTAAATCAATATTTCAGAGAAAAAGAGTGCATTGTGTTGTCTGTGAGATCTGCGCTAGCTTTTGGCTGTGGTTTAGACCCCTCCCACTGCCCTGGCACACACACGGCGCACAGAGGGATGTTCATGGATTTGCACCATAGCATGTTTGTATAAACTTGACTACAAACTGTGACTTCAAATCTACTTTGACATATATTTCTGTTTTGCCCTTGAATGTACTGGGAGGAACCAATATAATAGTGTATATCCATGTATAGATTGTGTATAGATTTCAAACATTGAATAAAAACTTTTTTTTTCCAGAACCAACTGTCCTGATTGATGTTAAAGCAGACTCTAAGGTCATGCAGGAAGAGATTTTTGGCCCACTCCTTCCTATTATAACTGTACAAAATGTAGATGAAGCCATTCAGTTCATAAACCAGAAAGAAAAGCCCCTTGCACTGTATGCATTTGCAAATGACAAAAAGGTAAGAAGTCAGCTCAGTTACCAGAAAAATTGCTCTTCTATTAGATCTTAATATATTTAAATGCAAAAGACTGCCTTTCTCTGCTGGGTTAGTTTGGTTGTTTAAGACCAAATGTGCCTACAACCAAGCATATATGTACTTGCATGGTTTTAAAGTCAGCAGCTGCTGAATAAAAGTTGTATGATGTTTCTGCTAAGTGGTAATGTGTACAAAGTCATTCTGTGGAGAAGCACAAAAAGAGAGAGGCGCCTCTAGGTGTAGACGTAAAAACAATTTATTCATAAATCATGTGTCAATCACACTCAAATTTAGGAAGTCATCAGGAAGGCATATAAATGTGGGATATCCATCATAAAGGTATCATCAGATCGGTCACAGAACTCCTTCCTGCCTGCTGTATGCTCTGCCTGCGTGTGGAGAGACACCGCTAGAATGTTAAGCCGGTCTAACATTCTAGCGGTGTCTCTCCACACGCAGGCAGAAAGGAATTCTGTGACCGATCTGATGATACCTTTTATGATGGATATCCCACATTTATATGCCTTCTCGATGACTTCCTAAATGTGTGTATGATTGACACATGATTTATGAATAAATTGTTTTTACGTCTACACCTAGAGGCGCGTCTCTCTTTTTGTGCTTCTCAGGATTTTGGAACCCGGTTTCAGTTCCCATTGAAGGCAGTCCTATATGTGGACTTACTGTCCTGGTTTTGGACCTCTGGACTTTTTTCCCATATATACCTGTTTTTAATACTACAGAAATATATACCTAATTATTGTGGCTTTTTCATGCACCTGTCTTTCCATATTCCAAGATATTTTTAAATGTTCTAATTTAGATACATATGGTTTTTTCTTTCATACATACTAGTCTGTGGGTTAGGGTTGTTTTTGCTATTTTCTCCAGTTAACTGCGCCTACACTTGCATACAAAGTCATTCTGTGGCTGCTCTTACTGTCTGCACAAGATGTGGTAGTCCCTTGCACTACATCAGTGGTTCTCAACTCCAGTCCTCGGGACCCACCAACAGGCCAGATTTTAAGTATTACCTTGGGGAGTTGCAGACTAGAATACTGCAATCACTGAGCAGCAAGTGATATCCCCTGTGATGTATTTCAGCTATCTTGCAAACCTGGCCTGTTGGTGGGTCCTGAGGACTGGAGTTGAGAACCACTGCACTACATAGTTGAAGTTAAATCTACAGAAAATTGAATAAGAAAATTGTATGATGTATGGCAAGCTTTAGTGTGTGAATATTTTTTCTTATCATACATCACGGGACACAGAGCCGTAGTAGTTACTATGTGGGTTATAGGCCACCTTCAGGTGATGGACACTGGCACACCCTAAGACAAAAAGTGCACTCCCTATATAACCCCTCAGTTTTTTCGCCAGTGTCTAAGGTGTTGGTCACGAGTAAAGATGTGCTGTGCTGAGCTCCTCTGGAGCAATCCTTGCTGGGGCTAGCCATGCAGCCGGATCCATTCAAAGTGTCTTTTTGGCCGAATTGAATGGTACCCGGGCCTCGTACCTGAAGAAACGAGGTCTTGCCTGTAACGCTTCTCTTTTTAGAGAACTGGACCCCGGGATCCAGTACTTTTTGGTATTAAGGCCATAAAGTTTTTACTGGCGATGGTGCTATTGCAGGTCCAGGATTGTGGGTTTCCTTAAGGATTCCCAGCTCCTGAAGGTTTAACAGAACCCACCATGAAGAGTGAAGATTGGGTCTGTTGGTTTACCACAGAGAACCCTGCGGTGGGAAAGGTAAGTGGAGTTTTCTAAGAAATAAAAAAAACAAAAAAAAAAAAATTTTTCTTATGAAATGTCTCCTTTTAAATTTAGTAAGTGTTGTCATACCTATGTGTCACCACTGGGGCTGTATTGAGCGCTTACCGTCTCATGCTTTTCAGAAAGCCCACGTTGCGTCTAGGAAGCAGCAGTTCTTCTTCCTCCAGCCAAGCAGCAGACCTCCAGTAAGTCTGGGGGGTTCCCTCTCCCCATCAGACGCCCCCCTATGCCGTTTATTCTTCCCCTTTTCTCGGGGAAAGAGCTCCACAAGAGTTTAAAAAAAAAAGGTGCGAACAGCACGCCGCTCGGCAGCTTCCAGACCCCCCCCCTCGCCATTTCTCCTTCCTCCCTGTGGATCCCATAGGATCAGCTGCCCGCGCGTGAAAGAGCTCTTTTAAAAAAGAGGGGAAGAGCCGTAGGTGACGGGGGCGGGGCTTAGCGCAGCGTTGGCGTCCTGAAACGTCCAGCATGGGAAGGTATGTTTTTTTTAAAAGGCACCATTTGTGCTGTTCCATGCTGCAGGAGGGACACAAGAGCAAAGGTGGCATATAAGAGGTTTGGTGACACAGGCATTCCTTTTGACACATTTACTACTGCATCAGGCTGAGCATTAATAGCAGCGACAGGGCTGGACTATTGCTCAAGCAGTGGATGCATTCCTTCTGGTAGTACCTCTGCTTTGTGCATTGGACTATGGTCGGAAGGGGGGTGAAAGACACCTCAAAAAAGGGCTCTAAAAGGACTGCTACAGTCACACAGAAGCCTAGAACCATCACAAAAAAGATGGTATCCTCCCCTAAGAGTAATATGGCGGGTCATCAGGAGGGACAAGTGTTGCAGCTGCTCTTAACACTGCAGCCCCTGTGTATATAACTAAGGAGGTTTTTTTTTCTTCAACCATTTTAAGCTTGGAGCAAAAAAATTGATGCTTTAATTGCATCCCAGAGTGGGACTAAGCGCAGCAGGTCCCTGTCCATTGCTCAGGATCCTCTTGCAAAGGAACAAGGAGCAAGAGATGATAAATTCCTTTCAAAGGACCAGGAAGAGGCTGAAGTCTCCTCTTCTATAGAACCTGATACGGAAGTGTCAGGTTCGCAGGAAAGATTGTTGGTACAGTCTCTCACTGAATTGGTCTGCTCCACATTTTTACTGCCAATAACGCAGTCGGTCGATGAGCCCACTTCTGGTTTGGGTTCACTAAAGCCTCCCCAATCTGTTCATTCTGTTTCTATCCATTCATGGCTAAGGAAGCTAATGTATTCTGAGTGGGAGCACCCAGATAAACAGTTTTTTCCTCCCAAAAAGTTTTCAATACTTTATCCTATGGAGGAAGAGTTTTATAAGAAGTGAGGAATTCCAGCAATTGATGCTGCTATATCATCTGTAAATAAAAATCTAACTTGTCCAGTAGACAATACTCATATGTTAAAGGATCCAACGGATAAGAAGTTGGAGTTCCTTTTTAAAAACTATATTGCGCTGGCAGGTTCAGTCATTCAACCTGCACTGACAGTGATTGGGGTATCTCAGTCCTTAAAGGACCAGTTTATAGAGGTACTCAAAGTTATCCTGATCAGCAGGCCCAGGAGTTGGCCGGGATATCAGAAGCGTTGTGTTTCACAGTAGACGCTATGAAAGATTCTATTCTCCAGGCCTCACGGCTCATGCTAGGGCTGGTACATGTGTGTAGAATCCTATGGTTGAAAAATTGGTCAGCCGAAGCGCCATGCAAAAACCTCTTGGCCAGTTTCCCTTTTCATGGTGAACGGTTGTTTGGAGACGATCTGGATAAGTATATCCCAAGAATTTCTAATGGAAAAAGTTCCCTTTTACTGGTTAAAAAGAAGTTTAAGCATTTTTCTTTTAAACGTGCTTCTTCTCCAGTGCCAGGGGCATCAGCCTCCAGGCAGTCTTGACAGCCTCCACCATCAGGTTCAAGAGGTAAACCTCGGTCAGTCCCAGGGCCAAAAAAGGACCTGGGGGAAGAAACCCACAAAACAGAATACTAAAGCCTCCTTGTGAAGGTGCGCCCCCGCTCGCTCGAGTGGGGGGAAGGCTTCTACAGTTTTCAAGGATCTGGCAGGAACAATGTCAAGACAGATGGGTGGCTTCCTCAATTTCTCTAGGATACAAACGAGAGTCGTCCCCCCCCCCCCCTCTCGTTTTCTCAGATCAAACGTTCCCAGAGATCCAGTGAAAAAGAAATCTCTTTCCCTTAACGTCTTTCAGGACAGCACCTTGAGAGCGTGGCTCCACCCACTTGACAGGAAACACACCTCCACCAAACTTTAAAAGGAGGCTCCTTCCCACTTATCAGTTTTTGTGTTTCCTCCGGCGGGAACACATGGAGTTTGGAGCTCTCAAGTTACTGTCCTGAGAGAACAGGCTTCCTACTCCACTATCTTTTTTTCCCTACCTCGAAAGTCAGTCCCTCCCATTTTCCACAGGCTTACAGGTGCCAGGTGGATGGGCTCCAGGAATCGCTGCTCCCGGGCGGGGGCATCAGGCATGACAGGCACTTGTTGTTTGGCCAGCACGTTTTTTTCCTGACACCGCCGCCATCTTGGGAAGGGCAGTCAGAGGACTGCATCCGCCGGATGTGAGGTATCCGGAAGTGGGGCGGCATCCGATGAGCAGGCGCCAGGCGTCATTTCCGCCGGAAGCGCAGGGGGAGGAGGGAGGAATAGGTCTGGTGCCTACTTATTTCCGGTTCCGGTCCAGCGCACAGGTGCTATTGGAGTCCGGAACCAGCGTTTTCGCCACAAGCATCACGCTGCTGCCTCAGCATGGATTCAGGAACCGCAGCAAGTGGAACAGGCACCAGCAAGGCCCAGGTAAGGAGCAGACTGTAGTTTCTGCTCAGCTTTACTGTGGGGTCTCTCTAGCCCTCTTCTCCCTAAAATGTTTAGTGAAGCTTGAGGGTATTTTTTTCCCCCTGGTGGCGGAGGGCCCTGTCAGGGCACATGAGTCTGGTGGCTTTTCTCACTGTGCACCTGTGGTGAGCATCTTGAGTAATCAGGCTGACTCTAAAGGATGGTTTGTCTTTTTCTCTCTTTTTCCCTTATGGCAGGCCAAGAGCTCTGACCCTGGGATTAGAAAGAAATGTCCTTCATGCAAAACTAAGTTAAATGAAGGCTGGAAAAAAGCTTTATGTCAAACATGTATTGACTCCTTGGTGAGGGAAGAAACCACTTCCGCATGCAGTGATCTAATTGCATCTGCTAAAAAGGAATTGGATGCTACCATTCAATCCTTCAGATCCTCGCTCACTAATCCATCTGCTAGTCAGCCCACTACCTCACAGTCCTCTCAAGGCTCACTGTTAGTCCCGGCAGTGGAGGCAGAAATGGGTCCTGTCAACCGGGAAGGGCTTTCCCCCTCTCATTCTAATGATTTAGATGAGGATGGTGATGAGCTGGAGAATATGTCTTCCAAGTATAAATTATCTTTGGATCAGGTGGACGGCCTTTTAAAGGCTATTTATGCTACTCTAGGCCTGGAGGAGGAGCATAAGGAAATGTCTCTACACGACAAGATGTATGCAGGGCTTAGCGAGTCCAAGTCTCGTACCTTTCCAGTCTACGCAAAAATTGGCTGACTCTGATATGAGCCCTAGAGAAGAATGGTTTCCTAAGAGAAGGTTCCCTTTTGATGAAGACCCAGCGGCTCTCTGGAATAAGGTTCCAAAACTTGATGCAGCCTTTTCTCAGGTGTCAAGATCTACTGATCTGGCATTTGAGGACATGGGGATCTTAAAGGACCCCATGGATAAAAAAAATGGATCAACAACTCAAGCGGACTTGGCAATCCATTATGGGCAACCTTAAGCCGGCAATGGCAACAACTTGCGTCTCCAGGAACTTGGAGTATTGGGTAAATCCGCTTAGAGCTCATATGATAGCAGATTCCCCTAAGCAAGAAATCCTTGACTCCTTTTCTACTCTCTCAGCAGCGGTAGCCTATCAGGATGACAGCTAAGGCTGCAGCCCTTACTAATTCTGTTATTGCTTTATGGCTAAAGACTTGGCAAGGGGACACAGCATCTAAAAATAAATTATGCGGATTCCCTTTTCTAGGGGACTTATTGTTTGGCCCTGATTTGGATTCAGTTCTGGACAGGACTGCAGATAAAAAGAAATCTTTTCCTGTCAAAAAGAAGAAACAACCAGTCAAACGTTTTTTTCGTCCTCAACGGGCTATGGAACAAAACAAACCTCAAGAGAAAAAGAAAAATTGGTCAGGGCAGAGGGGAAAAGGCAAAGGAAATGTCCTTTTCCATCCTCCTGCGTCAACCAGCAAGACGCAATGACAGCTGGTTACAGGTGGGGGGAAGACTGCAGGGTTTTCTCCAACTATTGGGCAAGCATAATGGAAAACCAGTACATTCTGAGTATGCTAGCCCAGGGTTACAGTATAGAGTTTTCAGATCTCCCCCTAGAAAGGTACTTGGTAACAAAATCCCTAGCAATGAGGAGCCTATTAAAGGATCTGATAGATCAGGGGGTTATGACTTACGTCCCACAGGGGGAGCTTTATCAGGGGTTTTATTACCATATATTCCTGATAAAAAAGCCATCCGGAAATTTTCGGTTAATCCTAAACCTGAAACCACTGAACAGATCAGTCCGATACAAAAGATTTCGTATGGACTCCATCTTCGCGGTCTATTGACAAAGGAATGCTTTATGGCATCAACAGACCTTCGAGATGCCTATCTGCATATCCCCATAGCCCGCAGTCCCAAAGATTCCTAAGGTTGGCGATAAATTTGGGAAAAGAGGTTCTGCACTTGCAATTCAAGGCCCTCCCCTTCGGCCTTTCTTCTGCCCCACGAATATTTACGAAAATAATGGCAGAAGCGCTTGCACCTCTTCGCATGCAGGGGATTGCGGTAATTCCGTACTTGGACGACCTACTCTTTTTTGCCCCCTCCAGGGAAAAATTGCTAGACGACCTCGGAAAAGCCAGAGGTCATCTAGAAGCCTTGGGTTGGATCATAAATATGCAAAAGTCAAATTTCAATCCAGCCCAGAAAATAATATTCCTGGGGTATCAGATCTGTTCGAGGGAACAGAAGGTTTTTCTCCCAGAAGAGAAAAAGGTGAAAGTCCAAAAGGTGGTAGCGTCCTTACAGGCAAACCAGGAATTATCAGTCAGACAAGTGATGTCATCCTTATGAACCCTAACCTCAACCATGCCATCCATTCAATGGGCAAGGTTACATTTCAGACCTCTCCAGACTTTTCTCCTGGGAATATGGAATCACAGGACGGAATCTCTGGAAGCAAAGGTGAAAATCCCCACCAAAATCAAAAGATCTCTTTGGTGGTGGAGAAGACAGGAGAATCTGTCAGAGGGCCTGCTCTGGTCATTTCCAATAGAAAAGGTGGTAACGACAGATGCCAGTGTATGGGGTTGGGGAGCTCACTTAGGTCAAGACTTCACGCAAGGAATGTGGTCTCAGACAGAAGCAAAGAGGTCCTCAAATTGGAGGGAACTAAGGGCAGTCGCCTTAGCATTAGATGCCTTCTCTCCTATCCTTCAAGGTTCCCATGTCCGGGTCCTCTCAGAGAACGCCACTACCATAGCCTACCTAAACAAGCAGGGGGGCACAAGAAGCAAAACACTGCAGTTGCTATTTTCAAAGATCCTGATTTGGGCAGAAAATCGTGTACGGTCCTTATCAGCAGTCCACCTCAAAGGCACCTTTAAATGTAGTGGCAGATTACCTAAGCAGAAGGCGGATTCAGGAGTCAGAATGGAGCTTGAATCCGGAAATCTTTGCAATGATTACCAGGGCCTGGGGTCAACCACAAATAGACCTATTTGCATCAGAAGAAAATGCACAACTCCCAGTATTTTTCTCGATTCACAGAAACGACAGGGCCCAGGGGACGGATGCGTTAATTCAGCCCTGGAACTTCCATCTGGGTTACGCATTTCCTCCTTTTCAACTTATCCCGTTGGTGTTAAGGAAGATACAGAGGGAGAAGGTGGCAGTAATCCTAATTACTCCATTTTGACCAAAGAAGGCATGGTTTACCACCATTCTACAGATGGCAGTGAAGCCATCTTGGCAGCTGCCTCTCCGGCAAGACCTGCTCCTACAGGGTCCAATACAGCATCCGGAAGTGGCCAGTCTAAGCCTCACGGCCTGGTTTCTGAGGAGCAGCTGTTAAGAAACAAGGGTCTGTCACAACCTTTGGTATCTACCTTACTTTCCAGTAGGAAAATAGTGACCAGAAAAATCTATGCTAAATATTGGAAAGTCTTCAACTCTTTCTGTCTTTCGACAAAAAGAAAGGTAAGAAATTTAGTGTCAATTTTGGAATTCCTTCAAGAGGGGGCAGACAAAGGCTTGTCAGTCAGCACCCTTAAGGTACAAATAGCTGCTTTGGGAGTATTTCTAGAAAGACCAATCTCTTCTGAGCCCTTGGTCATAAGATTTTTCAAGGCGCTTACCAGATCCAGACCAGCTCCGGCTAAGCACTTTCCCAATTGGGATCTATCAGTGGTCCTTCAAGCCCTCACAAAGGAACCTTTTGAACCACTACAAGAAATCTCTCTAAGGAATCTTACTCTTAAAACCTTGTTCTTAGTTGCAATAACGTCAGCAAGGAGAATTGGTGAGCTGCATGCCCTATATGTTAAAAGACCCTTATTAACCATCTACACAGATAGGATTATACTTAAAACCGATCCGGATTTTTTACCAAAGGTGGCGTCAGCCCATAATAGGTCGCAGGAGATCATCCTGCCAACCTTTTTGCTCTAACCCCTCGTGGGAAAAAGAGGGAAAATTCCACAATTTGGATGTAAGAAGGACTTTATTACAGTATCTGGAAGTAACTTTCGGTCCTCGGACTCTCTGTTTATACTTTTTTCTGGTAAAAAGAAGGGCCAACAAGCTTCTAAGGGGTCAATATCTAGATGGCTTAAATCTGCTATTCTAGCAGCCTACTCTCAATCGGGACTATCTCCCCCGCTGGGAATTAAAGCGCATTCTACCAGGGCTCAAGCCACTAAATGGGCAGAGATAGCTGGTGCCACTCCAATCAGATTTGTAAGGTGGCTAGGTCAAGTTACCTTGCGTTTGTCCGTCATTACAGGCTGGATCTTCTGTCAGCAAGTGAACAAGCTTTTGGCAGAAAGGTCTTACAGGCTGTGGTCCCTCCCTAAGTGGGTAAGTCTCTCTTATCCTCTCAAGGTGCTGTCCTGAAAGACGTTAAGGGAAAAATCAAGTTAGACTTACCGGTAACTTGTTTTCCAGGAGTCTTTCAGGACAGCAGCAACCCGCCCTTATTGTATTAAATTACTATGCTGTGAATAACCATGTTCTGATTATGTGTTCCAGCTTGGGCCGGAGGTTCTCTACTACTACTGATAAGTGGGAAGGAGCCTCCTTTTAAAGTTTGGTGGAGGTGTGTTTCCTGTCAAGTGGGTGGAGCCACGCTTTCAAGGTGCTGTCCTGAAAAACTACTGGAAAACAAGTTACCGGTAAGTCTAACTTGATTTTTCTAGCCTTGGATCATCTCTTGTCTCAAAGAGTAATATCGGTGGTCCCATTGGAAGAGCAAGGTTTGGGGTTTTATTCACACCACTTCACGGTTCCAAAACCAATTGGGGATGTCGGGCCCATTTTAGATCTCAAAGATCTAAACCGTTTTTTAAATATCCGTTCTTTTCGCATGGAGTCAATCTGATCAGTAGCCTCCATCCTACAAGGGGGAGAACTTCTGGCGTCAATCGACATAAAGGATGCTTATCTCCATGTGCCATTTTTTTCCCGCTCACCAGAAATTTCTATGCTTCGAGGTAGAAAATCTTCATTTCCATTTTGTAGCTCTGCCCTTCGGTCTAGCTACTGCACCTCGAGTATTTACAAAGGTCCTGGCTCCTCCTTTAGCCAGGCTAAGGGCTCAAGGTATAACAATACTAGCCTACTTAAACAATCTATTCTTGATAGATTAATTGGTAGCCCACTTAAACCAAACTTTGGTCACCACAGTCAGCTACCTGGAATACCTAGGTTGGATTCTCAACCTAGAGAAATCCTCCTTAAAACCATCAAGGAGATTGCTGTACTTGGGGCTGATCATAGATACAGCTCAAAAGAGGGTGTTCTTGCCCCAGGAAAGGATCGGTTCTATAAAGGAACTGATTCAGTTGGTCAAGACAAAGAAGAATCCTTCTATTCAACTTTGCATGAAATTGTTGGGAAAGATGTTGGCTTCTTTCGAGGCCATTCCTTATGCACAGTTTCATTCAAGACTGCTGCAAAACAGTATCCTGTCAACTTGGAACAAGAAGGTCCAAGCTCTGGACTTCCCAATGCGTTTATCCCCCAATGTGCATCAGAGCCTCAATTGGTGGTTGATATGCAAGAATCTGGTTACCTGGAAGGTGGTAACAACAGATGCCAGCCTTCTGGGCTGGGGAGCAGTCCTGGAAGAAATGTCTGTCCAAGGGAAATGGTCCAAATCAGAAATGACCTTGCCCATCAATATTCTAGAGATTCGGGCAGTACGCCTGGCCCTGGAGGCCTGGACGTTCAAACTACGGAATTGTCCTGTCAGAATCCAATCCGACAATGCCACAGCGGTGGCCTATATCAATCGCCAAGGGGGCACGAGAAGTCGTGCGGCCCAGAAAGAGGTGAATCATATTCTTTCTTGGGCAGAAAACAACATTCCTTGCCTATCAGCAATTTTCATTGCAGGGATAGAGAATTGGCAGACGGACTACTTAAGTCACCAACAATTGTTCCTGGGAGAATGGTCCCTTCATCCCGACATATTTCTTTCAATTTGTCAGAAATGGGGGGTTCCGGATGTGGATCTTTTTGCGTCCATGTTCAACAACAAGATCAACAACTTTGTGTCAAGGACAAGGAATCCGATGGCATACGGAAGAGATGCCTTGGTCTTTCTGTGGGATCAGTTTTCACTGATCTATGCGTTCCCTCCTGTTCTGCTGCTTCCGCATCTTCTTCGCAGGATCAAGCAAGAAGGGAAGGAGGTGATTCTGGTAACCCAGGTGATCTTGGTTTGCTACTGTATGTAGTAGTAGCAGGTGCATACAGTATTCAGCATTGTATTCTGGCTGCAAGATGGGGACACTCTGTCCCACTGCTGGAACAAAACCCACAGAAAGCACAAGGCAAAAGCATCACCAGTTGGTTGACCCCTGCTGAATGCTTGTCTGACTCATTCATAGCCGCAGCATTGCTTCCCAATGACAATGAGGAGGAGGAGGAGGCATATGAGGAAGTGGACATTGGATCTTCTGAGTCTTAAGAACTCCTCCAGTGAGGATGAGCAGTCACCCTTAATCTCTCCCGATCTACGAGAAGCTATTAAGTTTATGTTATAGGCTTCATGTACACAGGATGTTGTTTAACCTCTCCTGAACGATTTACTTGATAGCTAGAAACCAACGTTTAAAAACATCAGTTTAGCCGCGTTTACATGCCGCGTTTGCATCTAGAAGCGCTTGTAAAAAAAAAAGAAGAAAGTCTGATAACAAAATGCTTCTAAACGCGAGTTACTGTGTTTAGCAGCGTTTACAGGCATTTGGCGTTTCAAATGCTTTTGAACATACTTCTGAACCCATTTTTTTGCGTTCCAAAAAACGCTTCTAAACTCAACTGCCTAGGAACGACCCTGTGTACATGTACTGATAAGATAACATAGAGGAGAGTTCAGGGGCAGCTGAAAAAAATGTCCAACTGCTCCTAAACGTCCATTTACCAGCAGCAGTGTACATGAGGCCTTAATAACCTGTAAATGTAGTGTTCTCCCAAACTTTCTGACTCTTTCACTCACCTGTAAATTTTAAATAGGTCCTACCTAACCCCTATCCGTTTATCTAAATATCGGCCAAATTACAACCCAGCATGCCCCAGATGTGGTGAGATCAGTGGCACCTTTTACCATTTACAGGTCTTGTCTTGTTATGCAAGGGTAGTGGACACAAGTGGTCAAATTCCTACATGACCAAATGGGCTCCCCACTAAACCTTTGCCCTAAGCCGTGCTTATTGTGCCTTCTTCCCACCTCGGAGGAGGATAAGTACCATAAGATATGGGATTGATGGTTTAGAGATTACCTCTACATGTGTAGTGGATGAATTTATTCTGTATGAAACTGTCACCATTTATCTTTCAATTATGGTGCTTATTGCACTGTTAATTGTTTGTCTCTATTTTCAATAAAAAGTTTGTTTTGATTAAAAAAAAAAGTTTCTGGTGGATGAGGTATGCTCTTGTTTGAAGTTAGAGCCACCTAGATTCATCAGTATAGTATCTTTTCCCACATCCAAAAAACATACTTAGTCCTTTCCGGTTCATTTTTTTAGTACAGGATATTCTGTACGAAAACTGGCTGCAGCCAGACATAGTATATACTCCTCCCAATTGGTTTGCTCAACATTACCCACAGGAGGCTTAGCACAAAGTGGTAAGTTCCAGTTGTGGATCCGTCTGTTTTCTGTCTCAACAAATCCCTAACTGGTTCTGGTTGAGTATGTCCCAGTCAAACACCCAGTGGAGGATAAAGCCTTTTTGGCTCTGTCAAGCTTAGCCATACAACTGCTGGTGGTTTCTATGGCTATATGCCAGACTCTCATAGTCTCTACCAAAAGCATGATGTGCAACCTCGGATTAATACTGAAAGGATCCTTCGGTACTCCAAAAATTGGAGCACCTCCCAGTAGCCTTGCACTGCTGCGTAGATGGTTTGGTGGGCTCTCTGCACCAAAATTCTTGGCTGGTCTCTAAGGATGGTCTGGAATAGATTCAGATTGATAGAGAACAACTCTTTGGAAAGTCTTTAGACACCTTTTGTCAAAGAAGGTACAAGCAGAAGGGTACACTCTTACCTAGTAAGAAGAAAACTAAGGTGCTTACAGCAAAATCAGCTGCTTCCAGAATTCAGAAAAGTTTTTGTGCTGAGGCTTACTCAACACATTCAGTCTGTACCTCTTGGGCTTTTCAGTACTAGGAGTTTTGGTTTCTCAGATTTGCAAGGCTGAAATCTTGTCTTTTTTTCACATGTCCATTATGGTTGAAGTGTAGTGTGCTTACCTTCCACAAACACCTAGGGTGGTGTATACATTTTTGGGGCCTTCACCCTGCTCTCATATATACTGGGTGGTTGCTGGCTTTCTGGTTGCTGGTTTTCTAGTGTACACTATATGTAACACGATCTGTAAAAGAATCCTGCTCCCTACCAGGAGCAGGTTTGATGCAGCCTTACAGAAGACGGAGCTATTAATCATTGGAGTGCTGGAAGCTCAGCAGCAGGAAGTGGAGTTGGCATCCCTGCACAGATTTGTACAGGATCCAGCTGCCTACACACATGGGATGTACTTCATCACAGTTAAGATAGGTCACCTAAAGTTTTATAGAGAAGATTTTATTTATTTAATTTTGGTTAAACTTTAGCTTTACATTTTACCAGATCAGCTTCGGCTGTAAGGTTCTTTGAGATTGGGAATCTGGCACTGGCACTTACTCCATCTGGGCAGCAGCGGGGATCAGGCATCCAGGCATCAGCTGTGTCCGGGCATCCAGGCATCGGCCAGCGGCTCTTCTCCTCCTCGCTTCTGCCGTGCATCTCCTCCCCTCCTCCTGTCCTTTCAGCCAATGAGATGACGGGTATCAGACCCGCTTTCCGTTTGGCCGGGAGGAGGATCAGTGTTGCAACAGCGAATATTCATTCACTGTTGCAACACACCTGGGTGGGCTCCGGTCGCACTCTCTGCATCCCGAGCCCACCCTATTTCGAAGCCTATTAGAGCCTCTGCCTCCAATCAGGTGCTTAAAAAAATAAAAACCTGGCCGATGTAATTCTTCCGCCACGTGCCCTGAAAGGGGCCGGATGGATGAATAGGGGGTGGCTGCGGCGGCCATGGATAGATTCATGCTATGCATGAATCGATCTCTTGCATATAGGGGGTGGCCTGGAGAGAGGGGGGGCGTCTGGGCACCTCTAAAGGACGGGCCACCCCTGGTTGTATTGCTTGGGAATGTCCTATAGTCTTGATTAATGGCAGTCCTGTACTGTTTGTTTAAAAAACCAAGGGTTTTTGACTTGCCTGTAAAATTATTTTATTGGAGTCAGTACAGGATATAGGTCACCCCCCCCCCCCTCTGTCCTGGCATATTCGTATTGCTTGCTAAAAAGAAAAATCTGAGGATTGCTCGGAGTGGAGGGGCTATATGTGCTGTCCCAAGCAGCTTTGTTTGCCATCATCCTCACCTGAAGGTGACAGCATATAATCTATTGTCATGATTAAAGTAGTTCTAAAGCCTTACATTTTTTCACCTTCATACAATCTGTGTGCCAATGTGCATGTGCCAATAGATGCAGGCAGGGTCCCGGCCCGGGAGCATGCACACATGGGTGTCCCCATGGAAATTTTAAATAAAATAAAGTCAGCACAAAAAATCCAATATTTAAAAATACCAGCAGCTGAACACTGAAGGTAAACATAAAAAACCTCAAAGTACATAGGATGAATAAAGCAGTGCAGCGCTCTACCCAGAAGTTCAAATATTACTAATAAAAGTCCCTTTAAATTTAAATCCAAAAGTTGATAGAGAAAAGGTATCCTCTGTAGTGGTCTAAGTGCTCATGAAAGTCCATGCAGTGCTATACATCCGTGATTCCACCACCAGCTAGCCAAACCGCTCACCTCAGCATATGGACCCCTGAGCTAACAGATGGGTCAAAACAGCATTTACTAGAGGTCGACCGATATATCAGCCGATATTTGGCTTTTTTTACTTAATCGGCATCGGCTGATTGTGCTGATAAAAAAAGCCGATTGTAACTTAAGCGGGACTTGCAAATGACTTCTGTAATAGAAGTCAATGCAAGTTGTCTGAAGTTTTCTTCTCTCCTCCCTGGGCAGCCTGCCAAGTCTGATAGCAAGAAATATTGTATCTCTTCAGGTTCTTTTATCAATAGACTGAACTCCATGTGTAGAAGCTCTCAGTGTAACCATTTAAAGACTAAATCTTTTCTGGCACTTGTTGCTTACAAGTAAAAATCCTGTATTTTCTGCTAGAAAATCACTTAGAACCGCCAAACGTTATATATATATATTTTTTAGCAAAGACCCTAGGGAATAAAATAGCGGTTGTTGCAATATTTTATGTCACACGGTATTTGCGCAGCGGTCTTTCAAATGCAATTTTTTTTTTTAAAAATACACTAATGAAATTTAAAAAAAATAAGCAGTAAAGTTAGCCCATTTTTTTTTGTCCAAAAGTTTTGAATACCTGTTTTTGTGTATTTAATATTTAAGGTATAGTTATTTTTTTTTTTAATCTAAATTATACATACAAGTGAACTGATTGGAGGGTTGTTTTGTTTAATAAATGTTTAAATGTAAAAAATTTTCTGTATCACTTATTACTTAAGGCTGCTTTCCCACTGGAGCGGGCATCCGTTGACGGTAAAACGCTGTTAGTTTTAGAGGCGCTTTACCGTCATTTTAGCGGCGCTATTCGGCTGCTAGCGGGGTGCTTATAACCCAGCTAGCGGCCGAGGAAGGGGTTAAATGCGCCCCTGAAGCGCTGCTGCCGAAACGCTTTGCAGGCGCTTCGGCAGCGGTGCGCATTCATTTCAATGGGCAGGAGTGGTGGAGGAGCGGTATACACCGCTCCAAAGATGCTGCTTGCAGGACTTTTTTTTAAAAATCCTGCCAGCGCATCGTTTCAGTGTGAAAGCACTCGAGCTTTCACACTGAGACTGCAGGGGAGCGGTTTTACAGGCACTTTACAGGCGCTATTTTTAGCCCAAAAGCGCCTGAAAAACGCCCCAGTGTGAAAGGGGTCTAACTGTTAGATTTTATGAGATGAAGGGAAAAAAAAAAAAAATCGGCCCAAAAAAAATCGGCATCATATATCGACCATCGGCCACCGCAATTTCTAAATATCGGCATCGGCCAGAGAAAAACCCATATCGGTCGACCTCTAGCATTTACCAGTCTCAGTGGATAAAGATGGAGACTTGCATGGGCAGATAGTCACACGATATAAAGGTAGCACTCAGTAATTGATGATCATGTTCACATGTAATAAAAATAAGAGTACATAGTGCACACTGTGTGGCTAAGAAGATCACATTTATTAAAAGTCAAGTACTCACATACACAGCACTACACCCTAGTGCTGGGATAAAGGTAAAATGGCATCAAAGGATAACATCAAGTAGTAATGGTGGCTGCAGTGATGTCCAAGGAACTCCCGCACGCGTATCGTCCACATCCGGACTTCATCAGCGGTAGTGGAGTCCAAGACACCAGATCTATCTATCTATCTATCTATCTATCTATCTATCTATCTATCTATCTATCTATCTATCTATCTATCTATCTATCTATCGCCCCAATAACGGTTTCCTATGTGATTAAAAAACCTCCCACGGGCACCATCCAATCAGCTCCGGCCACTATGGGGTCAAGTGGATTACTTCCTGCCCAAGCTTATAGGTCACTATAGCAACCAAGGCATCTACATCATGACGCCCGGTCATGTGACCCTACGATCAGGAAGTAAAACCTTAATTAACGATCTGAGATGATACACCATGCAAATTGTTTATCGATCGGAAATGGGGGGGGAACTTTATTCGACAATTGAGCCGCCGTGAGTCGTTTTGGGTTTACGAGACCCAAGTGGGGGTACCCATGGGACTCAATGTCGAATTCGACTTGAATTGTTTCATTTCTGATCGATAAACAATTTGCACGGTGTATCATCTCAGATCGTTAATTACGTGCATGGTATATTTTCCCTCTGGAATATCGATATGTATATTTGTATTTTGTTTATCTTATACATTGAGATTTGGAACAGATGTTATGCTCATGGTATGGCTGTCAGGTGGCTGCAGTGATGATGTTTTTTATATAGTATATGGGGAATTTTCCATATGCTGCTTATTAAATTTTATTTTTATTTTAACCTTTTTATTTGAAATCCCCCTCTTCCTTCTTAGCCTATTATATGCAGGTGTGGTGATCGGTATAAGCATTTTTTAGTTTGTGGTCCGGTAGCAGCCATACAAACAGTGGCATATAGTTGTGACATTTAAATTTCACAAAGCAGGCTGTGTGAGGGTTCCTGCCATGTTGAGCAGATCACCATAGCAATGGCTTGAGGAGGAGGCTTGGTTATGAGGGGCGGAGTTCTATAGTTGTTTGTGTTCCAGCTTCTGCTGGTAATATGAGTGTAAGGTCACATGACCATAGTTTTATGCTAATAGTGGTTTTACTTCCTGATTGTAGGGTCACATGACCGGGCGTCATGATGTAGATGCCTTGGTTGCTATAGTGACCTATAAGCTTGGGCAGGAAGTAATCCACTTGACCCCATAGTGGCCGGAGCTGATTGGATGGTGCCCGTGGGAGGTTTTTTATCACATAGGAAACCGTTATTGGGGCTATATAGATAGATAGATAGAGATCTGATGTCTTGGACTCCACTACCGCTGATGAAGTCCGGATATGGACGATACGCGTGCGGGAGTTCCTTGGACATCACTGCAGCCACCATTACTACTTGACGTTACCCTTTGATGCCATTTTACCTTTATCCCAGCACTAGGGTGTAGTGCTGTGTATGTGAGTACTTGACTTTTAATAAATGTGATCTTCTTAGCCACACAGTGTGCACTATGTACTCTTATTTTTATTGCGTGTGAACATGATCATCAATTACTGAGTGCTGCCTTTATATCGTGTGACCATCTGCCCATGCAAGTCTCCATCTTTATCCACTGAGAGTGGTAAATGCTGTTTTGACCCGTCTGTTAGCTCAGGGGTCCATATGCTGAGGTGAGCGGTTTGGCTAGCTGGTGGTGGAATCACGGATGTATAGCACTGCATGGACTGTCATGAGCACTTAGACCACTACAGAGGAGACCTTTTCTCTATCAACTTTTGGATTTAAATTTAAAGGGACTTTTATTAGTAATATTTGAACTTCTGGGTATAGCGCTGCACTGCTTTATTCATCCTATGTCCCCATGGAAAGCTGCATTCCACAGAGGCACTTGCCGAAGAGGAGAGGCCTGGAGTGCCGACGGGGGAGCCCAGAAGAACCATGGGGCAGGTAAGTATAACAACATGTCTCTTATTTTAATTTTATTTTTTTTTAATGAAGCTTTACTATCTCTTTAATGAAAGCCTGTGTCCTGTACTGTGCTCCAAGAAAGGGATTTTATAGATAAGTAAAAAATCCTCCTTTTTTTTTTTGGCCTGTTTGATAGAGTAGGGCAAGATTTGTCAAATGTTTATTTTTATCTCTATATTTGTCCTAGCGACCATTGTTACAGAGACAGAAAGTAAGTAAAGGTAAATCACAAAGTTTACAGTTTTCGCCAAGAGGTGGTAAAATCTTCCAGTGGAGAGGACACATGTTCACATGTGTGACAATTGTGTAAGAGGGAAATTTTGTTGATTTTCTTTCACTTCCTGTAGCATCTCAGGGAGAGGAAGTTTAAGGTAAATCTCCCCCAAGGGGACATAGACAATAAAAAATAAACTGTCCGGTTATAACTCTTCCCTACTCTATCCGCGTAAATGTTTTGGCTTCACAATTGCTTGAACAATAAATCTTTTTGTTATTTCAGGTCATTAAAAAGATGATTTCTCAAACATCAAGTGGTGGAGTAACTGGCAATGATGTCATTATGCATTTTACAGTTGTTGCGTTACCTTTTGGAGGTGTTGGTAAGTACTTGCTATATTTTTTGTTGCTACTATATTTAACTATAGCTGGTAGCAACATCTTAGACTGTATGCACATCAGCTTACAAACGTATCACTAAGACCGATGCCTTGCCTTTAAACCAAAACTTTAATTGTTTTGAGGCAATTTTAGTTGACAATTTTTCAAAATTAGGTGAAGTCATGGTCTTTTCTCCCTTAAATTGTAATTTACATAACAAGGCCAATGACTGTTCCATTAGCATCTCATACACTTTCTTCTTGCGTACAGCTGTGCGGTGTGCTATAATGCACCCAAGCTGTATTATGCACCACAGTGTATAGATGCTAATGCTCTGTGCATTGCAAAGCACAATTTTGACCAGGACCTACTGTATTTTCTATTAAAAAAAAATTATATATAGCCCTAAGCGAGAACTGAAAATAAATTCACTGACCTTTATAGTTTTGATCCTGGGTTTGCTTGGTAAACGTGAAAAGTAGTCTAGTGTTCCAGATACTGCACTCAATCTATAACAGAACATAGAGTGCAAAAGATGTTTTTGTAAATAGTCAAGTTGCTAGCAGTTTGTCTACAAATCAGGGAAATTTGCAGCTAGGTATATGTGCTGTTATTGCTGAAACATTTTGGACATGTTCCCTGCTGACATTTTTATCACATGGCTATTCTACTTATTGGGTCAGTAAACCCAAACAAGGATTGAAGCTAGATAATCTGGCTTGCCCACTGGTATACTTGTTCCAGGTCACAGATTAAATCTATGCGCTACTGGACTAAACAATATGAGCTGTTGATTAATGCCAGTAGTGATTAGTATACATTCATATATTCCCTTTACATTTTAGGACATAGTGGCATGGGTTGCTATCATGGCAAACACACATTTGATACCTTTTCCCATAAGCGGTCATGCCTCATCAAGTCTTTAGGTATGGAAAGTGCAAACAAGCTCAGGTATCCCCCTTATTCTCAGAAGAAATTGGATTGGGCCAAGTTTCTACTAGCAACCAAGTTCAGCAAGAAAACACTGGGTCTTGTGCTCCTCCCATTGGTGGCTGTGGTGGTAGCTGTAATTTTAAAGGTAAGATTTTAGATTTCTCTGGAAAAAGGGTAACAACTCTTTTACTAAGAATGCCATATTTACACATCTTTGTAGTCTTTCATTTGTGGCCTGGCTATCTTAACAGTTAAAATCTAGGCTTCTAACCACATGGCCTGCAGCCTGCCAGCTTAAATGGTACATAAACCTCAACAAAAAATGTTTTCCTATTCTATCCCTTTTGATCTAATACAGCATTTTATTACACAGTATATGTGAGATGAGTGCAAAAAAAATACCAATCCTGACAGAAATCTCATCAACGAATAAACCCAAATTCTGTCTTAGGATGGCAACAATGCTTTTCCATGGATACAGTACAGAGAGTAAATGTTGTTGCCCCTTGACATGAGGTTACTGGCGGAACTACTATGTTTAGCTATGCTTTAAATGCTTTTTTGTCCAGAAGCTGCTCCAAGCCAGCACTAGGCTTTATTTTCTTTAGACTGCAGTTCTACAACATGGTAAATGGCAGTGAGTGAAAAGACCTCTCATTTAGGCTATACTGTATATGTTATATGAAAAATCTACTTCAATCCAAAAGAAAATCGACACCAGAGGGATGACCATAACAGGCCTGCCACAGGGATTTGTCCAGATGTGGTTGTTGTCAGGGGTGCTTGTATCTTTGAATAAGTATCATTTGCCTTTTTTATGCACATATATAATTCTTTACACTTTTGTTGACATTTTGGGTTTTCTCAGAAATACCGCTGGGAGTTGACAAGCAAAGGAATACAGCTTGTGCTGGCATTTCAGAGGCTGTTTTAAACAAGATGGGTAGCAGAGGACAGGCAACGGCATTCTTTGATACAGAAAGGTATGCAGTTCCCAATAAGTGGGAGCATGCCCAGTGTTTGTGCTTTTTCTATGCTACAGGTTTGCAGCTCCCTATATGTAGCTTCAAGTGATTGTAACGTCTCGTTTAAAAAAAAAAAAAAAAAGATAACAAATATGTTATACTTACCTCGTCTGTGTAGTTGGTTTTGCACAGAGCAGCCCGGATTCTCCTCTTCTCGGTTCCCTCTTTGCTGCCCCTGGCCCTTCCCTCCTATCGAGTGCCCCCTCAGCCAGCAGCTTTCTATAGGGGCACCCGAGCTGAATCAGAGGTCCGTGTATCCATTCAGACACTGAGCCCCGACCTGGCCCGCCCCCTCTCTGCCCTGATTGGCTGACTGACTTTGACAGCCACGGTAGCCAATGGCGCCGCTTCTGTGTCTCAGCCAATCAGGAGGAGTGTCCCAGACAGCTTAGACACTCGTGAACATCATTGGAGAGAGATGGGGCTCAGGTAAGTAATTGGGGGGTGCTGGGGAGGCTGCCACACACAGGTTTTTTTTTATCTTAATGCATAGATAAAATTTATGATAAAAAAACCTTCTGCTTTTACAACCACCTTTAAGAGTTCTTGATTACTTTCTGTAAAGGATAACACCGTTGGCTTTTAAATTAGACCTCTAGGCAAAATTTTTTTCTTTTCATTTTAGAGTAAGGCAGAGTTATAACCCCTGTCAAATTTTTTTTCCACCATCTGTGTCCCATTTCGGAGATTTCCTTTCACTTCCTGTCCCAAAGCCAAGCGGAAAGTGAAGGGAAATCCCTGCAAATTAAAGGAATCTCTTGGGGACCCCCCAGGTCACCAAAACTAGTGTCTCCATTGGAAGATTTCCCCTCTGTTACTTTTCTGGGGAAAACCCAAAATTTTGAGTTTTCTGTACTTTCACTTTCAAGGATAATTGTAAACAGGACAAATAGAGAGGGGAGAATTTCCCTAACGGGAGCACAGGCAGCAATAATACCTGACAGGGGTTCTGATCTCTCTCCACTCTATTCAAAACCAAAAAAAAAAAGTTTTTCCTTTAGTTATACTGTAAACTAACGGTGCATGTATTACAGTAAGTATTTCCTTCTAATTTTTTTTTTTTAAAAGGTACACTTATGCCGCGTACACACGGGCGGACTTTTCAACCGGACTGGTCCGACGGACTTTCGACCAAACGGACTTGCCTACACACGATCACACCAAAGTCCAACGGATTCGTACGTGATGACGTACGACCGGACTAAAATAAGGAAGTTGATAGCCAGTAGCCAATAGCTGCCCTAGCGTGGGTTTTCGTCCGTCGGACTAGCATACAGATGAGCGGATTTTTCGACCGGACTCGAATCCGTCGGAAAGATTTGAAGCATGTTTCAAATCTAAAGTACGGCAGATTTTCGACTGGAAAAGTCCACTGAAGGTCCGATGAAGCCCACACACGATCGGATTGTCCACCGGACTCGGTCCGTCAGACCAGTCCAGTCGAAAAGTCAGCTCGTGTGTACGCGGCATCACTGTACATTAAAAGCTGGTTATAGACAGTTTGACTCTAGATTCAAACCATATATGGGCAGGCTGATTGTACCATTGAGTTGATTGATCAATCCGCTTGGATACAGACATTCTGTCAGATTCTTCATACGATTTTTGCCAGCGGCTATAACTGCTAGCAATAATCACTGTGTTCTACCCGCTGGAAGAACACAACTTCGCGGGAGCAATTTTCTTTCCTGCAACCTGTGGTTACAGGAAAGAAAATTGCACCATCAAAGGCCGGCTTAAGTAACTTTCTGCCGCAGAAGCTGCTTCTCAGCATACATCAAACAACTAGGGTTGGCTCGAAGTCACTGTGTTCAGTTACTGCTTTGTAGCTGTGCTCTCCAAGGACAGGAGTAGCTATATTTTTACTCAGGCTTTACTATCAATATGAGACTCTTGGCCTTACTATCTGATGTACAGTTCATTCACAGTGCTTCACTTTTTCCACATTTTTGTTACGTTACAGCCAAAAATTGATTAAACTCATTATTTTCCTCAAAATTCTACAAGCAATACCCATAATGACAATGTGAAAGAAATGTGTTTGAAATCTTTGAAAATTTATTAAAAATGAAAAATCACATGTAGATAAATATTCACAGCCTTTGCCATGACACTCAAAATTGAGCTCAGGTGCATCTTGTTTCCACTGATAATTTGGAAAGGCACACACCTGTCTATATAAGGACCCACAGTTAACAGTGCATGTCGGAGCACAAACAAAGCCATGAAGTCCAAGGATTTGACTGTAGACCTCAGAGACAGGATTGTATCGAGGCACAGATCTGGGAAAGGGCACAGAAAAATGTCTGCAGCATTGAAGGTCTTAATGAGCATAGTGGCCTCCATCATCCATAAATGGAAGAAGTTTGGAACCACCAGGACTCTTCCTAGAGTGGGCTGCCCGGCCTACTGAGCGATCGGGGGAGAAGGGCCTTAGTCAGAGAGGTGACCAAGAACCCGATGGTCACTCTGACAGAGCGACAGTGTTTTTCTGTGGAGAGAGGAGAACCTTCCAGAAGAACAACCATCTCTGCAACACTCCACCAATCAGGCCTGTATAGTAGAGTGGCCAGACGGAAGCCACTCCTCAGTAAAAGGCACATGACAGCCCACCTGGAGTTTGCCAAAAGGCACCTGAAGGAATCTCAGACCATGAGAAACAAAATTCTCTGGTCTGGTGAAACAAAGATTGACCTCTTTGGCCTGAATGGCAAGAAGAAATCGGGCACCGCTCATTACCATCCCTACAGTGAAGCATGGTGGTGGCAGCATCAAGCTGTAGGGATGTTTTTCAGTGGCAGAAACTGGGAGACTAGTCAAGATTGAGGGAAAGATGAATGCAGAGTGCACATTGTTGATGAAAACCTGCTGCAGAATGCTCTAGACCTCAGACTGGGGCGAAGGTTCATCTTCCAACAGACAATGACCCTAAGCACACAGCCAAGATGACAAAGGAATGGCTACGGAACAACTATGTGAATGTCCTTGAGTGGCCCAGCCAGAGCCCAGACTTGAACCCGATTTAAACATCTCTGGAGCGATCTGAAAATGGCTGTGAACCGAAGCTCCCCATCCAACCTGATGGAGCTCGAGTGGTCCTGCAAAGAGCAATGTGAGAATAGAGTGTGCAAAGCACTGGAATAATCCCCTTGGACTTTAAGGGCAGAAATGGGAGTAATAACAATATATAAAAGGCAGTTGTGCCACTTTTAATAGTACATTGCATATATAGAGTGGGCAAACCTAGCCCTATAATAAAAACATAACAATGAGACTGATATGCAGTGTGTGTGCATGAGCTGTCTTATATAGTGTTCACACTGGGGGAGCCAAGCCCCAGTAGGAGAAGTGCTGGAGGCCTGACATTATCAGCTGCTGACAATGCAGCTTATGCCAGGCCTGGGATGCTTCTCTGAGGCAATGGCGCGTGGCGTAGCCACGCCCACAGGGGCATAATGACATCACCGGTGGGAGATTTCCCCGGCCACAACCCCAATTGCAGTGCGGGCAGGGTAAAGGAGGAGCTCCTCCCCAAAAGTAGGCCATGGAGACACCTGACAGATATGTCGGCGTGTTCGGCCCAGATGTATGGAGCCCACCCACCAGAGATCTACAGCCATATACTGAGGACATCTAGTGGGCAACACTGTAACCGCAGCAGAAAAAGTATGACTGAAAAATGCCAAAACCACAGCATGAACCACAGCATGAACGGCGCAAAATGAAAGCCTGCAAAAACAAAATAACAATTGATAAATGAAAAATAACAATGAAAAAATGTAATAAAATTAAAATGAAATACATGAAGAATAGGAAATGAAATAAATAATAAATAATAATCGAAAATAAATGTGAATAAAAAGAATGAATAAAAATAAAAAATTTTTGCAAAGAACAATGTAGGAAACTGCCTAAAAAAAATAGGTGTACCAAGCTCGTAGTACCATACTAAATAAGATTTGCTGCTGTAATTGGTGCCAAAGGTGCTTCAACAAAGTATTGAGCAAAGGCTGTGAATACTTATGTACATGTGATAAATTTTTTTTATATATAAATTTGCAAAGATTTCAAACAAACTTCTTTCATGTTGTCATTATGGTGTATTGTTTGTAGAATTTTGAGGACAAGATTAAATTGAATCCATTTTGTAATAAGGCTGTAATATAACAAAATGTGGAAAAAGTGAAGCACTTTGAATACTTTTTGGATGCACTGTATACACATTACAGCAAACTGTTCCATACAAAAACGTTGTAAAGCTTTTATAGTACATGATTAAAAAACAGGTGTTCTTAGGTGCCAGCATGTACCTTCTAGCAGCCCCTCCTAGTAGGCCTACCCACTCTCCCCTTCTTTATTTGTTCTTAGCAGGATGGGTGAGTTCTTTAACAAAAGGTTCTTTTGGGCTGTCCCAAAAGGGCTCTCCAGCTCTGGATTTTGCTTCTCAAAGTCAGTGTTTGTATTAAGGGCTGAATCACACATTGTGCGCTGGTAGACGCTTTACTGCATTGTAAAACATCTGTCCCTACAAGGACACACAGAAAACCATTGTTTCCTGTGTGTCCCAGTCACACTGCAATCCAGACATGCTGCATTTTATCGCAATGCACAGAATCGCATGACACTGTACAGCAGGGGCATTTAGAGGCAGGAAAAAAAATGCCAATGTGTCCATGCACACATAGGTGTTTAGAGGAGTTTAGGGGCAAGAACATTTAGAAGCCCACAGCCAGTGCATCCAGGAACAGCAGAGTTTTGACAGAAAAAAATGTGCGTAATAACATTTAAGCCCTAGCTTTTAGCACTTGAGCGTCTATTCATTTCAATGGCCGGAATAAATTATTATTTTGGCCAATGAAATGAAATAATGCCCAATCGCTTGATGCTCCTAAACACATTACAAGTTTACAAGCGTCAAGCATTTTTTTTTTTGTTTTGTTTTTTTTGCCAAAACTCTACTGCCAGGAGGAAAGGAGTCAAGGAGAGTTAGCAAAACATCCTGTGTGCATGAGGCTTTAGTTTCAGGAGACTTGGAGAGCTTGACAAGACTTTGAAAGGTATGTAGCACCTCTGTACCTGCTTTTTACCACTTTACAACATTTTTTTCACCAATCTACACCAATCTATTGGTGTAGGTCCATGCAAATATTTCAAAAGCTCTTCCACCATTTTTTTCAAGAACCGATATCCTGCTTTTAGTTCTTTTGTTCTGTGTGGTATTAATGATTTCTTTAGGAGTCAGAATTTCTTATTTGAAGTCTATGTAGTCTATGTGATGTGAAAATGTGCACATTTAGTTTGATTGACTGGCTTTACTCTGTATTGGTTCTGACATTTTTCATAGGTCAAAATCCTATGATCTAAGGGTCTCAAATCTATGTTTGATTCATAGTAAAGTTACTTGTCCATCTGGTTGGTAAATAAAGAAAAAAAGGGGTTGCTCAAAGGGTAACTCCATTTTTGTAAATAAAAATACAGTATATACAATTTACTGCTCATAGGGGAGTCAGGCTAACATGCAGATGCATGAAAAAAATGCCAATGTGTCCATGCACATATAGGCATTTGGGGACAGGAGCTTTGAGAATCCCATAGCCAGTGCATCCAGGAACAGCAACGTTTTGGCTGACAAAACACCTAAATGTGTGTAAACGCATCAATGCCATAGGCGCGTTTAGTGCTTGATCATTAATTTCAATGGCCAGAATAAATAATTATTCTAGCCAATGAAATTAACGCCCAAGCGCTAAACAGTTTACAAGCGTCAAGCGTTTTTTCTTCCAAAACTCTACTGCCACAAGGAAAGGAGTCTAGTTGGCAAAACGTCCAAAGTGCATGAGGTCTTAGATTCAGGAGTCTTGGAGAGCTTGACAAGACCTGGAAAGGCAAATAGCACCTCCTGTACCTGCTTTTTGCAGCTTTACAACATTTTGTCATGGGGAAAAGTTATTTCTTGATAATCTATTGGTGTAGGTCCATGCAAATATTTCAAAAGCTCTTCCACCAACTTTTTCAAGAACAGATATGCTGCTTCTAGTTCTTTTGCTCTGTGTGGTATTCATGATATCTTCAGTCAGAATGTCTTATTTGATTCAGACCTCTGTACCGAACAATCGGCGGGTATCGAGTCCACGGTACCTGCCACTGGGCTCCCGATTTGTGTGTGTGATCACGTGCGCCCCCTACCCGGAGGAGCCAGATCGCGTGTATATATACATGATTCGACGCACAGGTGCTGCCCTGTAGCAGTAAAACTGCTATTGGGTGGACCTGAACTGGTTAATACCCTTATTTTTTTTCCCTCCTAACAGCTGGTGTGCTGAAACTTCCCTCTCACTTAGAGCTCAGCACAACACCCCTATGTTTCTGAATGTGTGGCATAGCGTGTCTCCAGTTGGGGGCTTCTGTGGCTCTCCTTCCAACTCCCATGTCACTATTCTGTCCTACAGTGACATAGAGGTCACCAGGAGGAACTACAATAGCCAGTCAGGAGACACATTGTTTAATACACTAAAAGTTTTGGATAGTATTGGCACTGGAAACTCTGCATTTTTCATGTGTATACATTTTGCCAGTTGTGGAACTACATTTCCCATGAGGTATTGCAAGGCTGGCAGTTACAATTATTCCCAGAGGCATGATGGGACTTGTAGTTCTGCAACAGCTGAGGGGCCCCCAGGTTGCCTACCCCTGCTGTATATGGATCATTGTTAGGCCAGCAGCAGTGACGTCTACCTTCTATTGTTTCTTGTTAAAGGTAGAAGTGCAGTGTTAAGTTCATTTAATTTCTCTAAAAGAAGTGTTTTGTTTTTCAGGTACTCTAAAAGGAAGCAGGATATGAATTTTCCAAGACATCTATCCAAGCTTATTTCCAGATAATCTATGCATTTTACAGAAGTACTTATTGAGCATTATTTTTTTTTTTTTTACTTGAATATGGTTTCCTGTGGAACAGTTTCCTTACCTTCTAATAGTCTGGTCTAACATGCTTTTTATAACCACCTACAGACCTGCTGATAACCTTGGAGGGTCAGTGCACCTAATAGTTCTATTTTAGTTTATAGTACATGCTGGCAGATAAGGTGAATTTACACAGGGCCCTAGTATGTGTAGGCATGAATGTAAGTTAGGGAACTTAGATGGTAAGCTCCTTGAGGGCAGGAACTGATGTGAGAGAGAGTGTGTGTGTGTGTGTGTGTGTGTGTGTGTGTGTGTGTGTGTGTGTGTGTGTGTGTGTGTGTGTGTGTGTGTGTGTGTGTGTGTTTGCAGTGGAACCTTGGATTATGAGCATATATTGTTCCAGAAGAAAGCTTGTAATCCAAAGCACTCGTATATCAAAGCGAGTTTCCCTATAGAAGTCAATGGAAACTCAGATAATTTGTTCCACAGTGACTTCTATGGTATGCAGTACCACATGTGGCCAGAGGTGGGGGGGCTCTGAGTGCATCCGAGCGGCTCTGAATGTCACCGGCGCCCCCCGCACCTCTGGCTAAATGCTGTACTGCACACCGCAGAGGCTGGAATCCTTCTCGTTTTGCGAGACAACGTTTTGCCATCCTTATTCTTTGCATGATCTTGCACATATGCATCCACTATTAGTTAGGCAATGAATTTGCTTATTAGCCCTACACTGACCTTTGCTACATTAGCAAGACACATTACTGCTGTATGGAGCATCTCAAAATTTCCAGTTCTTCAACCTTTGTAGTCTGAGCGAGTGAGCCTGTGAAGGAAGGTTGGACCTTGGCTTTGATGCGTTCCATGCCTGGAAATCCAATCTTCAGGAGCTCGTCCCTGGAACTTTTGATAAATAAACCATTTCATCAGCAGTATCCATTCCCGAAATCGCTTAAAGTGGCTGTAAAACCTTACATATACCCAGTGAAGTGACTGGCCTCAGGTGATACACAGAGATGAAACAAATCCTCCTACAGAAGTTGTACCTGTTTATCTACAGCTATCTCTTCTCTATAGTCTTCTAAAGCACACATTTTACACAGCATCTCCGAGCTCTGTAAAGCAAGGAGTGGGGATCTAAAGTCTCGCACTGCAGAGCTCAGGGAGGAGAGCTCTGAGCCCTGATTGGAGGGAAGAGACACACCCCCCTCCTCACAGTACACAGAACATGCACAGTTGTGGCTGTCAATCACAGGCTATGTGCTGGAACGCTTCCCCTCACCAATTATCTCTTGGAGTCCGGAAAAGCAGAAGTAACTCATGCAATAAATAGAGGAACAAGGCAGCAGAGAGAAATCACACTCAGTGCTTTAGATAGAGACAAGTACAAAGTGTAGAAGGATATGCTTTGTTCATATTTTATGTGTAAGGTTTACAACCACTTTAAGATGGCCTACACAGTGGTCAGACCACATTTGCAATTTTTTGCCATTCTTCTTTTTGTTAATTTTTTTTCACTTACAGCTTTCATAGTTTGTAAAAGACCCCCCCCCCCTCCCCCCAATCCATGCATTTTCTGAAAGCAATAGTATAAAAAGATGGGGCTACTGATTTTTTTAGGTCCCACTATAATTGTACAGATGTTTATTAAAGCGTCCATTTTTGCTAAAAACCTACCTACAAAATCG
Organism: Lithobates clamitans; assembly: GCA_037952925.1. Taxonomy (NCBI): domain Eukaryota; kingdom Metazoa; phylum Chordata; class Amphibia; order Anura; family Ranidae; genus Lithobates; species Lithobates clamitans. The sequence goes on along the minus strand of JBBGZY010000251.1, from coordinate 17,241,722 downwards.
GTAGCACCTTCTTTTTATTCTAACGTTTTTTTATGGTTTTTTTATCCTAATTGGGGGTGGGGGGCGCTTAGGTGAATTAGGTCTCAACAGAGTCCTAAACCCTCTATTTGCCACCTCAGCTGCACAGAATTGATGAACGGGAAGTGCTCTGTACAGAGGCTTCCTATTCATTCACGACCTGAAGCATAGTAAACAATGTTTACAATGCTTCAGTTATAACCTGTATTGATAACACAGGTTATCAATATCATTTAAAATGTTAGTCATGGGTCAGTCCAGCCAATACTTATTTTGTTTATGAATGCATATTGATGGGTTGAATGATGTACCTGCCTTGTCACATCTTATGGGGAATTCTGCTGGTGAAATCTTTCACTGAGCTTTGCCCTCCAGTCATGGAGCTTCTGTTCTCTCTTTTTTTTTTTTTTTTTTTTTTTTTTTGCATAATGTAAAATGAATCTGAAATTTTGCAGGGAGCATAAAATAGCTATAGTGGTGAACTGAACTAGATCACTTTATGTAGGAGGTTGACTGGTTCAACCAGCCAGCACTGAACCAAGCTGAAAAATTAACTATAAAAGTGAGCTAAGAATCTTCATATTAAAATGAGAAGTAATACTTCCACTCCTCTATAAATACAAGAAATTTCATTATTCATAATTGTTTGTACTCTAACAATATAACATTCCTGCTGTCAATGAACTTCATGAAAATATAAACCTGATGACCTTAATTGAATATAAATGTATTTTAACATCTACACCCAGAGTGTTTTACTACAATGTAATATAAATAAGAGCGTTTTCTAATGATTGTTGTTATAAGATGTTAACATTTTCAAAATAAAGTTCGTCACAACTATAGTTGTCTCTGTTTTCATTTATGTGTGAATGATGTTACAATTAGAGTAAAAAATGAAATAGGTTGGGGGTGTAAATATGCATCAAATCAAATTCCATATATTTACACACATACTGTGTGTGTGTATATGTGTGTATATGTATGTATATGTGTGTGTGTGTGTGTATATATATATATATATACATATATATATATATATATATGTATGTATGTATATGTGTGTGTATATACACACAGTATCTCATAAAAGTGAGTACACCCCTCACATTTTTGTAAATTTTTAATTATATCTTTTCATGTGACAACACTGAAGAAATGACACTTTGCTACAATGTAAAGTAGTGAGTGTACAGCTTGTATAACAGTGTACATTTGCTGTCTCCTTTCAAAATAACTCAACACACAGCCATTAATGTCTAAACCTTTGGCAACAAAAGTGAGTACACCCCTAAGTGAAAATGTCCAAATTGGGCCCAAAGTGTCAATATTTTGTGTGGCCACCATTATTTTCCAGCAGTGCCTTAAAGCTCTTGGGCATGGAGTTCTCCAGAGCTTCACAGGTTGCCACTGGAGTTCTCTTCCAGTCCTCCATGACAACATCGCAGAGCTGGTGGAAGTTGGAGACCTTGCACTCCTCCACCTTCTGTTTGAGGATGCCCCACATATGCTCAACAGGGTTTAGGTCTGGAGACATGTTTGGCCAGTCCATCACTTTTACCCTCAGCTTCTTTAGCAAGGCAGTGGTCGACTTGGAGGTGTGTTTGGGGTCATTATCGTAGTCGGATACTGCCCTGCGGCCCAGTCTCCGAAGGGAGGGGGATCATGCTCTGCTTCAGTATGTCACAGTACTTGTTGGCATTCATGGTTCCCTCAATGAACTGTAGCTCCCCAGTGCCGGCAGCACTCATGCAGCCCCAGGCCATGACACTCCCACCACCATGCTTGACTGTAGGCAAGACACACTTGTCTTTGTACTCCTCACATGGTTGCCGCCACACACACTTGACACCATCTGAACCAAATATGTTTATCTTGGCCTCATCAAACCACAGGACATGGTTCCAGTAATCCATTCCCTTAGTCTGCTTGTCTTCAGCAAACTGCGGGCTTTCTTGTGCATCATCTGTAGAAGAGGCTTCCTTCTGGGATGACAACCATGCAGACCACTTTGATGCAGTGTGTGGCGTATGGCCTGAGCACTGACAGGCTGACCCCCTCCACCCTTCAACCTCTGCAGCAATGCTAGCAGCACTCATACGTCTATTTCCCAAAGACAAAATCTAGATATGACGCTGACCATGTGCACCCAACTTCTTTGGTCGACCATGGCGAGGCCTGTTCTGAGTGGAGCCTGTCCTGTTAAACCGCTGTATGGTCTTGGCCACCGTGCTTCAGCTCACATTCAGGGTCTTGGCAATCTTCTTATAGCCTAGGCCAGTGGTCATCAACCCTGTCCTCGGGGCCCTCTAACAGGCCAGGTTTTATGTATTACCTTGGGGAGATGCAGACTAGAATACTACAATCACTGAGCAGCAAATGATATCACCTGTGATGTATTTCAGTTATCTTGCAAACCTGGCCTGTTAGTGGGCCCTGAGGACAGGGTTGATGACCACTGGCCTAGGCCATCTTTATGTAGAGCAACAATTCTTTTTATCAGATCCTAAGAGAGTTCTTTGCCATGTTGAACTTCCAGTGACCAGAAAGAGAGTGAGGGCGATAACACCAAATTTAACACACCTGCTCCCCATTCACACCTGAGACCTTGTAACACTAACGAGTCACATGACATAATGAGGGAAAATGGCTAATTGGACCCAATTTGGACATTTTCACTTAGGGGTGTACTCACTTTTGCTGCCAGCGGTTAACACATTAATGGCTGTGTGTTGAGAAGGTTTTGTGAGGACAGCAAATTTACAGGTCAACTTTTGCATCGGGGCCCACAAGCTACACCTGTGTGTGTGTGTGTGTGTGTGTGTGTATATATATGTATATGTATATATATATATGTATATATATATATGTGTATATATATATATATAATATACACACTCACACACACTTTACATCCAATATATTTATTATTTGTTATATATGTGTTGGTGTGATTATAAGGAAAGAAAAATTATCTTTTCTGGCTGTTTAAGCCCATCTCAGCAAAAAAGAAAAAAAAGGGGGGCCACAGCTGCTGTAGACAAAAACAGCCTACTAATCAATGTACCGTTGCTTGGATTGGTTAGGAGAAAAGTTACAAGGAGTGATGAGGTGTTTTCTTCAGAATCAGGGACCTTTTAAACCTACATTCATGCAGATCGCAAGCAAATAGTTTTTTCTTTTTCATACCTCCGGGACGTAGAGTATCTTCAAATTCATAACGATAGGGTAATGCTGGCAACTTTTAGGCGATTGGACACTACCAAAAAAAAAAAGAAAGGAAGTGTCCCCTCCCCTGATATAACCCCTCCCTGTCAGTCAGACTCCAGTTTTTGCTAGTTTCTGAAGGTTATGGTCATGTCTGTATGAAAGTGGCTAACTTCAAGGAAAATTTATAATTGAACCTGGAAAATATAGTTCTATTGGTGTGAGACTCAGTGGTTAGTCCTATTCTGTAAAGATCGTTATTTTGAATTGATTCTTTTCAGTGAACTGGATGAATCGATTCATCTGAACTGATCCGTTTGAAACAGTTCACTATGGAGTCAATAGCATAGCAGGTCTGATAATATGATCCTAGAGTGAGAGAGCTCAGCCCCTCACTGCAACCAACCGGTCGGCTCACAGCACGCTGAACTGGATACAGTTCTGAGTCAAGAGTACACAGAGTTATAGAATCATATGAGTTACTGAGTCAAAGAATCATATGAGTTGTTAGAACACAGTACACTGAAAGAACCATGAGTCACCACCAGTAGAACAATACACTAAATCAATGATCAGGTAGCAGCAGTGATAAGGTACAGACAGCCTGAGTCCCCTTTCACACCTGTGCAAATTGGGACTGCAAAGTCGCATGACAAGTCGTGCCCCATGATTTCCAATGAGTACCATTCATATCACTGTAAAATCGCTGCAAAAACACAGGACTTTCAGGTCGCAATAGTGGAAACCTAGCCTTACACAGCTGTTTGTGCATCATCAAAATTGATGACACTGGCTAATCTGACAAATTGACACAATAGGCTGGTGCTCTGAGCCGAGGAACTAAATCCAAGTAAACGTCCCTAGGACCTGACAACCTTCTGTGAATCGGTCTTCTGATTCTAATCATTTAATAAGGTTGAGTCAGAGCTTTGGTTCACTTGCTTGTCAGCAGACACAGCAAGTGAACCGAAGAATCGATTCATTGAATCGGTTCATTTCAGTGAGTAGTTTGAAATGAACTGATTCACTTAAAAGATCCGAACTTCCCATCACTACTATTCTGCCTTTCCTTCTATCAGAAGTAAATGAAGGAGTGGCCTTGAGTATGGTCAAGAGTCAAATATTGGCCTTGGCTGTTCTTTCAGAGACTGATTTGCTTCACATCCGTCAGTACAGACTTCCTGTTCAAGGTTACTGTGGTATAGGTATGGGTAGTTGAACCTATTGAAACACATAATCACACCACATCCCAGTTAAAGTAAATTTACTTCAAAGGTACTTTTAATGACAGACAAAACTATTAAAATCATTACAATTTATTGAATAACACAAGTAAAATGTTCCACAGTAAAAACAATATCTCATTTAGTATGGTCTCATAGTCGTCATTTCACAGCGGTATGTTAATCACTTGCCCACTGGGCACTTTTACCCCCTTCCTGCCCAGGCCAATCTTCCGCGGTGCAACACTCTGAATCACAATTGCGTGGTCATGCAACACTGTACCCAAACAACATTTTTAGCATTTATTTTTACACAAATAGTGCTTTCTTTTGGTGGTTTTTAATCACCTGGGTTTTTTTTTTTTTTTTTTTACTAAATAAAGACCAAAAATTTTTGAAAAAAAAAAAAACTTTCATAGTTTGCTATAAACAGGTAATTTTTCTCCTTCACTGATGTGCGCTGATGAGGCTGCACTGGTAGGCAGCACTGATTGGCAGCACTGGTGAGCATGGTTGGGACTGCACTGATAATCAGTGCCCTGTTTATCAGTGTAGATTTAGAGAAGCCGGTTATCAGCTGTCTTCTTTTCTCCTTATGCTGTCAGCATGAGGAAAGGCGTGCCTATAACCGGCTTCTGTTGACATCCGTGATCAGCTGTGATTGGACACACCTGATCACGTGGTAAAGAGCTGCTGCTTGCTGATCACATATAGAGGTAAAGAGCCAATGTCCTCCGGAGACTGCAATCACAGAGTACGCAGGCGTCATATGACGGCGTCACAGAACTAGCATGCCACGCAATCTGTCCAATGAGGAGAGGGACAGTTGCTGGAGCCACGTCACTGGATGGATCGGTGTCAGGTAAGAAAAAGAGGGGAAGAGAGGAAAGATCCCTGATGCCACACATCCACAGACTCCTATGGTGGTATGAGAGAGACAACCTGAGCCTGGGCTCCCACCAGGCCATACCCTCAGCTTGTTTCACTCCACCCCAAGGAGCTTAGTCATGGGGAGGCAAACCACACTTATTGAGCTTCAAATGCTGGGACCCACACAAGGCTATGCACTATGGTAATGTTGGGCGGTTCTGCCTATATGCAATCCTTGTGAGCGATTTTTTTTTTTCCCCCCTCACCATTTGGGCAGTGCTTACCAGTCAGCCACTTTTCCCTTTCTATTGGGTCCTGGGAAACAAATCACCATTCCCCACTTGCGGACATGGGTGGCTCATCTATGGTTACTGGTGTGAAGGGGTGCATGCCTATGGGTCATTTGCCGTTTCTACTTGCTAAGCAACCATACACTATGGTTTTACTCTGTCTCTATTCTCCCTGATGAAGGAATCTACCCTGCATCTCTGAAACATGTTTGGAATCGCTGGGTGAACCTTTATGTTATTCGGGTCCATTACCACATGAGACCAACCTAGGGTTCCCTGTTCGAGTTCAGAGTAATGTATATTGTTTTCTGTATGGTGATTCTTTATTGTTTTTATTGACCATTGTACAAACTGACTACTGTTTTTTAACCTTTTGTAATAAAATTTGATATTTTTTACACTGATTACCTTAATACCTACTGCCTTTAAAGTCCCATCGGGGGTCTCTCTTCTCTATATCTCATACCACCATAGGACTCTGTGGATGTGCATCACCAGGGATCTTTCCTCTCTTCCTTCTACTGACTACAGGAGCTGGGATGAGCTCCATTCTTTGCTGGCACTCCTGCAATGGTTGTAGCATCACTCACACTATTCCTCATAGTGATGGAGCCTGAGCGGCACACTAAACAAACTGTGGGTCACAAGAAAAAGGGGGGGAAGCTGCAGCACAGAAGATTTTTCACCGTAATGCATTGAGGCGAAAAACCTTAAAGCGGAAGTAATCCCATCCATAAAACAGTTCCATTTCCAGCACGTGCCGGAAATGTAACACTCCCATTGGTTGTGCTCTCAACCAAACTGTGAAACCATCCAATGGCTAGTGTCATAACAGATCACATGTGCAGCATCATGGCAGTTGTAGATTAAACAGAGGCTAAGATGGCAACTTCCCTGGCTGAAAACGATAGGGGTGTTTACTTACACTTTAAGGCTTTAGAGCCACTTTAACAGTCCCAATAGGTTTTGCTCAGGAGAACACCCTGTCGATCTTCAACTAAACAGTTGATCATGAGCATGAAGTGATGAGTGTATACCTCAAGTTTATGCAAGCGAGGGGTTCTCTAGCGATCGCAGGAGGTACTAAAGGACCTGAAAAGTGTGTAGTTTAGAAGACAGCCACAAGGGGGAACCCAGTCATGAGCAGTAAGGGTATTCCAACACTATGGAACAATATTGCTGGATGGCTAGTATGAAAATGAGAAGCATTTGCACACCTCTGCATTTTTCATATTGCACTGCATTTTAAATATATGACTAGTCACCTCTATGGAATAAGCTCTTGCTGGAAACTGCAACAAAAAATCATCTTTATTAGACCCCTTTTTACACTGAGGCAGCTTTCAGGCATTTTAGCGCTAGAAATAGCACCTGTAAAGCGCCTGAAAACTGACTCCCATACATTGCAAGGGGTCCTGCAAGCAGCATCTTTGGGGTGGTTTGGGAGCGCTGTATACAACGCTCCCAAAATGTCCCTGCCCATTGCATCGAATATGCAGCACTTCCGAAGCGCCTGGAAAGCGATTCAGAAACGCCGCAACACAGGAGTCTTTAACACCTTTTTTGGAGTTAAAAGTGCCCCGCTAGCAGCCAAAAAAAGCGTCACTTAAACAGCGGTAAAGCGCTGCTAAAATGAGCAGCGCCTTACTGCGAATGCAGGGGTGGCCCCAGTGTGAAAGGGGTCTTAAGGAAAGAAGCACACAAGTTGCTGCAGTTAGCTTTACAAAGTCAACATTATTCTAAGTGTACAATGAATTAAATGGGGTGGGGGGGGGGGGGGGTCTAGATTAGCCAAGTTCATAGAGTAGGGGTATAGTAACCATATCATAGTTCATGTAGGCATTAGTAAAGAGCAGCAGGCAAAAATGTGTAAGGTTCCCAAACTTTTTTTTTTTTTTTTTTTTTGGGCCATTGGTGCCTCAGAGTTTTCCTGTTATTTCTTCATTAGGTAGCGTCTAAGAGAGCCTAGTTTTGATCCCAGACACAAAGAATTGTAGACAGCCAAGCTTTAGCTGTTATATATCCCATGGCCGTCAGTGTGTATACATTTTTATCTTTTTTAATGCACAGCACTAGTATAAATAGACCCTTACTATTCAGTATGGCATGCATAACTGCACTGTTGCTGGTGGGATTGCAGCTAGTGCTGTTTAACAGTGAATTTTATAATAAGTCCAATAAACAATGTTGAAATAACTGCAAGTGCCTCTAAACTCCGTCGGAGGATGAGCCACTTCAAAGCTTGCCGGTCCTCTTCTGCCACATCTGGAGTATCTTTTTGTTGGAGCTCAATTTCACTACTGCTGGAATGTAGGGAAGCATAGTTGGTCAGTTCCCTGTCATCTGTCAGGAATAATGGAGGCCATTAACTATGTAATCTATGATAGTATTAAAGAATAAGCAGAAGGCAGAATTACATACTTATTGTTTGCATGTCTTCCACTACCAAGGCTGAACTATGTATGCAAATCATGGATTTCTGTGACCTGGCATATTTTCTACTGAATATCGTTGGACTGCAATCACATATTCAAACAATAGAATTGCCAACATTTTGAAATTTAAAAGTCAATTTAAATCTTTGCCCCTAATCTACCAGAATATGTTTAGACTAGCACAACAAAGTCCAAATTGGGTGCAAAACCATGCTCAAATTTGCTAATCTTTAAATCAGAGGCAGCTCAAAATCTGGTTAGTTTAAAAATCCTCAATATTGGAATGGCACAATATATCACGTTCATTAGGCATTGATTAAAAGGAAACAACTGTGTTTTTTTTAACACCTTGAGTAATTACCAATAGGCCAGGTAGGTGTGATGATGCTTCCTCAGGGGATGTGTCCATGATAGCTTGGGCTCATAGAAAGGAAATCGAATGACACTGCATGCAGGGCCAGATTTGCCAAGAAAATATATAAGGATTGATCCCAACTCAGAGTTGTTACGAAGGACAAAAAGTTATGTGCCTCTAGGCTCCAGTGATGAAAATTCACCTCTGGCTGGTTGTCATTCAACCAGAAAGAGGAGTGGTGCTGAAGCTTGGAAGGGTGGGTCTGCAGAGGAGAGCACCAGTGAGAAAATGAGTTTTCCAGTGAATGCTACATATTTTAAAGGTCAGGTTCACCCTTATTAAAACAACAAAAAAGACAAAGCAATAAATGTACATGTTTTTGCAAGAAAAATAATGTGCATTTATTTATTGTTTTTACAGGAGCCTGCAAAGCATTGCACCCACAATCATCATGGATCGTGGGTGCAACGTTAGGCTCCTGCAAACTTCCTCCTGCTTTCTGTCCATGCCTCTGTACAGGTTTCCAGTTGGAGAGCTGGAGGAAGTTTCAATGGACTGAGTGCAGTGATCATTTGCAGTTGCATTGGGAACTATTCTTTCTCTCACTGTGGCAGACGGGACTTGCAATTTATTCATTCACCCTGATTGAGTGAACTGGGGGACTGCTTGGGATTGGTATTTTTCTACATGAAAGGGATAATTATTGAATGCCTTTTTTTGTTGTCAATTGTTACTACTACCTGAACTAAATTTGCTGATCTCTTTGAAATTCTACAAGGTGTTTTTTTTTCCAAAACAGGAGGCATTGGCATTTTACCACAAACAATACAATGTTCTTTTTAAATTGACTTTTACATACAAAATCTACAATAAAGCCAGTGGGCTTGTACATGCAGGGCCCAATGTTAGTGCTTTAACACAAACGTTTTCCTGTACAGTATTTAGGAGCAATACATTTTTTGACGATGCAGTCCACCACAATCCACAGAGCATTTACATCTGTGTGTTGTGGACATTTTTTTCTGCAGTAAATGTGTGTTGGGGTTCCCTTTAAAATAAATGGCAATACAATGCACTTAGTGAACTGAAAAAAATGTGATCAATAAAATTAGCAAATAATGCACAGTATCTCTCTGCTGCTCTACTAAACATACATGTGTATATGGAACAAGATATAGCTCTCCCATATCTATATATAATAAACTCTATGCAGTAACAAAGCATTGATGTTTATAACATTGTTTACATTAAATTGATCAAGTTTGATATAGTATAAGGACAAAAATGTGGTATAGTATAAGGACATTCTAAATCCGCAACCAATCACAGGTTTGAAAGACAATCATACTGTCTTACATGTCAATTTTCTTCAACAGGGTTTTTTTTTAGGCACCCCTGCCAGATAGCAATACTAGGCCCTGGATTCCTGAGGCTTCTATGCAAACTGTGCTGCAATTGAGCAATATACACTATATTGTCAAAAGTATTGGGATGCCTGCCTTTACACGCACATGAACTTCAATGGCATCTCAGTCTTAGTCCGTAGAGCTTAATACTGAGTTGGCCCACCCTTTGCAGCTATAACAGCTTCAACTTTTCTGGGAAGGTTGTCCATGGGAATGTTTGACCATTCTTCCAGAAGTACATTTATGAGGTCAGGCACTGATGCTGCCACCCCTTCTCGTCTACATCAGTGCCTGACCTCACAAATGCGCTTCTGGATTAGGGTGCGCCCAGGCACACCCCGTACGCACACCTATACTGTTTGTCCTGCTTGCCATTATATTCAAAAGTGAAAATAAAAGAAAATCCCAAATTTTGGGTTGCCCCTGGAAAAGCAACAGAGGACAAAACTTCCACTTGGTATGCTAGTTCTTTTGACAACCAGGGATTCCATCACTTTGGAGGCATTTCCTCTCACTTCCTGTTTGGCTATGGGTTGAGAAATTAAGGGAAATCTCCCCGATGAGACACAGATGGCAAAAAAAAAATCCTGACTGGGGTTATAACCCTCTGTTACCCTATCCAACATGGAAAAAAAGGTTTGCCTTTAGTTCTACTTTAAGTGCATTGTTATGTATATTTTTATTTGGCCAGTGTCAAAATATTACAAAAGTTACATACCTGGGGCATCAATACTCTGGTCAAAAAATTCAAGGTTCTTTCTCAAGCCTACACGTTCCTTAGCCTAAAAAGCAAAGAATGTATGATATAGTAAAATATAAACTGACAATAATATTTCACATCAAGAAAGAAAGCAACAATGACAAGTCAGCCTACAGGTGAAATGTGTTGATTGAAATTATATTAGTTCTGGACCATACTCCATCATGAAGGATGGTAGCAAAACAAGTCAAAAGGTGCTGTGAATAAGTTGAAATTGAAATTGGTGATGTGTGATGTGTGATGTGTCATTAATAAAGCATGTCTAAATCCAAGAACAAAATTTAAATATATTATAGTTTACCAGTCAAATAATTTGGTGGCTGCATTTATTTTATTTCTTCAGTTTTCTATTTTCATCGGGTGATCCTGCTAATAACACATTTCCTGTCCTGTACTGTATCTTTCGAGAAACAGTGTTGTCACCCTAAGACATTACTACAGAATCTTCTATTCTCATCATTTCCATCTCTAGGGGGAGGGGTTCTGTAGTCCTCAGAGATAGCTGGGAATAATGTAAAAGATGTGTAGCACCAGATGTTATAAACTCACAAGATTTCTGTAAGGCCTTTTTCTGCATTAGGAAACGGAAATAACAAAACACTTTCCATAGTTTATTTAACAGACCAATAGAAGGAGCAAATAAGAGAAGTTCAGTGTTAGGATATCCATTGCAGTGTGGGCCCCTAGACAGCCACACCAGCCATGCGTTGGTGTGGCTTAGGTATATCGATAATATATTTATTGTATGGACCAGCACACAACCAGCATTGGACAGATTTGTTGATCTTCTTAACAACAATACATACAATCTCAAATTTTCCCGTAAACAGTGATTTGCGTAAAATTTAGTTTCTTGATCTTCTAACTTTCAAAGACCATGACAACTGTCTAGCCACTACACTCTACCGTAAGGAGACTACCGGGAACACTATCCTCCATGCCTCAAGTGCACACCCTACTACACTCATCCGTAGCATTCCCTACACCCAATACATCAGACTTAGAAGGAATTGTACCCGTGACAGCGATTTCAGATACCACGCAGATCTACTGAGGGGGCGACTCCTACTGCGCAGTTATTCGAAATTGCTCTCACGCAAGGCATTTAATAAAGCACTTCAACACTCTAGAAATGCATTACTCTACAAAAGTAGGGCCAAATTGGAATCTAACCCAACGGTAAAATGTATTACACAATACTCCTATCAGCAGCATCAACTGAGAGATGTCTTGGCCAAACATTGGCACACCTTACATGATGATCCAACTCTTAATAAATACATCTGTGATCCCCTGAGATTGTTTTCAAATGGGCTGTTTCTTTACGCGACAAACTTGCCAAGAGCCATTATGCCCCTACCTGCTCGCAGGGTACCCAGGAAAAAGGGATCCACCAATGTGGTCACTGCACCTTTTGTCCTTGGGTATCTATGGGCTTTAGATTTAAACTGCCCAATGGGGAACTTTTTTATCCCAATTTTAGGGCTGATTGTAGTACTCAGGGGGTCGTGTATCTCATGCCATATAAATGCAGGGCGTTTAACGTTGGTAAGACTATCTGCCAACTACGCCAAAGAATAAATGACCACAATTATTCTTCTACAAATGGTAAGATGCTGACCCCTATAAGCAGACATTTGGATCTATACCATAGATTTAACACATCTCTGGTCACCTTTATAGTCCTAGCAATTATACAGCAGGATCCCGGGGGAGGGAATTGGGATAAAAGAATATTGCAACAAGAAACTAAATGGATAGAACGTTTGATTGCTACACACCTGCCTGGAATTAACAAATTACAATCTTTTAAATCATTCCTGTAAATGCATTGGGTAACTTTACCAACAGTGATTGCTTTTTCTATATACTGTATATGCTATCCTGTATTGTTGCTATCTATTATCTATCTATCTATCTATCTATCTATCTATCTATCTATCTATCTATCTATCTATCTATCTATCTATCTATCTATCTATCTATCTATCTATCTATCTATCTATCTATCTATCTATCTATCTATCTATCTATCTATCTATCTATCTATCTATCTATCTATCTATCTATCTATCTATCTATCCTTGATTCTCTCCCTCTGATGCGATTTCTGCTGTTGCAGGAGTTTCTGTTTGATGCTAAAAATCAATGTAATAATGTCCTTCTGTCTATGGCATTCCCTGCCTATGTATTCAATGTCCGAATTTTATTTCAAATGTTTTTTCTGTATCAAGTTATTTACATTATGTATGTGTTAAATTTTATTATATCTGTAGTTTCTACTTTTTTAAATTGTTCTAGTTAATTGGTCTCTACTATGCGTGAGATTACCTGACGGCACCAATGGACTGGCTCTGCATGGCGTGCTAGCACTGCGGGTTTTATTTGCGGCCAGTAAGCCGCAGTCTTTTCTCATACCATTGGACAGTTCTGCAGAGTTTGTGGGCCTGGGCTTGTTTACTACCCTCAGCTGTCATTCCTGGCTGGCCGCTATTGCACCCAGCAGTCCAGGGCATTTCCATGCTGACCCATGCAGCGCATTATTTGCACTGCTATTTCCGGAGGTCACACTTGAGGGAGCTCTCAGCCCTGTGGTTCCCACTAGGACACTCGCCCTGCTCTGTCTCGTCTGCTGATGCCGCTTTTGCGGACTGCGCATGCGCGGCCGAGTGGTGTTGTGCACGCACCCTGTTATGGCCAAGTCAGGTGATGTGGAAGTTCCTCCGCACACCTGATTGGGACGTGCATATAAGGCAACCATCTGAACCTTATATCCAGGGCTGTCTTAATGAGTGGGCACCCCTGGGCCCTGCCCAGGCTCCCCAGCTGCATGGGGGCCTCTGCACTTTCCCCAAAGCAGCTGGTCCTTGAGCCCACATTGCCCCAAAATTGGGGGCCCCATGATGGCACTCAGAGTGATGGATACACAGGGGAGGCAGGCTGGCAGCAGAGCGCCGTGCTGTGCAGAATGATACCTATTTTTTCACAGCCAGCAGGGAGAGGCAGGACCGCAGCGCCAGTGATGCTGTGACCCCGCCCCATGCAGCTTGAATGACTCGAAGGCTGCAGGGTAGGAGCTGGAGTGGGAGTTCTGAGCCGGCAGCACTGAGAGCCCACCTGCAGAAGTAGCATTGTGGATGGTGTCATGGTGAGCCCAGCTGTCCAGCAAAGGGCTTGGAATGCCTGGAGGGATGCTCCCTCCTCCACCCCTCCTTCTGCCTGCTTGATTGGTATAGGTGAGTGTAGGTCCAGTGCTGGAGGTGGGCACATAGCAAAAAGTTTACATGCACTGTATCTCCACTGGAAAAGGGGTCCTACATGGATGGAATAATGGTGCTGGGGGATATCAAGGGTGTATGGGGGAAAACAATTCTGAGGGGGGTCTGGGGTGTATGGGGGTAGCAATGCTTGGGGTAGCTTGTGTGGTTTATAGTGCTAGAGGTATCAGGGATGTAGTGGGGTTAGAATACAAGTGGTATCTTATGGTATATGGTAACAGTGCTGGGGGATATCTGGGATGTAGAGGAGCCATAGTGCTGGGGGGATATCTGGGATATAGAGGGGTCAGAGTGCTGGGGGGATATCTGGGATGTAGAGGGGTCACAGTGCTGGGGGGATATCTGGGATGTAGAGGGGTCAGAGTGCTGGGGGGGATATCTAGGGTGTAGAGGGGTCCGAGTGCTGGGGGGATATCTGGGGTGTAGAGGGGTCAGAGTGCTGGGGATATATCTATGTGTAGAGGGGCCATAGTGCTGGGGAGGCATCAGTCTAGCAGATATATTATATGCAGAGAACAGCTTTGTTACTTTATGTATGTAGTATTTTCCCACTGTTTCTTTGCTGTACAGAATGATTGTTCATGTAGTTACTGCAAAGCTCCATCCACTTGTCTGCCTCCTACCTACTTGATGTCTGTTTACCTGCGCTGTCTCCATTGTAGGGGCCCCAGAGCATTACTTTGCCCAGGGGCCCATGATGCTATTAAGATGGCCCTGCTTATATCATGGCAACCACTCCAAACGCTGATCCCGTTCTGGACTCTTCCATACTCTATAATCCTTTCTAGTCTGGTATGTACCCATGTTGTCTAATTAGTATCTGATGGCACTTTTATGGCTTTTGAAGGACTTATTGGTTATACTCCTATCTTTTCAGATGGTGTGGATTTGAAGCTCTTTTTGTGCTTTCTGTGCTGCTACAGCAACACCGTTTTTATTTCTTTCTTATGATGTAATCTCTTTGGGCCTAATATTGGTCCATTTTTTGGCCCTGGCATCTCTTTTTTATACCAAATATAATTATCAGGTGAGGCTAATGATAAGATTTCCCTTAGTTATCATCTTTTGTGAACTGCTTTTGTATAGAGCTATTCCCAGTGTTACTTTTATATTTTTTAGGTGGCACTTTATTGCCGCTAAGCACAGTTTAAGCCAAAATTAAAGATCCCAGTCATACTTCATAGATACAACCTCTATTTAACCATGTCTTGTGTTAAGGTAGGCCTAGATAGGCTCCCTGTGCTTTTCAATTGCACAATACCATTCTGTTGTGGTGGTGGTTGTCTTATTACTGTGTATAGTCTACACTCTTTTCTTCCTTATGCCGATTTAATTTGGGTATTGCACTCCTATTTCTTGGTGCTTCTATATAGATACACGTTTTTAGTTTTCTATCTGGCACGTCCCCGCATATTGCCTGCTACACACATTGCATGCCCTGTGGTTGGCCGCCCCTATTTTGAGACTTTATACCCATGTTATACATCATTATAATTGTTACAATTACTGATTGCTTATTTCTCTCCTTAGAATGTTTATCAAGCTCCTGAAGAAGCGATTTTCGCGAAACATGTAGAGCTTATTTGAATATTATAATCTATTACAGTCATACATGTCTATTACGGCATGATTCTGACATTCATGATCCATATTGGAGAGGTTTAGTTGCTACTGCAATTATTTTGCAGTATTTTAAATGTTTTTTTTTATCTCTATGTATTAATTGTTACATAGTTACATATAGTTACATAGTAGGTGAGGTTGAAAAAAGACACAAGTCCATCAAGTCCAACCTATGTGTGTGATTATGTGTCAGTATTACATTACATATCCCTGTATATTGCGGTCATTCAGGTGATTATCTAATAGTTTCTTGAAGCTATCAATGCTCCCCGCTGAGACCACCGCCTGTGGAAGGGAATTCCACATCCTTGCCGCTCTTACAGTAAAGAACCCTCTACGTAGTTTAAGGTTAAACCTCTTTTCTTCTAATTGTAATGAGTGGCCACGAGTCTTATTAAACTCTCTTCTGCGAAAAAGTTTTATCCCTATTGTGGGGTCACCAGTACAGTATTTGTAAATTGAAATCATATCCCCTCTCAAGCGTCTCTTCTCCAGAGAGAATAAGTTCAGTGCTCGCAACCTTTCCTCATAACTAAGATCCTCCAGACCCTTTATTAGCTTTGTTGCCCTTCTTTGTACTCGCTCCATTTCCAGTACATCCTTCCTGAGGACTGGTGCCCAGAACTGGACAGCATACTCCAGGTGCGGGCGGACCAGAGTCTTGTAGAGCGGGAGAATTATCATTTTATCACTGCAGTTGATCCCCCTTTTAATGCATGCCAATATTCTGTTTGCTTTATTAGCAGCAGCTTGGCATTGCATGCCATTGCTGAGCCTATCATCTACTAGGACCCCCAAGTCCTTTTCCATCCTAGATTCCCCCAGAGGTTCTCCCCCTAGTGTATAGATTGCATTCATATTTTTGACACCCAAATGCATTATTTTACATTTTTCTACATTGAACCTCATTTGCCATGTAGTCGCCCACCCCATTAATTTGTTCAGGTCTTTTTGCAAGATTTCTACATCCTGCGGAGAAGTTATTGCCCTGCTTAGCTTAGTATCGTCTGCAAATACAGAGATGGAACTGTTTATCCCATCCTCCAGGTCGTTTATGAACAAATTAAATAGGATTGGTCCCAGCACAGAACCCTGGGGGACCCCACTACCCACCCCTGACCATTCTGAGTACTCCCCATTTATCACCACCCTCTGAACACGCCCTTGTAGCCAGTTTTCAATCCATGTACTCACCCTATGGTCCATGCCAACGCACCTTATTTTGTACAGTAAACGTTTACGGGGAACTGTGTCAAATGCTTTTGCAAAATCCCAGATACACCACGTCTACGGGCCTTCCTTTATCTAGATGGCAACTCACCTCCTCATAGAAGGTTAAAAGATTGGTTTGGCAAGAACGATTCTTCATGAATCCATGCTGATTACTGCTAATGATATCATTCTTATTACTAAAATCTTGTATATAGTCCCTTATCATCCCCTCCAAGAGTTTACATACTATTGATGTTAGGCTAACTGGTCTTTAATTCCCAGGGATGTTTTTTGGGCCCTTTTTAAATATTGGTGCTACATTGGCTTTTCTCCAATCAGCTGGTACCATTCCAGTCAATAGGCTGTCTGTAAAAATTAGGAACAACGGTCTGGCAATCACCTGACTGAGTTCCCTAAGTACCCTCGGATGCAAGCCATCTGGTCCCGGTGATTTATTAATGTTAAGTTTCTCAAGTCTAATTTTAATTCCGTCCTCTGTTAACCATGTAGGTGCTTCCTGTGTTGTGTCATGAGGATAAACACTGCAGTTTTGGTTACTGAAGCCCCCCGATTCACTCGTGAAGACTGAGGAGAAGAATAAATTCAATACCTCTGCCATCTCCCCATCCTTTGTAACCAGATGTCCTTCCTCATTCTTTATGGGGCCAATATGGTCTGTCCTCCCTTTTTTACTGTTTACATACTTAAAGAATTTCTTGGGATTTTTTTGCTCTCCTCCGCTATGTGTCTTTCATGTTCTATCTTAGCCATCCTAATTGCACCCTTACATTTCTTATTGCATTCTTTATAAATTCTGAATGCTGTGGATGATCCCTCAACCTTGTATTTTTTGAAGGCCTTCTCCTTTGCTTTTATATGCATTTTTACATTGGCGTTAAGCCATCCAGGATGTTTGTTCGCTCTTTTAAATTTATTACTGTTGGATAGCAACATTGACAGAGATTAGCCAATGCTGTATGCGTGTTGTTAAAGATGAAAGAGATTGCAGAACAGAAAGAATTGGAGTGGTACAAAGATAGAACAGAATTAATAGCTAAGATAGAAGAAGTGAGTAAAGGTGTTTCTGAGGTAGCTGCGAATACAGATTCAAATGTTTGTGAATGTGATGAACTGAGGGATGAGATTGAACAACTGGTGATTGAGAATGGTTCGTTAGAACAGAGATTGGATGAATTGCGGACAAAAGCAGGCAGTTTATCAGGAAGAAACAGCGAGCTACAAGAACAGATGCAGAGGTGCAGCATGGACTGTGATATGAAGAGCAAACTTTTAGAGTCATTGCGAGTAAAGTTGTCAGAGATGGAAGAGTTGGTTATGTCTTTAGAAAGAAAGTTAGCAAATGCACACTCCCAGCTTCTTACTAAAGAGCAATGTATAGTATCGCTCAATGAGCATACAGGAACGTGCCAATTGGCCAATATCTGCACAGTCAATGAGGAGAAGGGCTGTGATGAAACACATTCTGCTATTGCACCCATAGCTTCGAAGCAGGATAACAGTTTGATTACAATCCAAGAGAGACTTACTTTGTGCCAGATTCTGGGTGAATTTAATGCCCTGGAATCACCAGTGAGTCTGTCCAATAAATTTGAGGCTCTAGTCCTTAAATTTTATTTGAGTAATGAGGATGCATGTTCTCTTCTGAGAGCATGGCTACCAGGACCTTTGGCAGGCCAGTTATTTGCACAGGTTAATGATAACTTAGCAGATGCAGAGGTGCAGAGGAAAGAGTTGCAGCGTATTGTGGACAGTCGTGATAATGGTATGAGTGATTTACAACGAATGAGATTTAGGAGAGGAGATGACCCAATTTTGTTCTGCAGTGAGTATCTTACATTGTATACGAAAGTGTTCAACTGTCCTGACTTATTGGAGGATGATACAAGTTTCATATACTCAATGGCCAATAAATGTTATGTAAGCTATCCCATTAGAATGGCTCTGAGGAATGCTAGATCCTACCAAAATTTTGTCAATATCCTGCGAGACTTCTGTCAAGAGTCCAGTGGTAGGGAATATGGGTCAAAGGCAGGTGTATCCGTAATAAGCAGAGGTACAGGAAGGCAGAGAGAGTTCAGATGTTCTAAATGGAATAGGCATGGACATAGATTTTGTAAAGCCCATAACATTGCTAGCATGGAGCAGGAAACCCCAGAATTACAGGGTGCACAGGCAGCCGTAACGGAGTTGTCCTCCAAACATGCAAAAGATGAATGTGCAATGGTGGAGGTACCCCCCACACATGCGCAGTGCTCAGCAAAAATAGAAGTGGAGCATGCAGAAAAAACAGATGCTCTTATTGCTGCAAGTGATGTTGTTATGACAGAAATCAATGGTGGAGATGTAAATAAAAGTGCGATAACTGTGCTTGAAAGTGATTCAGGAGTTGAAACTTCTGATGACTTCTCAAACGATGAAAGTGTAAAGTCTGCTTATTCCAAGCATAGTAAGAATTTCCAGCAATGTGAGTTTCCACGGTCGTATGCTCAAGGAAGGGCCTATACAGAGAGACCAGCCCTCAAATGTTTTTTGTGCAAAAGGGGGGGTCACATCGCTACGTATTGTTGGGCGGCGAATAATGGTAACAAAAGAAGATCGCAGTACCCCAAAACGACCCCAAGGCATTATGAAGTGTATTCTGCCCGATGGGGTAGCAACCCAAAGCATGGAGGCCATAGTAAGCAAACCCATTTCCCTTTAAAGCCCCAAATGCGGAGACAACAGACTGAAGATCGCCAATATGGACAACAGTTACGTAGAGTCAAAATGGAGGTAGCTGCATGGTTATTCAAATGTAGCACTGGGGAAAACAATGTTAGCAGCACTTAGTGAGCTGCATGGATGCTCCTTGCCATATTTTATTTATATACGACCCTCGCATCTAAACCTTATACATAGCAAATGTTCCCCTACATTGCAATTAATGGGAAAAGGCTTGGGGGACTCAAAAAGTCAATTGTCATGATATTTGTGTGTAATCACTGTCTTTGTGTTCCTTTTTCAGAGACCTTGGAAGAAGATAAAACTGGTTTGGATACTAATGTCTGTGTTTGTTTGCAGGTTCTTCAAAGAGAGAACAACAGTGGGCACATTTAGCAAAACAGGGATTAGGTTATGGTAAAGGCATAATCGATTATCAAATGGTACCATGAGCTCATTAATTAGTAATTGTTTGCAAACAATGAAAAAAAAAACAAGATAAACAATAGTCAGGCATTAAGGGTTTCAAGTGTTACAAGTGGAGTTACAAATGTTGTGATGAGGTACAGATGTTTTGTTTTTTTGTTTTTCCCATTAACTAATTGTCTTTCAGATGGAAATGAGCACTTACTCTTCTCAGGAGGAAAATCCATGGATGTCTTTAGTTAAAAGTTGAGTGTTTGTCATTGTCTTATGGTGGTTGTCTTGTCATGTTGTTTTTGTGTAATAATGGCCAGAATTTTAATTTTTTTCTTAAGTTTTTTAATTTTTTAAATATTTTTGGTATTTGTTTAGTCATCCATTTTATTTTTGTTTGTTCAGGTGGAGAAATTATTGTTTAGTCCACCTGAAAGGGGGGCAATTGGCCATTCCGTCAATTAGCAGCTGAATAGATGGTCATGGGATATGTCCTGCAGCTGAATACATTTTGTTGATTTAAGACAAGAGTTGTGGGTGGGAGGCCATTCTAGCTTCTAGAGTTCGTTTTTTTTTCTCTCTTTGTTTAATGTTCATTCAGGTGGAAAAAGTTACAAGGTGTACGCTTTGTCCACCTGAAAGGGGGGTTAGTGCATAGGTCTGAAAGTACAGATAATGCATTGTCTTTTTAATGCTTAAAATTTTGAATTTTGGGAAGCAACGTTCAAGTTCATGGTTTTTAAAATTTTTTGATCATACCAGGGGGATCCATTTTAGAGTGGGTTCAGCCTAAAGAGGTCTTGGTTGTTTTGATAGTATTCCTGGTTTCTGCAACCCTGACCAACCTAAGTTCCTGGTTCCAAGGAAGGAACTATAAGTAAACGTAGTAAGCGAGCAGATATTATGGATAAGAATTTGATTCTGCTCTTGTTTTTTTCACTTCCAGAGTCCTGGTGAAGCGTGATTGGAGAGGTCTCTGGAACAGGGATGACAGATGTTCATCTGGTTGGCAGTTTGACTGTGCCGCATCACACTGTAAATTTGTTCTGATAAACATCAGGAGAGAAGGGACAAACAAAAAGATTCAGTTTAATACTTGTTTTTGCTTATGGACAATTTAATCCTAATCCTGAATCTGAAGGACTGTGCCTATCAACGACACTTGTGAGACATTTTTGCCGGATTCACTCCTGATAAATACAAACGTGCTATTAATACATGTACGATGGGTTGGAGGTTGGGGAAGGAATATACACATCCAATCTGTCAGAACCTGAAATGTAAAATATGTTTTTTTTGTTGAAGAAAGGAATTGAAAGAAGAAAAGGTTTTTAATGTATGACATGTATTGACGTAACGAAAGTAATATGGTGCAGGTACCCAGGAGACTGGCGCTTATACATAATAAGGTGTCGGTTGGCCAGACTAGAGGTTGGCCAGGTGACACATCAATGGGGTGAAAATTTCCTTGTATGGGGAGATACGCCTGGCTGATGTCTCACCTGAGCGGTTGAAACCCGGCACAGGGAAGGCCAGTGAATACGCACAGGAGCATGCTCCCTTAGATACAGGGAGCAAAACACTGGCTACCAGGGTACAGTATGCCTTCACCACATGGCACTTCAATGTCTCGCAATGGTTGGTAAAATTCCATTACCCTATATGTGCTGAATAAACACTGAATCAAGTGCGGTCAGTATACCAGTGACTTGCTCCCAGAGATGTGCGGACACAGAAGGAGGTTCATGCAGGGCGCGTGTTTCTGAGGAGTAACCCGAAAGAGGAGGGATGTATTCAGCACTATATTGGGGGAATAGGAGCTGGGATGGGTGTTGTTAATGGGGTGGACGTCGGCCTCCTGAGGAACAAACTCGCAGCCATAGCTTCAGAGAATAAGCAGGGCTTTGTTACTCAGAGATTGGTGGCATCCTTAATAACATTCAACAAAGTCACACATATATACCCAGGTTAAAGTGGCTGAAGATTTTGTCAACCATGTTGAGAGGTTGGTAGAGAATGTGATGGTATGGGACGGGAATCTGTAATTGGCTCTTGCGTGCACGAAGTGGCAGGTGGAAGTGTCAACCAGCATTGAGCTGATTGTACAGTCTCCATATGAGGGACAGAGGCCTTATGAGTTAGCATCACCGCTCAGTAAGACTTTGCCAAACACGTCGCTTACACTGATCCAAAGTGGTGGGCGAATGCCTGGATGGGCCATACCAGTTTGGATTGTGAAAGGTGTTATGCTGTATGATCTCAAGTACAGAAGTGCAGACTCGGTCTGTATATTTGGTGGCATTAATGGGCTTACTGACTGGGGATTCTATCTTCTTGCGTTTGAGGCTAATTTTCCACATATGACCAAAGAAGCTGGAAGATGGAGGCAGGTTGATACTTCCCTTGGTCAGAAGCATGACCATGATATCCTTTGTATGCCAGGTCAATACATGGTGGTGAACAAAAAAATGTTGGGAAGATATTTCATTCTGTATTCGGGATGGAAGGATCATTGCTGGGAAGGAAGCACCTGGATATTATTTGGGACATACACGAGTTTGTTTCTTTGTCCTAAAGAATGCCGATGTAACGTTAGTCATGGAACTAGATGGTTCTTTGAACCTAACCATAGGTAGAGGTGCATGGTATACCCTGGGCATGGTCTTTGAAACCCAGGCACAGGGATGGAATTGTGTGGGTTTTGTCATTGTTACAGATTTATATGTGTTGTTAAACTTGATATTTATATAGAAGGGTCACAAAGTTATCTATGCAAGCTGGGGAACGAAGTGACGGTAGGGTCTCTGCGTACAAGTTAGAGACTTTGCTGCCAAGTCAGAGCCCTGCAATACCGCTGACATGCCCAAAATCTGATGGGTCATAGGTGTATATATATATATATATATATATTATGGTAATGGGTTGATTTATGTCATGGTATAGTGTGATAAAGGTATATTTTAAGCTAGTAATATGGGCAAAAGACCCTCCTCGAGACTCTATATCTGAAAGCTGGTTAAGATGCTGCTCTGGATGTGTGCTGGTGAATGATGAGTGTATGGACACCCCTTTCCTGTTTTATACCCCTTCATGAAGATGTTAGAAAGAAGAAGATACAGAATGGTGACATGGGAGCTGTCACGGAAGAATGATGTTGGTGTGTCACCCAGTAGCAAAGCGGCACGTGTTGGGAAACACAGCACGTTAGGACCGTTATGGACTGTTCCACAGGAGCTGGTTCTGAGGCCTATGTTGAGAGGCGCAACATGCGTTAAGACATTTATGGACTGTTCCATAGGGGCTGTTTCTGCACATGTTGAAAACACAACACGTTAAGACAGTTAAAGACTGTTCTATAAGTACTGGCTTGGAAACACATGTTGGGGAGGAAACAGTTATGGACTGTTCAATAGGAGCCGTGTCTGAAGAAGGGTGGTATGCGCCCTTTAGGCGCAAAGCGGCATATGTTGGATAGCAACATGGTTTAATATCTTACTTCTGGTATTTCACTTCCTGTTGGACACAGCCAGGTAGGAATGAAACACATCAAAGCTCTGTGATCAGAAGAACAATGCCTTGGCTCAAGCCCACCTGCTGTGACATGTGGGAATACAAGTTTCAAAGAGACGCTGGCCCTGCTGGACAATTTAGCATGCTTCCTGGAGAATGGGCAGACATTTGGGAGGGATACCTCCTCGGCAATGTGTATTGGATAAAGGCAAATGGGGGTGGCTATGAGTGGGCGTGTATGTTTGAATGAAAGGAACACATAGGCTTTTGATCTTTCTCTTTTGGCTACTGAGAAGCCTGCTGTAAGGTCATCCCTTTTGCTATCTTGGGACCTTGCCCTGACCGAGGGCTTGGGCCTATATTCCATGAGGCCCAGACCCCTTTTACATCCAGAACCCGCAGAGGAAACCATGTGTGATAAGTATCTTTGATATTTCATTGTTGTTATATGTCGTAGAGATGTGCTGTTAGTATAGTGTGTTCTGATTGTAAGCTATGTAACATTGTAATACTCTTTTAGTACTTTTATGATAGTTTCCTAACTCCTTGGGAAATAAAAATAAGATATTGTTTACTAGCAGCACCGTGTGTTTGGTTTCATAGCTAACCTGGTATTATTGTAATATTAACAATAGCATGTGCTCAGAGTTTATTAGACCAACTAATGATAGGGACTAGACAAGTTAATACGCAGATATAATATTAATAATTATATCGATTCTTACAATTACCCAATGGGATACATTGGCTAATGCCCTTATTTAATATGCTCTTAAAGCAAACCCATCTCTCCTCTGTATTCTTTGTTCCTAATATTTTATCCCAATTTATGCATTTTAGCAAGGTTTGTAGTTTAGGGAAGTTATCTCTTTTGAAATTCAGTGTCTTTGTGTTCCCTTCATGTCTCCTATTTGTGTGATTTATACTGAAACTAATTGACCTGTGATCGCTGTTACCTAAATTGTCCCGTATTTCCACATCTGTTATCAGGTCTGTATTGTTGGTAATCAGTAGATCTAGTAATGTTTTATTTCTAGTTGGTGCGTCTACCATCTGACCCATAAAATTGTCCTGCAAGACATTAAGGAACTGGCGAGCCTTAAATGAATGCGCGGTTCCCTCCGCCCAGTCTATGTCTGGATAATTAAAATCCCCCATTATGATAACACTTCCCATCCTTGCTGCTAATCCAATTTGTGATAGGAGATCCGTCTCCACTTCCTCCCTCAGGTTAGGGGGCCTATAGCATACTCCCAGTATTATTTTCCCCTTAGCTTCATCCCTTTGGAGCTCTACCCATAAAGATTCCACCTCCTCCCTAGCCCCCTCAGTGATGTCATCTCTCACATTCACTTGTACATTATTCTTGATATATAGGCATACCCCTCCCCCTTTTTTACCCTCTCTATCCTTGCGGTATAGGGTATACCCTTGAATGTTTGCCAGCCAATCATGAGAGCTGTTGAACCAGGTCTCTGAAATTCCCACAAAATCCAAATCCTCCTTGTACAACAGTATCTCTAGTTCACCCATCTTGTCCGCCAGGCTCCTGGCATTGGTGAACATGCCACATAGTTTAGACCGGTCGCATATTGTCCTCGTATTGGGTGTTTCAAGATTGCAACTTGGACTTGCTACTATATTGTTAATAAAAAGTTACTGTTTATTTTCTATGATTGGTGCCTGGAAAGTCCATTTTTCCCACTTTCTTTATTTAATTAATTGACGTTTAGGACATGGCACTGTGCTACCTTAGGCTCCCACAGTTCCATCCTGTGTTGGTGCTTTGCTAACTCTTTGATTCATGACTGTACATGTGCCTTCTTGAGGAGGGGGACTTGCTGTGTTTGGAGGAAGAAAAATGCTGACTCTGACGCTAAGAACACCATCCCTACAGTCAAACACGGAGGTGGAAACATCATGCTTCTGGGCTGTTTCTCTGCTTAAGGTACAAACCGACTTTGCCGCATTGAGGGACCGATGGATGGGGCCATCTATTGTAAAATCTTGGACGAGAACCTTCTTCCCTCAGCCAGAACACAGAAGATGGGTCATGGATAGGTCTTTCAGCATGACAATGACCCAAAACATACCACCAAGGCAACAAAGGAATGGCTCAGGAAGAAGCACATTAAGGTCATGGAGTGACCTAGTGAGTCTCCAGACCATAATCGTATAGAAAATGTATGGAAGGAGCTGAAACTTTGAGTTGCCAAGTGACAGCCAAGAAACCTTAAGGATTTAGAGAAGATCTGTAAAAAAGAGTAACTCTGGACTAACATCTCTCCTGAGATGTGTGCAAACCTGGTCACTAACTACAAGGAATGTCTTACCTCTGTGCTTGCCAACAAGGGTTTTTCCACCAAGTACTGAGTCATATTTTGTATTACAGGTATTACAGAGGCCACCAAGTAACCCAACATTAGTGGCTGTCAGATGTGTGAAGTGCATAGTGCTATAGTGTCAGATATATGTGTGTATATATATGTGTATATATATATATATATATATATATATATATATATATATATATATATATATATATATATATATATATATATATATATATATATATATATATATACTCGGTATCTCACAAAAGTGAGTACACCCCTCACATTTTTGTAAATATTTTATTCTATCTTTTCATGTGACAACACTGAAGAAATGACACTTTGCTACAATGTAAAGTAGTGATTGTACAGGTTGTATAACAGTGCCAATTTGCTGTCCCCTCAAAATAACTCAACACACAGCCATTAATGTCTAAACCGCTGGCAACAAAAGTGAGTACACCCCTAAGTGAAAATGTCCAAATCGGGCCCAATTAGCCATTTTCCCTCCCTGGTGTCATGTGACTCACTAGTGTTACAAGGTCTCAGGTGTGAATGGGGAGCAGGTGTGTTAAATTTGGTGTTATCGCTCTCACTCTCTCATACTGGTCACTGGAAGTTCAACATGGCACCTCATGGTAAAGAACTCTGAGGATCTTAAAAATAGGATTTTTATAACAGCTTACCTGTAAAATCCTGTAAAATCCTTTTCTTTTGAAGTACATTACGAGACACAGAGCCATAGTGTTTTGTAATGCCGGCAAAAACTAAATTCAAGTCCCAAGGGTTCAGGGATGACCTAACCGGGGATTAAGCCGTGTTACCCACTGAATAAAGTTACGAACCAAAGAAAGTGAAGCAAGTGGTCTTTGAAATAACAACTATAAGGCCGACACCTGTCCTTAGAAAGCACTCAAGGCCAGCTTTATTTCTCACCCCATCTGCAGAAATCAAGGATTCTACCTTTGACCTATCTCCTGGGGTGCAACCCCTGGTTTCACACCAGGAGACATATGCTTCCCAGACTCCATAATATATAATTATGGAGGCCGGCTCCCTTGCATTAATCAAGATAGAAACCACTGAACCTGACAGCCCATGTTTCTTCAGAGTGTGGGTCTTAATAGCCAAACCGTTAAATTTAGCGTTTGTAAAGTAGGATGGAATACTGGACCTTGCGAAAGATGGTCTGGCCGTGGCGGTAGGGTCTATGGGTTCCCTACTGTCATCTTTATGATCCCTGCATACCAAGATTTCCTGGGCCCTGCTGGAGGCCACAAGAATCACCAACTTCCCTTCCTGCTTGATCCTGCGAAGAAGTCGTGTACGCAGGCAAAATAGGAGGGAATGCATAAATCAATGAGAACCGATTCCACGGGAATAACAAGGCATCTGTTCCACATGCTAGCGGATCCTTTGTTTTTGAC
The DNA here is from genome assembly GCA_037952925.1 of Lithobates clamitans. Classification (NCBI taxonomy): domain Eukaryota; kingdom Metazoa; phylum Chordata; class Amphibia; order Anura; family Ranidae; genus Lithobates; species Lithobates clamitans. The sequence continues at coordinate 17,214,637 of JBBGZY010000251.1, read as the reverse complement.
ACAAAGTTGTCAATTTCTTTGTTGAACCTGGACGTAAACAGATCTATGTCTGGGATCCCCCATCTTTGACATATTGACAGGAAGATATTGGGGTGAAGGAACCATTTTCCCGGGAACAACTGCTGGCGACTCAAGTAGTCCGCCTGCCAATTTTCTATTCCTAGAATGAAGACCGCCGATAGGCAAAGTACATTGTTTTCTGCCCAAGATAGGATATGATTCACCTTTCTCTGGGCCGCACAACTTCTTGTGCCCCCTTGGTGATTAATATAGGCCATTGCTGTGGCATAGTTGGATGGAATCCTGACAGGAAACACCGTAAACTGAACGTTCAGGCCCTTAGAACCAAGTGCTCTGCCTGAATTTCAAGAATGATAATGGGCAAGGTCATTTCTGATCTGGGCCACTTCCGTGGTAACTGAAGGAAGGATTTTCCCCTTTGCAGATTTTTGGATATTAACCACAAACTGAGGCTCTGGCGTACCCAGCCTACAGTACCTGGTATTTCCAGGTGGTCCATCCGGGTGCTAACCAGGCCCGACCCTGCTTAGCCTCCAAGATCAGACGAGATCGGGCGCTTTCAGGGTGATGTGGCCGTAGGCTTTGGAGTCAGACACATTGGAAATCTAGAGCTTGAACCCTTTGTTCCAAGCTGATAGGATAATGTTTTGCTGCAGTCTCGAATGAAACTGAGCATAAGGAATGGCCTCAAATGAAGCCACCATCTTTCCCAACAACCTCATACAAAGTTAAATAGAAGAATTCATCTTGCTTCGACCACCTAAATCAGTTCCTTTATAGCGCTGATCTTTGCCTGGGGCAAGAATACCCTTTTCTGGGTGTACCTATGATCAAACCCAAGTATCTTAGCCCTTTTCATGGTTTTAAAGAAGATTTCTCCTAGGCTGAGAAACGACCTAGATAATCCAGGTAGTTGAATGTGGTGACCATACTTTGGTCTAAGCGGGCTACTGTCTGGACTATCAAGAACAGATCGTCCAGGTAAACCATAATCGTTATACCTTGGGCCCTTAATCTGGCTAGAAGAGGGGCCAGAACCTTTGTAAACATTCAAGGTGCATTAGCTAGACCAGAAAGCAGAGCTACACACTGAAAATGAAGATTTTTCACCTTGAAAAGTAGATATTACTAGTGAGCGAGGAAATAGGCATACGGAGGTATGCATCTTTGATGTTGATTGACGCCAGAAGTTCTCCCCCTTGTAGGATGGAGATAACTGATTGGATTGACTCCATGCTAAAAAAGAGTGGTTATATTCAGAAATTGAATTTAGATTTTTGAGATCCAGAATGTCCATTTGGATTTAACCAAACCCCAACCTCTGTTACATGGGGGCCACCATGATCACTTTTTGCCAAAAGATGGTCCAATGCTTGAGAGAAAGACTTCTTTTTCTCTGAATCCTTAGAAATATTTGATCTGAGTAAACGAGGAGACGGGAACTCTTGGAACTCCAGTTTGTACCTTGGAGCTATTGAGGAAGTCCCCCATTCGTCTTGACACTCTTCCTGCCAGATCCTTGAGAACTGCAAAAGAATTCTCCCCAGTGAAGGCGCCTCCTCATAAGGAGGCTTCAGTATCTTGTAGGTTTCCTCCTCCAAGACCTCTTTTGTCCCTGGGGTTAACCCTGAGGATTACCTTTTGAACCTGACAGCGGAAACCGTTGTGACTGCCTGGAGGCTGATGCCCCTGGCACAGAAGAAGGAGGTTTAAAAACAAAAATAGATTCACTCCTTTTCTTAAATGGCAAAAGGGGGTACTTTTTCCACCAGAATTTCTTTGGATGTATTAACCAAAACATCCCCAAATAGCTGTTTTACCGCAAAAGGAAGACTAGTCAGGAGCTTCTGCATGGTGCTTAGTGAAGGGCGCAAGGCCTAAAGGATACAATCTCTCAAAGCAACTATTGCAAACATAAAGCTGCCAGATCCTGGGCCTGCTGAGCAGGATAACCTTGAACACCTGTTTAAACTGGTCTCTCAACGATTAAGCAATTACTGTCAGTGCAGGCTGAGACATTCAATCTGCCAGAGAAAAAGGTGTTTTTTTCTTATTTTGTTTTTTAAAAAGGAATTCCAACTTTTTATCCATTGGATCCCTAAGCATTTGAGCATTGTCTGCTGGACAAGTCAAACTATTATTCACAGAGGATATAACAGCATTAATTGCTGGTATACCCTACTTAGTGAAATTCCTCCACCATAGGATAAAGTGTGAAAACTTTTTAGGAGGGAAAATAATGTTTACCTGGGTGATCCTCTCAGATACAAAAAAGCTTTTCCAACAATGAATGGACAGAAAAAGGCATGTATAGCTTGAGGAGGCTTTAACGAACCCAAACACTCAGTTAAGGGTACATAAATGTGGAGTGGACCATTCAGCAAGAAATTGCACCATTAATCTTAAGATTGAAACAGCTGATACTCCCACATTTGACACCTCAGAAGAGGAGTCATCAGCCTCACCACGGTCCCCTGAGGGAATTCGTCTTCTTCCGCCCCTAGTTCTTCAGTTTGAGGGTCCTGGGCAATGGAAGAGAACCTGTCACATTTTGACCCATACTGGGATGCGATTAAAGTCGCTAAACTTTTTTTTTTTAAACCTATCATGGCTGAGGAAAAAAGATCTTTTTAGTAAAATAAACAGAGGCTGCAGTGTTGAAAACAGTTGCAAACATTTCATGGCCCTGATGCTCACTCTGACCAGCCACTGGTGAGGATGCCATTTGTAGAAATGAGTAGGCTTTCCAGAGCTTGAGGGAGACCCTTTTTAGCTCTTTTTTTCTGACCTTAGCCCGATGCACAAAGCATTTCTTCTGGTAGAGGTACTACTAGAAGAAATTGCATCCACTGCTTGAGCAATAGTCCAGCCCCTGCTATTAATGCTCAGCCTGATACAAATAGTAAATGTGTCAAATACAAAATGCCTGTGTCACCAAAACGTCTTTCATGCTCCTCTTTGCTCTTATGTCTCTCTGACAATTTTGCAGCCAGCACAAATGGAGTTTTCTTCTGTAAGTAGTATATAGGGCTGGGGTCCAGGGCGCACTAGTAGCTAGGGCAGTGTGCAGAGGTCAGGAGGATGTAGGGTAGCGTACAGAGGTCAGTAGGATGTAGGGCAGCGTACAGAGGTCAGTAGGATGGAGGGCAGCGTACAGAGGTCAGTAGGATGGAGGGCAGTGTACAGAAGTCAGTAGGATGGAGGGCAGTGTACAGAAGTCAGTAGGATGGAGGGCAGTGTACAGAAGTCAGTAGGATGTAGAGTAGTGTACAGAGGTCAAAAGGACGTAGGGCAGTGTGCAGGGGTCAGTAGGATGTAGGGCAGCGTACAAGGGTCAGTAGGATGTAGGGCAGCGTACAGAGGTCAGTAGGATGGAGGGCAGCGTACAGAGGTCAGTAGGATGTGGGGCAGTGTACAGAGGTCAGTAGGATGTAGAGTAGTGTACAGAGGTCAGTAGGACGTAGGGCAGTGTGCAGGGGTCAGTAGGATGTAGGGCAGTGTACAAGGGTCAGTAGGATGTAGGGCAGCGTACAGAGGTCAGTAGGATGTAGGGCAGTGTATAAGGGTCAGTAGGATGTAGGGCAGCGTACAGAGGTCTGTAGGATGTAGGGCAGCGTACAGAGGTCAGTAGGATGTAGAGCAGTGTACAGAGGTCAGTAGGACGTAGGGCAGTGTGCAGGGGTCAATAGGATGTAGGGCAGTGTACAAGGGTCAGTAGGATGTAGGGCAGCGTACAGAGGTCAGTAGGATGTAGGGCAGTGTACAGAGGTCAGTAGGATGTAGAGTAGTGTACAGAGGTCAGTAGGATGTAGAGTAGTGTACAGAGGTCAGTAGGATGTAGAGTAGTGTACAGAGATCAGTAGGATGTAGGGCAGCGTACAGAGGTCAGTAGGATGTAGGGCAGCGTACAGAGGTCAGTAGGATGTAGGGCAGCGTACAGAGGTCAGTAGGATGTAGGGCAGTGTACAGAGGTCAGTAGGATGTCCTGCAAAGGGCAACAAGTATGAACTTCCCTTTTCACACATATTACAAACATTACGGTTATTATTTTATGATTTTTGCTCAAATACTGAGATATTCACAATACTTTCTTATATATAGACCTCTAAGTTAATACAGATTGCAGTTATAGTGCTGGATATATAATTACTTAACAATTTAATTTTATTTCTTTTTTTCACTCTTTTTTGCATTGCAGTGCTGTTGAATTTCTTAAGTTTCTTTGCAGTTTCTTCCTGTATACATGCATACACTCTATCAATGGCTGTATTGTGTTTCTGAAGGCAAGTTTCCTTATGGTGACAGCAGTGGACCATGCTTGCACAGTGAGCATTGGCATGGCTGATTATGGTCACCACTGGAAGTGCACATGTCAGGAGGACAGCGCATCAGAACAACTGGCAGACAGGAGCAAGGACCTTAACTGCAGGATCAACAGATATTATGTTAATAAAAGCTGCAGATTTAACAATATTCAAAACGACTTTTGAAATGAAATATATAAGAGTGGCCAATACGGCAATTGTATTTATACAGTGTAATCCAGGGCACTGCAGAAACATACACAAGTCACTGTAGGAAGACAAAATGGATGCAGCCAGGATTTTGCTTAATAATTATTAAGCCTGTTTATTTGTAAAGAGCATTGATAGGAGAAATACAATGATGCTGAAGCCACATATATATTTATCTTATCGTACTCTACAAAAAATATGAATTTTTTTTTACACTGCAGGTATTTAAAGAATTCATCTTATATACAGTGCCTTGAAAAAGTATTCATACCCCTTGAAATTGTCTACATTTTGTCACGTTACAACCAAAAACGTAAATTTTTTTGGGGGGGGATTCTATGTGATAGGCCAACACAAAGTGGCACATAATTGTAAAAAATTTTTTTTTACAAATAAATATGTGAAAAGTGTGGTGTGCATTTGTATTCAGCCCCCTTTACTCTGATACCCCTAACTAAAATCTAGTGGAGCCAACTGCCTTCAGAAGTCACCTACTATAATTAGTAACTAGAGTCCACCTGTGTATAATTCAATCTCAGTATAAATACAGCTGTTCTGTGAACCCCCTCAGAGGTTTGTTAGAGAACCTTAGTTAACAAACAGCATCATGAACGCCAAGAAACACACCAGACAGGTCAGGGATAAAATTGTGGAGTTTAAGGTTTAAAGCAGGGTTAGGTTATAAAAACATATCACAGGCTTTGAACATCTCAGTAGCACTGTTCAATCCATCATCCGAAAATGGAAAGAGTATGGCGCAACTGCAAACCTACCAAGACATGGCCATCCACCTAAACTGAGAGGCCAGGAAAGCAGACAGCCTGTGGTTCTCAATAAACTGTGAGGCCGCTGAAGAGTGCTTCCATAATTCATTCACAAGCCCCGCAGCTTTCAAACAGACAGCCCGTAAAGAGTTACAGGCTGAAAGTTGTAGGGGTTGTCTGCAGGAGCCTGACATTGCACCAGGCTATGTTCCACTGATCACAGGTGCAATGCTCTGCAGGCCCCTTTGGGGGAGGGGGTTAATAAAAAATACTTTTTTTTAGCAAAAGGTGAACTTATCCTTTAAGAGACTGGAAGGTCTCTTATACAAAGTCTCTCTAAATACCATGTAAAGATTATAAAATATAAATACCTTTTCTGTCACGAGGTTCCAGTTTACTTTCCAGAAATATATAGAAAAGAAGAAAACAATACAAGCAAACCCAGCAATCATTCCAATCCAAAAACCTGTTAAAGCAAATATTAACCTTTACTTTCATAATTTAAAAAAGGAAATTTCCAGTTATATTTATGAATACATAACATACGTAATAGACAAAATATACCAATACAACATGCGTAACCTCTTCATTTGGACTACAACAAGTAAATCCCACATTTTCACAGTCCATTAAATGTCCATTTATCTTGTGCATTGTGATAAATGATCCATCAACCATAGATTTCATTTTTATGAGCATGTTTCACTTGGAAATGATTAATCAACACAGACGAAAAAGGCTGATTTGGTTGGATTCTGATGCATTTTTCAGCAAGACCAATTTAGTCCTTTTAAGTGAAAACAATAATTTACTGATTAAAATGATCATTTGTGCAATCAATTTTTGAAGGACATTATGGGGTTTATTTACTAAAACTAGAAATTAGTCACATTTCTGCATAGAAACCAGCTTCTAACCTCAGCTTGTATAATTAAGCTTTGGCAATAAAACCTGGAAGCTGATTGTTTCTATGCAGAATTGTGACTAATTTTGCACTCTAGCTTTAGTAAATAAACCCCTATGTGTATCCAATTAATGCTGTAAGGCACATTCTGTTGATGCCTCGTTTAGGAAAAGTACTGCATGTCCCGAATCATGCATGATTTCCTCTCTTTGAAGTTAGAGATACTATTGTACAAGGAGGATTTGGATTTTGTGGGAATTTCAGAGACCTGGTTCAACAGCTCTCATGATTGGGGGGTATGCCTATATATCAAGAATAATGTACAAGCGAATGTGAGAGATGACATCACTGAGGGAGCTAGAGAGGAGGTGGAATCCTTATGGGTAGAGCTCCAAAGGGATGAAGCTAAGGGGAAAATAATACTGGGAGTATGCTATAGGCCCCCTAACCTGAAGGAGGAAGTGGAGATGGATCTCCTATCACAAATTGGATTAGCAGCAAGGATGGGAAGTGTTGTCATAATGGGGGATTTTAATTATCCAGACATAGACTGGGCGGAGGGAACCGCGCATTCATTTAAGGCTCGCCAGTTCCTTAATGTCTTGCAGGACAATTTTATGGGTCAGATGGTAGACGCACCAACTAGAAATAAAACATTACTGGATCTACTGATTACCAACAATACAGACCTGATCACAGATGTGGAAATACGGGGCAATTTAGGTAACAGCGATCACAGGTCAATTAGTTTCAGTATAAATCACACAAATAGGAAACATAAAGGGAATACAAAGACACTGAATTTCAAAAGAACCAACTTCCCTAAACTACAAACCTTGCTAAAAGGCATAAATTGGGATAAATTATTAGGAACAAAGAATACGGAGGAGAGATGGGTTTGTTTTAAGAGCATATTAAATAAGGGCATTAGCCAATGTATCCCATTGGGTAATACATTTAAAAGAGCGAACAAAAATCCTGGATGGCTTAACTCCAATGTAAAAATGCATATAAAAGCAAAGGAGAAGGCCTTCAAAAAATACAAGGTTGAGGGATCATCCTCAGCATTCAGACTTTATAAAGAATGCAATAAGAAATGTAAGGGTGCAATTAGGACGGCTAACATAGAACATGAAAGACACATAGCGGAGGAGAGCAAAAAAAAATCCCAAGAAATTCTTTAAGTATGTAAACAGTAAAAAAGGGAGGACAGACCATATTGGCCCCATAAAGAATGAGGAAGGACATCTGGTTACAAAGGATAGGGAGATGGCAAAGGTATTGAATTTATTCTTCTCCTCAGTCTTCACGAGTGAATCGGGGGGCTTCAGTAACCAAAACTACAGTGTTTATCCTCATGACACAACACAGGAAGCACCTACATGGTTAACAGAGGACGGAATTAAAATTAGACTTGAGAAACTTAACATTAACACCGGGAAGAGATGGCTTGCATCCGAGGGTACTTAGGGAACTCAGTCAGGTGATTGCCAGACCGTTGTTCCTAATTTTTACAGGCAGTCTATTGACTGGAATGGTACCAGCTGATTGGAGAAAAGCCAATGTAGCACCAATATTTAAAAAGGGCCCAAAAAACATCCCTGGGAATTACAGACCAGTTAGCCTAACATCAATAGTATGTAAAATCTTGGAGGGGATGATAAGGGACTATATACAAGATTTTAGTAATAAGAACGATATCATTAGCAGTAATCAGCATGGATTCATGAAGAATCGTTCTTGCCAAACCAATCTATTAACCTTCTATGAGGAGGTGAGTTGCCATCTAGATAAAGGAAGGCCCGTAGACGTGGTGTATCTGGATTTTGCAAAAGCATTTGACACAGTTCCCCATAAACGTTTACTGTACAAAATAGGGTCCGTTGACATGGACCATAGGGTGAGTACCTGGATTGAAAACTGGCTACAAGGGCGTGTTCAGAGGGTGGTGATAAATGGGGAGTACTCAGAATGGTCAGGGGTGGGTAGTGGGGTTCCCCAGGGTTCTGTGCTGGGACCAATCCTATTTAATTTGTTTATAAACGATCTGGAGGATAGGATAAACAGTTCAATCTCTGTATTTGCAGATGATACTAAGCTAAGCAGGGCAATAACTTCCCCACAGGATGTGGAAACCTTGCAAAAAGACCTGAACAAATTAATGGGGTGGGCGACAACATGGCAAATGAGGTTCAATGTAGAAAAATGTAAAATAATGCATTTGGGTGGCAAAAATATGAATGCAATCTATACACTGGGGAGAGAACCTCTGGGGGAATCTAGGATGGAAAAGGACCTGGGGGTCCTAGTAGATGAAAGGCTCAGCAATGGCATGCAATGCCAAGCTGCTGCTAATAAGGCAAACAGAATATTGGCATGTATTAAAAGGGGGATCAACTCCAGAGATAAAACGATAATTCTCCCACTCTACAAGACTCTGGTCCGGCCGCACCTGGAGTATGCTGTCCAGTTCTGGGCACCAGTCCTCAGGAAGGATGTACTGGAAATGGAGCGAGTACAAAGAAGGGCAACAAAGCTAATAAAGGGGCTGGAGGATCTTAGTTATGAGGAAAGGTTGCGAGCGTTGAACTTATTCTCTCTGGAGAAGAGACGCTTGAGAGGGGATATGATTTCAAATTACAAATACTGTACTGGTGACCCCACAATAGGGATAAAACTTTTTCGCAGAAGAGAGTTTAATAAGACTCGGGGCCACTCATTACAATTAGAAGAAAAGAGGTTTAACCTTAAACTACGTAGAGGGTTCTTTACTGTAAGAGCAGTAAGGATGTGGAATTCCCTTCCACAGGCGGTGGTCTCAGCAGGGAGCATTGATAGCTTCAAAAAACTATTAGATAATCACCTGAATGACCGCAACATACAGGGATATGTAAGGTAATACTGACACATAATCACACACATAGGTTGGACTTGATGGATGTGTGTCTTTTTTCAACCTCACCTACTATGTAACTATGTAAGTTAACCATGCTGTTCTTACACTACATCTAAATTCTTGACCAACTCTTGGCTGGAAATAAACTTCAGAATTCCTATTGTCAATGTTGGATTCACACTTTTATAGCTGTAAATGAGTCTTTCTTGAAGCCAATATGCTATCCAAGACACTTGATTAGTTTCTTTGAATCTGAGAGCTATGGAACCTCTCTCAGCTATTTCTGGGTGAGAAATGCTATGTAAAATGTTTGCTTTAGAAGGCTGTAGAGAAGAGATCATTGCAGATAAACAGGTACAACTTATGTAGACAGATTTGCTATAACTCTGTATATCACCTGAGGCTAGTCACTTCACTGGGTATATGCAAGGGTTTACAGTAAAACCTTGGATTGCAAACATAATTCGTTCCTGAAGCATGCTTGTAATCCAAAGCACTTGTATATAAAAGCGAATTTCCCCATAAGAAATAATGGGAATTCAAATGATTCATTCCACAACCATTTATTCATAAGTCCTTCAGTTTATAGTCCATATAAAAAGATTTCAGCAATGTGGAACCATAAAATGTCCATCCACAAATGGCAGCCTCCACAAGGGGATTAGAAGCAAAATCCAGCAGGATCTACAGGATATAAAAGAGAAGAGAGGCGCCTCTAAGTGTAGCAATATGGTTACATTTAATGAAGGTACAACATTTAGCAACTCACATGGTCGATGATTAAAAAAGGCACATCTAAGTATGCAGACATCCGGGTTAAAGGTGTCTACATAAACCATCCTCTGCACCGCCGGCTCTCACCGCTGTCAGTCTGCAATCATGAGCAGGAAGACTACCCTGCAGTAGAGCGCTCTGAAAGCGAGGCTTGAACCACTCGTGGAGTGCAGCATGGAAGGAACAATGTCGATGGTGTGGAGGAGGATGGTCTATGTAGACATCTTTACCCTGGATGTCTGCATACTTAGATGTGTCAATCATGTAAGTTTTCTAAATGTTGTACCTTCATTAAATGTAACCATATTGCTACACTTAGAGGCGCCTCTCTTCTCTTTTATACTTAGTTGTGACATGACGCTACTCTTATATCAAGACATTGCTTGTATATCAAGTCAAAATGTATTTAAACATTTTGCTTGTCTTGCAAAACACTCTGAAAATAAGCTACTCTCAAACCCAGGTTTTACTGTACAATGAATTTAATAAGGATACTCATTTATTGTTGTTGGTCTGTATCCTCACACTGCCATTCTACATTTACCAGGGAGTGACTTTAAATGTTTTGTTATGATCAGTAAAACCAAATGTTATCAAAAGAACATGAGCAATACCAGTTTACAGTTTCAAGTCACTTAAATAACGCTGCAACTTACAGTAAAATGGTAATAGAATTAATAAAATGACTCTTTAATTACCTTTTATACCTAGTTTCAATGGAAACATGATGGGTACACCAACTGTAAAACTGAGGCAGTAACCTACAGTAAGTGCCAATGCCCCAATCTCTGGCTTCCCAATGCCTCTAAGCAGTCCATTGAAAACACCCTGTACAAAAGAGAACATACAGAATTGAAGGAATGCTATATCAGAGAATATATATTATACATTATGGTTTATGCAGTGACCATAAAATACATATACAAGTGGCACATTTAATACAATACACACACTGTTTCATTTACACTGTCCCTTCTATTTCTGTATGTGGACAATGGCACTGTAGTTATTTTAATTGAAAAAAAACATCTAAGTACCTTTTTAATACTTGATATACAGCTGTCACACGACCCAACTATTTCCCAGCCTGTCTGCTGGGAAAAAAAAGCAGGAGGAGCTTCTAGTCCTCTGCTGCTGGTCACATGTTAAAAAAAAATAGCCTTTAGTCCTGGTTTACAATGATGCTACTTTGAATGTGAACTAGGGCTTAGAAAGTAACAATAATTAATATCAATAAACTGTTATAAATTGTCATACAAATATATATTTGGAATTAAATCTTTATCATTTTGTGGAAATAACATGGTGTGAGCGGATTTCTGCCAGTCACAGGCTGCCACACCCTTGATGAAGTCACCATTAATCAACATGTAATATCCCGCCTCCAGCTGGTTAGTGGGCATGGAGGAGTAGGGAGGGAGTAGGCTGTCATTTACCACTGTGTATACACTCACATGCACATGTGTGACTCCATAGTCACATGGGCTGCTCAGATAGGGAGGAAATGCTCAGGATAGAAACTCACTGAAAACTGAGCATGTGCAAAGTTGCCCCCACAGCTACAAAATCCCTACCTGAATTGGGGACATGAACAGAAGGGGGGATAGAGAGCAGCAGGATCAACCATTTTTTTTTTGCAGAATACAGAAAACTAATCTCATAGTAACTGAGCAAGTTGGAACACCATGTAATACACCATTTATTCATAGTTTTTTTATGATGTGGGTTTAGTGACACTTTAATGGTAACTTCTGATTAGTAATGACTGCTCTTCCTCCGTAGCATTGCAATAATCATTAAAGGAATTAAAAGAATTACATAGAGTGTGTCACGACCACAGCAAAACATCTGCATTTCCCTGTAGTCTAATACAGCGGTGGTCAACCAGTGGTCTGTGGACCCCTGATCATCCAGAGATAATGTTGTTAGTCCCCAGGGGTTCTGCTGCAAATCAACATCATGGCAGATGTATACCGCGTATACCGCTGTTGTTTCCAGTGTTGTTCTCAATGAGAGCTGACAGTCAATACTCAATACCTTCTCTGTAGTTCCAGCTCCTGTGAACTCAGAGGAAAGCACCAGGAGTGGTGCAGAGAGGGGGAGGTGAAGAAGGAGGGGACTTCCAATGGCAGCGCTGATCACAGACTGTAGGAGAGAGCACTGAGCTCAAGCACATGGCTGGATAAGGAGGTGAGATCCAATGATGAGTCTGAGTAAGGCAGCAGTGTGATGCAGAGTGCGGGGGCCACAGGGTGGCAGGGAGCCAAAGCATTGTGTGTATAAGGCAGCAGTGTGATCCAGGGGGAGAGGGGCAGAGAGCCGGAGCATTGTATGTATAAGGCATGTAAAATTCACGTTAGTGGTCCGTGGGATTCAAAATTGTGAGTTTAGTGGTCCATGAGGTTAGAAAGTTTGGCGACTACTAGTCTAATAAAGCTTCCTAAAAACGTACTGTATATGTTATGTCAACATACTCAGATAAGTAAGACACCCAGCATGAGAGGAGGAAACAGCAAAGCATGAACTTTGACTCAAAACATAGTAGGTATCAGTATATACTGTAACCTGGGGGACAGGTGGCAGGTACAAAGCTCCCTGGGATGAGCAGTCTTTCAGGCACAGATACCAAATCCAGTGAAGTAGTGACAAACAGTGTGGTGTTTATTTGTGATATATACAAGTCTATATACAGGTGCTGTACAGTGTTCCAAAAAAAAACAAATAGGAACAAAAATAGCCAAAACAAAACCTAGCCGTGTCTCGGCACTAACTAAACAATATTTACAGATCCTAACTACCAGGCTGAGCAAGCCTACAGCTTGTCAGCTTCCACATACCTTTTTGCTCTCCTACACAGAAGTAGTCTGAGTATCCCAGGCCAAGAGCAAAGGCTGTCTTGCTCAGGTGAGCTTAAATTAGCCTGGGGGAGAGGACCAAGACCTGAACTGGACCATGGATCAGAGATCCCTGAACCTGTATGAGAGGAGCCTGGGAGATGTATAAACCCCGAACAGGACTTTTCCTGGCTCTCTCTGGGACGCTCTGCTACAATACATATACACAGACATATACAGTAGAGATATAGAATAGGTCCCATCTGAACTGAACCTCTCTGCATTCTCTCTCCTCTTCTTCCCAAATTAGTCCCCAACTACTCATTTTCTTCTTTCAGTTTTTTTACTAAAAGCTACCCCCAACAGTGTCATAAACTGTTCCCTCAAGAACCTTGAAATTGCTGCCCTATCAGGGTTGCTGGTATGTCTTAACAGCTTAATACCTTTGTATATACCCTATCTATGGTATTTTTACTCTATGTTTCGGATTGTTCTTTATTTCACTTTTTTTTATGTCATTCTTTGGATATCATTTATATGATGTACACTGTTACATGATTGTATGATTTTGTTTTATTTTATTTTATTTTACCTTCTTCAAAAAAAAATAATAAAAAAGTTTGTAAACAAAAGAAATTGCTGCCCTAAATAAACTGAACAGAGTTGTGTGTGTGTTTTTTTTAAATAGCATCCAAGGAAGGACCATACAAATATTCTTGCAGTAAATACACAACAGAATGATCAGTTCAACATCATCAATTTTACAGCAGTATACAGTATGTTACATACAGTTAGGTCCATATATATTTGGACACAGGCACAATTTTACTTTTTCAGGTATTTACCAAAATATATTCAAGCTTTAGTTATATAATGGATATGGACTGAAAGTGCACACTCTCAGGTTTAATTTGAGGGTATGTATATCCAAATCAGAGGAAGGGTTTAAGAATTACAGCTCTTAAGAATAACCCCCCCACACACACACCTTTTTCAAGGGAGCAAAAGTAATTGGACAATTGAATCAAAAGCTGTTTCATGGCCAGGTGTGGGCTAATCCTTCATTATTTCATCATCAATTAAGCAGGTAAAAGTACTGAAGTTGATTCTAAGTGTGGTATTTGCATTTGGAATCTATTGCTGCTGTGAACCTACATCATGTGTCCAAAGGAGCTGTCCATGCAAGTGAAACAGGCCATTGTAAGGCTTCAAAAATAAAACATCCATCAGAGAGATAGCAGCAACATTAGGAGTGCCAAATCAACAGTTTGGTACATTCTGAGGAAAGAAGAACGCACTGGCGAGCTGAGCAACATGAAAAGGTCTGGACTCTCTATAGTAAAGAAAAACCCATTCACAACATCCAGGAGGTGGGCGTATCATTGTCAAAAATCTATAATCAAGAGAAGACTTCACGAGAGCAAATACAAAGGGTTCACCACAAGATGCAAACCATTCATAAGCCTGAAGAATAGGAACACCAGATTAGACTTTGCCAAAACATATAAAAAAAAGTCAGATCAGTTCTGGAAAAGCATTCTTTGGATGGATGAAACTAAGATGAATCTGTACCAGAACAACGGGAAGAAAAAAGCGTGGAGAAGGCTTGAAACAGCTCATGATCCAAAGCACACATCGTCTGTAAAACATGGTGGAGGCAGTGTGATGGCATGGGCATGCTTGTCTTCCAGTGGCACTGGGTCATTGATGTTTATTGATGATGTGACAGAAGACAGAAGCAGCTGGATGAATTCTGCAGTGTTTAGAGATATACTGTCAGCCCAGATTTAGCCAAATGCAGCAAAGTTGATTGGACGGTGCTTCACGGTACAGATGGGCAATGATCCAAAACACACTGCAAAAGCAACACATGGGCTTTTGAAGGAAAAGAAGTGGAATATTCTGCAATGGCCGAGTTAACCACTTACGGACCACCTGCCACAGTTTTACGTTGGCAGTTTGAAGGAGGATATCGTTGTTATGGCAGCAGCTAGCTGCCATAACCCCGGTATCCTCTTCTTCAGCGGGCGGTCCACTACAAGATAAAAGTGGTCTCTATGGCGGATTCGCCGCAAGATCACTTTTATCGGCGGTGGGAGAGGGGCCCCCCTCCCGCCACGATCCGGTGCCCTCTGCCGCTTACCGGAGCCGTCGGCAGTGGCGGTGGCAATCGGGTCTTGTCTCCTGCTTGGTATGGAGATGAGTGAGGGGAAGATGGCCCCCACCCGTCTCCATACAATTGCTGGACGGAAGCGACATCAAAACGTAACTTCCGCCCACAGTTCTTAAAGGGCCATTTTTTTAAAATGATTTTTTTTAAATGACAAATTTTTTTGTTTTTTTATTTTTTTTCTTATTGCCTTTTAGTGTAAATATGAGATCTGAGGTCTTTTTGACCCCAGATCTCATATTTAATTGGTGCTGTCATGCTTTTTTCTATTACTAGGGATGTTTACATTCCTTGTAATAGTAATAAAAGTGCCATTTTTTTTTTTTTTTTAAAACAGTGTAAAAATAAAAGGTAAAATAAATAAGAAAAAGAAAATTTTTTAAACACACCCCGTCCTGACGAGCTCGCGTGCAGAAGCGAGCGCATACGCGAGTAGCGCCCGCATATGAAAACAGTGTTCAAACCACACATGTGAGGTATCACCACGATTGGTAGAGCTAGAGCAATAATTCTAGCCCTAGACCTCCTCTGTAACTCAAAATATCCATCCTATAGAATTTTTTAAATGTCGCCTATGGAGATTTTCAAGGGTAAAAGTTTGTAGCCATTCCATGAGCGGGCGCAATTTTGAAGCGTGACATGTTGGGTATCATTCAAAAATGTGTATTTTTTCCAAAAAAAAAGTGCACTTGTAAGATCGCTGAGCAAATACGGTGTGACAGAAAGTATTGCAACGACCGCCATTTTATTCTCTAGGGTGCTAGAAAAATTAATGTAAAATATTTGTAAACAACAAATCTCAGAAAGAGGCTTGGCCCTTAAGTGGTTAATCACCTAATCTCAACCCAATTAAGCACGCATTTTACTTGCTGAATGCAAAACGAAAGGCAGACAGACCCACAAACAAAGAACAACTGAAGACAGCTGCAGTTAGAGCCTGGCAAAGCATCAGAAAGGAGGAAACACAGTCATTGGTAATGTCCATGGGTTCCAGACTTCAGGCGGTCATTGCCAGTAAAGGATTCTCAACAAAATACTAAAAATGTACATTTTATTTATGATTATATTAATTTGTCCAATTACATTTAAGCCCCTGAAAATGGGGGGATTGTGCATAAAAATGGTTGCAGTTCCTAAAATGTGTACTTGATATATATGTTCAACCCCTTGAATTAAAGCTGAAAGTCTGCACTTTAAATTTTTTTGGATTGTTTCATTTTAATTTTATTCTGGCTGGATACAGAGCCAAAAGTATGAAAATTGTGCCCATGTCCAAATATATATGGACCTAACTGTACTGTATGTTAAACAGAGTAAATAGCAGAGAAGTGCATCTCACCCGTATGTACCCTAGAGGTAAAAATGGCAAAAATAAATATATACTTACAGCCGGTGAACAAAAAACACAAAAGAAGGCACAGATAGGCATGACTTGGGACACCAGAATAATAATAGCCCTACAAAATAAATACATGAAATAATGACACCAGTATAAATTCAGGTCAAGGCAGGACAGATTAATTGTAAAAAAGGAAATGTGTAATTGTTATTTATAGGCAAAAAGTAAGAGTAGACAACTGTTTTAGAAAGACAACGACCAGTATATAGAGACACAGCTTGATAAAGAGTGCTCTAATGCAATCCAACAGAGTATGGTATCCATTTCTCTATGGTAAATAGTATTTATAGTTACACAAAGTGCAGGTTGGAACTTTATAGACATAGAGACAAACTTCTCTTCATGCTGAATCTACTGCAGTGTACTACCTGAGGCACAATGTCTTCCTCCACCATATAGGTGAATAGAGGCTGTTGTCATGCACCTAAGCACTAATTGTTGAGCTGTGTCACTTCACTCAAATGTTTGCTTTCCAAAACATTTAATATTCCTGGTATGTGTCTGTTGTACCATGTACTTGTGTTAAAAGTATCTCACACTCTTTCTAATGATTTCTTTGACTGAAATACCTGGTGATCCTGCCAGTCCCCCTGTCATCCTATTTCAAACTGACCACACTGGGCATGACAGCGTATTCTTTCATCTCAGTGTGGGCAGTTTTGAAGCGTGACATGTTGGGTATCAATTTACTCAGCGTAACATTATCTTTCACAATATAAAAAAAATTGGGCTAACTTTACTGTTGTCTTATTTTTTTATTCAAACAGTGTATTTTTTCCAAAAAAGTGCACTTTTATGTGCTTTCCCCAACATTTAATATTTCTGATATGTGTCTGTTGTACCATGTACTTGTGTTAAAAGTATCTCACACTCTTTCTATTGATTTATTTGCCTGAAATACCTGGTGATCCTGCCAGTCCCCCTGTCTTCCTATTTCAAACTGACCACACTGGGCATGACAGTGTATTCATTCATCTCAGTGTGGACAGTTTTCTGGCTGCACAGAGAGAACAGTCTGCCTGTCCTCCAATGATTAGACTTGTGCTGACATGATCCCATTGCAAGATCATTGTGCTGCTGTTTATCCACCCTCACCTCTCCAAGCCCCTTAAGCAGCTGAGAACAGGGATTATGTGATCACTTAAAAAACGTTTTAGGCATTTGTGAAGAAATGCTGTAAAGTGACAATGCTTAAAGAAATATACATTTTAATTGTTAATTTTTTTTATCAATTTAAAAAAAGCAAAGTGAGCAAACTGAAGAAAAATCTAAATCAAACCAATATTTGGTGTGTCTACCCTTTGGCTTCAAACCAGCATCTGTTCTTACACTTGCACAAAGTCAGGGGTTTTGTGAGATTAGAGCCAGGTGTATAATTAATCAATTATACCAATCGGTGCTAATGATCATTAATGTCATATGTTGGTTGAAAAGCAGTCATTAACTGAAACAGAAACAGTTGTGTAGGAGGCTTAAAACTGTGTGAGAAACAGCCAAACTCTGCTACTAAGGTGAGGCTGTGGAAGACACAAGATAGTTATCAGCAAGGTCTTTCCCAGACAAAGATTTTAAAGCATACTGGGGTTTCAAGATGTGCTGTTCAAGCACAAAGAAATGGGCAATATTGAGGACCATAGACACATTGGTTGGCCAAGGAAACTTAATGGAGCAGATGAAATGCTGACTTTCCTTCAACATTGGAAGATGTTCAGCAGTGCCATCAACACAGAAGTAGCGCAAACCAGTGGGACCCAGGTACACCCATCTACTGTCCAGAGAAGCTTGGCCAGAAGTGGTCTTCATGACCCAGGTACACCCATCTACTCTCCAGAGAATTCTGGCCAGAAGTGGTCTTCATGGAAGAATTGTAAACAAAAAGCCATACCTCTGATGTGGAAACATAGCTAAGCAACTCAACTATGCAGGAAAACATAGGAAGTGGGGTGCAGAAAAAAGGCAGCAGGTGCTCTGGACTGATGAGTCAAAATTTGAACTATTTGGCTGTAGCAGAAAGCAGTTTTTTTTTTTTTCGTCCAAGGGCTGGAGAACGGTACAATAATGAGTGTCTGCAGGCAACAGTGAAGCATGGTGGAGATTCCTTGCAAGTTTGGGGCTACATTTCTGCAAATAGAGTTGTAGATTTGGTCATGATTAATGGTGTCCTCAATGCTAAGAAATAGAGGTAGATACTTATCCTTCATGCCATACCGTCGGGCAGGCGTGTGATTGGCCCCAAATGTATTCTGCAGCAGGACAACGACCCCAAACATACAGCCAATTCCATCAAGAACTATCTTCAGTGTAAAGAAGAACAAGGAGTCCTGGAAGTTATAGTTTGGGCCCCACAGGGACCTGATCTCAACATCAAGTCTGTCTGGAATTACATGAAGAGACAGAAGGATTTGAGGCAGTCTACATCCACAGGAGATCTGTGGTTAGTTCTCCGAGATGTTTGGGACAACCTACCTGCCGAGTTCCTTCAAAAACTATGTGCATATGTACCTAGAAGAATTGATACTCTATCAAAGGCAAAGTATGGTCACACTAAATATTGATTTGATTTCTCTTCTGTTCTTCTGTTACTTTCCATTTCGCTAACTGATAAAAATAGACTATTAACACTTCTATTTCTGAAAGAATTCTTAATCGCTTGCCGACCACATAACTTAGTTATACAATGGCTAGTACATGACCTGGCACTTCCGGTTAGGGGATGTGCACGCCGCTGGCACCACAGCTGTGATTAGACACAGCATAAGCTGATCGGCGAGGAGAGACAGACCAGAGCTCTGCCTCTGAAAAAAAGGCAGAGCTCTGTCCTGTCAGAAGAAATGTGATAGATTTTAATTCCCTGCTAAGCAGGGAATAAAATCCACCACCTCCCTTAGTGAAAACAGCACATAGTAAGCACAAAAACACTGGTTAGGCACACATTTAACTCTTTGATTGCCCTAAATGTTTACTCCTTCCCAGCCAGTATCATTAGTACAGTGACACTGATTACTGTATTAGTGTCACTGGTTCCCACAAAGTGTCAGTATCAGATTGTCCACCGAAATATCGCTGACCCAGTATAAGTCGCTTATCGCCGCTATTACTAGTATAAATAAATAAATAAATAAATAAAAATTCCAGTATATATACCATATTTTGTAGACGATATAACTTTTGTGCAAACCATTCAATATACACTTATTGCGATTTTTTCTTTTTCAAAAACATGTAGCAGAATACATATTGGCCTAAATGTATGAAGAAATTAGATTTTTATTTTTTTTTAAGAGATATGTTTTATAGCAAAAAGCAAAAAAAAAATAATATATTTTTTAAACATTATCTGTATATTTTTTGTTAATAGTGCAAAAAATAAAAAACCCAGAGATGCTCAAATACCACTAAAAGAAAGCTCTGCAAGTTTATCTATCTATTTCTATTTTAAACGGAATGGATTGTTGTACAAGGCAAGGGTTCACATACAGTATAGTTTAGGTCTAACATGGAGATGGAAGACAATTCTTAAAAAGAAAAGACAAAGGGGTCTTTTTATAAAAGATTTGATGGCTAATTTTGCCTGACATTAAACCAGAATTTTCAACCAGAATTCTTTGAGCAACTTTCTTTTTGTGAAGCAAGATTTGAGAACATTCGTTCAGTGAAAATTAAATTCAGTGACATTCATCAACATCTATTTGTCGACAGGAAAAGGCCTGTAACATTCACCCTCAACCTGTTTGGAAATAAAATATACCTGGTCAAGCTGCTGAAATATTTTATTTTCTACTTCTTGCTATGGGGTTACCAGCCTGTATGCCTGGTGCATTAAGCTGGCTAGCTGTGTTAAGTGGGTTATGGTATTCATTTTTCTTTTTTCTCTTTTTGCTTACTTGATATTTTTATATGTTTGTTTGTTTAAAAGCTGTCCTAGGACAAAAACTGCATAAAACCTCAGTTACTGCGTGTTGAAGAGTTACAATCAGCAAATTCATCTGCTGGCTTAAAAGCTGTGTGAATGTGCTTACGAAATTTGGTGACTGACCATTCACCAGCTGCACATTTTGTAAATAGAGTAAATGTGACGTGGTATGCCAAGTAAATTCCATTTGAATGTCACTTGGGTAAATAGCAGTAAGAGACTCACTGTGTGAACTTTCCAGTAAATCTTTTATAAATATACCCCAAAATGTCAACAAGGAAATCACATTTTTGAGGCTAAAATCTTTTAGTGTGGCTTGGCTTTTCAGACATAATATATGCTGAATAATAAACATTATTTCTGTTTGGACTTTAGTTGATATAAAGGGATCAGAAGCATTGGCAACAAAGGCTCCACTCCCACCTGAGCGTACCGATTTACTGGCGTTTTTCTGGCGTTTTTTTAAGCTTTTTCTGCAGTTTTTTACAAGCTTTTTTAAAGCATTTTACAAGCGTATGATTCACATTTATGCATGTTGCTTTTGAGCGTTTCTGTAGTGTTTTTTGCTATGCTTTCTGTGTTTTTGCAGTGATTTGTGTTTTCTTTTACACTGTATATAGCTGGTTGCTAAGGAGGGATCCGGGAAGCCGATGCGTCATCAGCTGTGGGCGGGCTTCCCCAATGTAAAAGAAAAGAATTACCGGCTAAAAGAAAATTGTGAAAAAAAACAGCGTGGGCCCTCCCTCCCCCGGTCCATATCACGCCAACAAAAATGGCATGGGGTCCCCCCAAAATCCACACCATACCCTTATCCGAGTATGCAGCCAAGCAGGTCAGGAAAAGGAGGGGATGAGCGAGCACCGCCCCTCCTGAACCATACCAGACCGCATGTCCTCAACATGGGGGGGTGGGTGCTTTGCCCCCATGTTGATGGGGACAAGGGCTTCTTACCGACAACCCTGGCCAGTGGTTGTCGGGGTCTGCGGGCGGGGGGGTTTATCAGAATCCAGATGCCCCTTTTCACAAGGGAGCCCCCAGATCCCAGCCTCCCCCCTATGTGAATGAGTATGGGGTACATTGTACCCCTACCCATTCACCAAAAATAAAGTAGTGTAGTGTGACAAAAGACAATAGACTGTTTTTGTCCTTTATTAAAAATGTCTTCTTCTTCCCTGCTTCTTCCTTCTCCTGGCTTCTCCCACTTCTTCTTCCAGTCTTCTTTGTCCGGTGTTCTTCCTCTGCCGCCGCTTCCGCCGACAACCCTCTGATGCTGCGTCCTGCTGATCTGTCCACGCCGATGTCAAGCATGTTTTAGATAACTATGGGGCGTGGCAATCGGATGACATCATCCAGAGACCCCGCCCCTTCATAATGTCTTGGACCCATCATGTCCCTGGGCGGTGAAGTCAACAAGGGGGCATGCGGATTGGTATGGTTCAGGGGGGGGCGCTGGCTTGTCCCCTCCCTTTCTGGACCTGCCGGGCTGCATGCTCGGATAACGGTCTAGTATGGATTTTGGGGGGGCCCACACCATTTTTTAAAATTTTGGCTTGGGGGGGTGTTTTTTTCACAATTTTTTAAAAGTTTTTAGCTGGCAATTCTTTTTTTTACATTCAGCTGTCAGGGCGGAAGCCTGCTGACAGCTGATGACTCATCAGCTGTTAAGGACGCGGCGGCTGGCTTCCCGGCCCTTTCCTTAGCAGCCAGCTATATACAGTGTAAAAAAAAAATGCAAATTGCAGCAAAATCACGGTATAAAAGCGGCACTTGCATTTTGGATGCAGGTCCATTGAAGTCTATTACATACAAAACGCTGCATTTTGCAGGAAAAAAAGGCCCCTTTCCTTTCCAAAAAACGCAGAGGCACAAAAATGCATTGATGTGAACCTGTTCCATAGGAACCCATGTTAAAGAAAATTCCCTGCACTCTTGCAAAATGCATCAAAAAACGCATTAGTGTGAACCAAGCCTTACAAGAGTTCTACAGCTTCAGGTGTCATGTTTTGCCAATAGAAAGCACTAGGGGGAGGAGAGGGAGAGGAAATTAGTGGTGGAGAGCTGCTTTTTTGAGCATTTTACTAGCGTTTTTTCTGTTCAAGTCAGGCATTTCTATTAAAGTCTATGGGGCCAAAAAGAAGCTTATGGCGTTTTGCTTCAGGCGACAAAACGCTCACATGTGAACAAGGACCATTGAAATGAATGGGATTTTGCTTGTTGGGCGTTTTGGAGCTTGAGATCTGAGTGTTTTACAAACTGAAAAACACTCAGGTGTGAACAGGGCCATGTTATTTAAATAAAATAAATAAAAACACACTTAAAAACAATGTTCATTTTTCTAAAATGATACCAGTATCACATACTTATCATCGGTAAATATTTGTCCAAGTGGTTTCTTCAGGACAAGGAGTAAAATGAAGATTATCGGTGTAAATAAAGCTGGAAGAAACAGAAATTATACATATACATGAAGAGCTGGATCTACACAATCAAACAAGGATACACAAAACTCTCTAATATACAACAGCGTTTAGGATGATTCCATCATTAAAAATCAATACTAAATTGATTAAACCGTGCTCCTTCTCTAATAAAATGCAAACATGTAAAAGTGGTTTCAACTGAGCACCAACATGAAATATAATAATAAGTGTATAAAAAGTCCAAACACAAAATAAATTCAGTAGTGCAGACAGTAAATATTCAAACAATGTATCAAAGTCTTCAGACAATGTATCAACTTCTTCAGATTGGGGGCCAATTTATTTCTTAAATTGGGTACACGTCGGTATATAAATTTCGGTTGATTTGGCAACAGTTTCGATAAAGTTGGGTCCCTCAATAATAATGGCCAGTGTTTTAGGATCACCTTTTCCAGACTTTTGTAGTCTCGGTTAAAATTGGTTAGAAATGCTACGATATCTAAATCTGATTATTTTTTTGGGTTTATCTTTCAACATCCCTTTACTTTAAATTTGTTGATTATCATATCTGACTGTGATATATTTAATCTGACATGTTATCACAGTTACACCTTATTCTCATTAGTTGTCCTTTTGGGATCCCGCTGAGCCATCTTGGGTGATGGCAACTTGCGTGGGACTATAACTGTTCCTATCGGTCTCCTTGAAATAGGTCCTGGTAGTTATGCGCCCATCACTTTTGACCAGAACCAAATCAAGGAAGCTGATTTCAAATAGGTCCCAGTTCCCCGAAAATTTTAAACCAAAGCGGTTATAGTTAATGTAACTCAAAAAAACTTCCAATTCCACTGTGCCATTCCACAAAATGACGATATCATTAATGTACCTTTTGTACAGAGCGATCTCAGGTCTGTCAGTTCCAAAAATACTACACTCCTCCCACAAGCTCGTTAGAATATTTGCCACACTGGGAGCATATTTTGCTGTAAAAAGTAGTCAACATATTTTCCTATCCTGGAAAAAACTGAATTTATGCTGCTGATGATTGGCCATCCTGGCGGGTGTTCAAGATTCTTGTGGATTTTCCGTAATTGGTGTATGACAGGAAGCTTCGGTGCATCAGGGATAAGATACCTAGCCTCTTTTTTGGTGAGAATGCCCTTATCTTTGGCCTCTTGAACAATTGCCTTTTTTTTTTTTAAATCAGAAAAGGTTTTATTGAACATTCGTATAATTTCCAGCAATAACCAATGCTCAAGTTACAAATACAGGTACATTTTTTTACAGGTAGCATATTTTGCTCCCATGACGACTCCCTTTATTTGCTTAAAGCAAGATCCCTTATGCCAAAAGTAGTTGTTAGACATAGCTAGATCCAAGATCTCAAGAAGGAACCTCTTCTGTTTCCTCTTGAGGTCAGATCCAAAATCAAGAGCTCTTTTTGTGGTTGCTAGGACATCTGATTGTATGAGATTGGTATAAAGCAACTCAACGTCAATAGTAACAATTAGCGTATCATTCTGTATTGGTACATCTTTTAGCAAATTTATAAGGTGTTTACTATCTCTTAAATAAGAGGGATAAGTCTAAACAATAGGCTGTAAAAAGTAGTCAACATATTCTCCTATCCTGGAAAAAACTGAATTTATGCTGCTGATGATTGGCCATCCTGGCGGGTGTTCAAGATTCTTGTGGATTCAAATTACAGACAACATTAGATTAGCTACTAACATAATACAAGACGCAAATATCAACTCCAAATCTGTTTTACTTCTTAGTCTCGATATCAATAAAGCATTCGATAGTGTATCCTGGGATTTCCTTGACTTAGTTCTGAAAAGATACGGCTTCTTAGGAGAATTTCTCCACGCCTTTCATGCTCTTTATCATGACCCATCTACTAGGATAGGATTACCAGGCTGTAATTCAGACTTTTTCAGACTAGGCAGAGGAACAAGACAGGGTTGTCCCCTATCTCCCTTATTATTCGCATTAGCGCTTGAACCCTTAGCTACAGCAATACTGCACAACCCAGATATAAAAGGTTATAATTCTAACAATAATACCTATAAATTGAGTATGTATGCGTACGACATGGTATTATTCCTCACACAACCCAATATTGCTTTACCAAATTTACTACATACTCTTAAAACATTTGCCTCACTATCTGGCCTAACAGTGAATGTCACCAAATCTATAGGAATGCCAATTAACATCCCATCATCCCAATTAGACTCCTTACGTTCCTCATTCAACTTCTCATGGTCAATGGATTCTCTCCCTTATCTTGGTATATTTCTTACACCAAATATTAATGACCTTTCCTCAAAAAACTACACCCCATTAATACGAAAAATGAGATTGATGCTCAAATTATGGAAATCTTTTAAAATATCGTTTCTTGGCCGAATTACAGCGATTAAGATGACAATCTTACCAAAAATCTTATACCTATTTAGAGCCCTCCCAATCAGATTAAATAAAGTAACTATTACTAAATTCCAAACAGAAATCAATAAATTTATCTGGTCAGACTCCCGTCCACGTCTATCTAGATCAGTATTACACAATCCACAGAAAAACGGTGGTCTGGGTCTCCCAGACATCTGGCTTTATTACCTAGCCGCCAGATGGTCACAAATAGCACAATGGCACATTCCCAACCCCAAAGTCCCATGGGTTAGATTTGAAAAAGACTCCATTCAACCATATTCTATCTCAAGTATATTATGGGGTAATAAAGTATCAACTCACATCCTAGACAACTTTAATCAATTAGTCTCACATTCATATCAATTATGGAAACTACATAACAAAAAATATAACTTAACCTCTAACACACCTCCACTTGCATCTTTTATTGGTGACCCAAAATTCCACCTTACCTCCAATGAGAGAGGAGACTTTTCATGGTGGACAAATAATAACCTAATATCCCTCTATAATTTTTTAGAAAACAACAACTTCACTTCATTCTCTTCATTGAAATCTAGACATCAGATCCCCAATACCGAATTTAATAAATTTCTCCAAATTAGACATTTTTTTAGTACATATTTCCAAACAGTAAACTCACTCCCACCATCATTTTTTGAAAACATTTGTCTAAAAACACCTAGGAGAGCAGGCCTGATATCTGAAATCTACTCTAATTTAGTCAATAATGCAGAACAATCCAAACTTCCCTATATGCTCAAGTGGGAACAAAAATGTGATTTCTCATTTACAATGGAAAACTGGGACAAATGTATCTCTAACTTACACAAATGCACAAGATCAATCACGATCAAAGAAACTGCAATCAAACTTTTCACAAGGTGGTATTATACCCCAGTTAAAATTCATGCTATTTTCCCTGACACGCCTCATACATGTTTCAGAGGTTGCAATTCAGCAGGATCCTTTTCTCATATCTTCTGGGATTGTGATAGAGTTACTCAGATATGGAAACAACTGGAAAAATTTGCCTCCAAAATCTCAAATAACAACATAAACCTCACTATATATAACTGTCTCCTATTTTCCCCTATCATCGGTCTTTCCATACATAATATGAGATTGATCCACACAATATGTGTTGCTGTACACTGGTTGATAGCATACCATTGGAAATCCCCCACAATTCCTCTTTCACATTTGAAAACCAGAATTAACAATATTAATTTAATGGAAAAAATATTCCACACAATACAAAACACTAACCAATTCTACACAAAGAAATGGGACCCATGGTTTATTCATGCTAATCTCTTCTTTAACCCCGAATAATTCTACCAAATACAGAAGTACACTGAAGAGTATTATATGAATATACAGTTTAATGTATAATAGGAATTGCTATATTTATATATAAATTTATACTCTATTCAAGAACCGCTTAATATATATTGTTATTCCTTTTTGTAGAAATTACTTTGTACATTTTATGGCATATGTCAATAAGCTTTTTGTACTATTTCTTTGTACCAAATAAAAAAAAGTTTGTAAACAAAAAAAAAAGATTCTTGTGGATTTTCCGTAATTGGTGTATGACAGGAAGCTTCGGTGCATCAGGGATAAGATACCTAGCTTCTTTTTTGGTGAGAATGCCCTTATCTTTGGCCTCTTGAACAATTGCCTTTTTTTTTTTAAATCAGAAAAGGTTTTATTGAACATTCGTATAATTTCCAGCAATAACCAATGCTCAAGTTACAAATACAGGTACATTTTTTTTGGTTCATTAACACATATACAGTTTTGTTTCAAATGGTCTACCAACCGAATGCATTACTCCAAACATCTATAGTTCACCTCTCCCTGGTTTCACCATCACAACCTGTTTCATTCATAATATACAATTTGTCTTGCATCCCCTCATCCTATTTATAGGGACTGCAGGAGTCTGGACATCACAAGCTCTCTTGGGCTTAAACCTGGTGTGTCTAGCCATTTTAACCATATACGTTAAAATCTACCTGGGCATCCCCTATGTTGGTATATGTATTTTTCCCTAATGAGGGTTTGTCCCATGTGCGCTACCCAAGAATTGCTAGTAGGTGGCAAAGTGGATTTCCAACCCATTAGGATGAGAACAATTGCCTTTAAAGAAGCTTTTAACTTCTTAGTAGGATATCTTTTCATTTTCTTATAGGTATCTATATCACCAACCAACCTATTAAGCTCCTTAGTGTAGTCCTGCTTTTTCAAAACTACAATACCCCCCCTTTTGTCTGCTGGCCTAATGGCTATATTTCCCATCCCATCCCATTTTTGTTCTTATAATGCCCCGTACACACGGTCGGATTTTCCGATGGACAATGTCCGATCGGAGCGTGTTGTCGGAAATTCCGACCGTGTGTGGGCTCCATCGGACATTTTCCATCGGATTTTCCGACACACAAAGTTGGAGAGCAGGAGATAAAATTTTCCGACAACAAAATCCGTTGTCGGAAATTCCGATCGTGTGTACACAAATCCGACGGACAAAGTGCCACGCATGCTCAGAATAAATAAAGAGATGAAAGCTATTGGCCACTGCCCCGTTTATAGTCCCGACGTACGTGTTTTACGTCACCGCGTTCAGAACGATCGGATTTTCCGACAACTTTGTGTGACCGTGTGTATGCAAGACAAGTTTGAGCCAACATCCGTCGGAAAAAATCCTAGGATTTTGTTGTCGGAATGTCCGAACAAAGTCCGACCGTGTGTACGGGGCATTAGTCTAATATCCTGTTCAACCATTATTTTGAATGTCTCCAAAAAATGGTTGGATGACTTCTTGGGGTTAAAAACTGACTGATTTTTTCAGCCCACTAGTTTTATAATTCTGTTCGATATTGGGAATAATGGTGATCGGTTTTTCAGCAAAATGTTTTTTAATATTAAGCTTCCTTACAAATTTTTCAGTATCTATAAAAGCATCAAATTTATTTAAACCCATACCAGGTGCACACTTTAAACCAAATTCGAGAGGAAGGAAGAACAAAAAGAAAGAGAGAGTAATGGTCAAGAGAATGTCTAATTTGAGTGGAGAAATTTTTACTTTAAATTTCTCCACTAAAATTAAAAATTCCCTTGCCCATTACTCTCTCTTTCTTTTTGTTCTTCCTTCCTCCTCTTTTCCCCCATTGTTGTTTCTTTGGGACCCTTGTTGCTGCCAGAAAGGTGCCTCCCATTGTTGCCATGGTGGAGCCACATGTGGTCCATACTGGGGATCCTGATGTTGATTGTACCAAGGTGGAATGGGTGGGCCCCCTCTCTCCCTTCCCCTCCAGCTCCCTCTCTGGCCAGGGTGTCCTCTGTACGGATTCATCCACCTCTGTTGGGTGGATCCCCATGCCCTCTCCTATGAAAACCCCTATAAGGTGTTTGCCCCCTGTAACTACCCTCATCATGATGTAAGGGTTGGAACCGATTTTGTACAGGAATTTCATAACCTGTATATTCATTGGTTGTGTGTCTATCAGGACTGTGATAGGGCACGACACCGGAATAACCCTATGTCGTCGTGCCACTATCATTAACACGGTTATTCCTACCCCCTCTAACAGGGGGGGCGTAGAATGCCCCTGACCTCTCCCACTGGGGCTGGAACAAACAGGAGCTCCTAAACATTGAATATGTTTCAACCTATCTGTGGAGGAGTGTCCAATATCGAAAAATGAAACGGAATGGATTTATAAGTTAAATACACTCTCTCCCGTTGGTATCAATGTGGATATTGATATAAATTGTTATTTATCTACTTATTAATTTTGCACGACAATTTGTAAAGGGGACATCCAACTCATTTGAATCCATTCTGTTACACCTTTTCCCTTTTTTTTGTTGTAGGATAGCTTAAAAAACTTCATTCATTTTATTTTTATTTTTATATTTTTTAAATATTATATATTTTTAAATAATTAAAAAAATATATCTCATTATATTTAAAAAAAAATGTAAAAACAAATGTAAAATATCTCCTCATTCCCCACAAGATGGCAGTATACAAATGTGAATATTTTTTCTTTTTAATTTTTTTCTCTCTTTCTGGCCACTAGAAAATTGAGTACTGTCCGTGATACTTTTTTATATGCACTAACATACAATTTTTCAGGATAAGCTTTCGGGGTATGTCCCCTTCTTCAAGGTCCAAGCAATACTGATTCACAAATTTTTAAACAGAATGTTAAAAAAAAAAAAAAAACACACATCTCTGAGGGAAAGGAGAGAGAGGGAAAAAAAAGAGAAAAACAAACGCATACAAATCAATGGTAATAAAGATAGCAGCAGAGGTAGTGAGATAAGACAGAGGGAGAGCTATAGAATGGGGGGGGGTAATAGTCAC
Organism: Lithobates clamitans; assembly: GCA_037952925.1. Lineage (NCBI taxonomy): Eukaryota > Metazoa > Chordata > Amphibia > Anura > Ranidae > Lithobates > Lithobates clamitans. The sequence continues at coordinate 17,185,217 of JBBGZY010000251.1, read as the reverse complement.
AGAGGGGGTCGTAAAACTTTAGTATAATGGGTAATGAAACCAATATCTAAATTCAGGCCATTATTTTTTGTGTCAAAAAGATGGCCACTAGAAGGTAGTGATATATTTCCAAGAATATCTCCCTATTTTGCGTTCCCTGCTATTTCTTGTTTGTCCACAAGATGGCAGGATGGCAGGATTTCAGAAGATTTGTTTAGATTTTTTCACTTTTAGCCTTTTTGGACACAAAGTGGCTGCAAAGAGGCAGCAAGAGCCCAACGGCGTTGATATGCTTCTAAAATTCTGAATAATTCAGTATCTCTTTGACTTTAAGGTCTTCTATAGTTTTGGTGTGTTTCTGCAATACTTTATTGAGTAGTTGGATTGACCTGGATTGGACATCCTATAAAAGGCTGACTTGTATATAAGCCAGTGGTCATCAACCCTGTCCTCAGGGCCCACTAACAGTCCAGGTTTTATGTATTATCTTGGGGAGATGCAGACTAGAATACTGCAATCACTGAGCAGCAAATGATATCACCTGTGATGTATTTCAGTTATCTTGCAAACCTGGCCTGTTAGTGGGCCCTGAGGACAGAGTTGATGACCACTGATATAAGCGGACCTGACGTTCACATGACCCCTGATGACGTTGATGTGTACCAATGAAACCGGTAGGGTGCTTGATTGTGATACGTCGCGCTGTTTTTGAAGCGCAGCTGGAACACACCACGGCGTTTCCATGCACATGGATTTCTAAGCTGCAAGAATTTGCTGCTTTTATCTTGGTTTTTTTTTGGGGGGCTTTTGGAATAAAACTATGACATACTTCACTATGGAAGCCCTTTCTTTTTAATTTTTCTCACTAACCATTGGACAACTCCCTTCAAATCGTTTTGTTCCTGGGAACGTGCTCAAACGATCTGGATTCATTTTGGTGTGTGTCCTGGAGGTCGGCTAAACGCTGGGATCAACATTGGGATCGTGCACAACTCCTGCTGAATATACCCATATGTGCTTTATGACTACCTGTAATAGGGGTCATGGATGTCTGGTGAGTAGGATGTGTGACAGGTAAGGATGAGCTCCGGCGTGTTCGCACAGCCGCCAGGAAGTCGGCACTGTGCTGCGCTAATCACAGGCAGTGAGACATTGTTCCGATGTGCAGCTGCAGAGATCGGAAAATGTCTCACTGCCTGTGATTAGCGCAGTGCAGTGCCGACTTTTTGGCGGGCTCTGCACGTGGGCGAACACGCCAGAGCTCATCCTTAATGACAGGTGATGGTGGTGGAAGATATTTCAGTCATATTTACCTACTGTTCAACGGGGATTTGAAGATTGTGTACAATATCTGAAGAAGTTGATACATTGTCTGAATATTCACTGTTTGCACTATTGAATTTATTTTGTGTTTGGACTTTTTATACACTTATTATATTGTCATGTTGGTGCTCAGTTGAAACCACTTTTGCATGTTTGCACTTTATTAGGGAAGGAGCGCAGTTTAATCAATTTAGTATTGATTTTTACTTATCCATTTTCTACAACGTGCTGCTCCTTACCAACTTTCACCTGTTTAGTTATTCTAGTTGCACTAATTATCCTTCCACTTTGCGCTGGTTCTGGGATTTTTAACCCCTCATTCACATTTTGATTCCATAGACTTCAATTGATCAAAAACATGTATTGAAAAACAACCAGGCCTATTAGATTGTTACTTGCTGGGACCACATTTCATCTAATTGCACTTTGAAAAGGAGGTAATATTTTATGTTAGTATACTTTATTTTGGAGGTCTGTACTGTATGTAAAGTATAAGTGGCAATCAGGGCTATTTAAATCCCAAATCCAGCTAAAACATTTAATTTTATTTTGGGAATAAGAGGGTGGATTAGAGCCTCTGTTTGGTTTGTATTGCTGTCTGTGTCCCTGTTAGGGAGATTTCCCCCCACCTTCTGCAAGGACAGGAGAAAATCGCATGGAGCTGGTTGTTAAGGAGCGGGCCGGGAAGCCGGCCGTCACGTCCTTAGCAAGGGATGATTTATCAGCTGTCAGCAGTTTCCCTGAATGTAAAAAAAACATGCCAAAATTAAAAATTATGAAAAAAAACAGCGTGCCCAGTCAATACCAGGCCTTCTGGGTTTGGTATGGATTTTAAGGGGAACTCCATGCCAAAATCTAAAAAAAAAAAACGCCCGTCACGTCCTTAACAACAGATGACTTATCAGCTATCAGCTGGTTCCTGAATGTAAAAAAACATTGGATTTTAAGGGGAACTCCATGCCAAAATCTTAAAAAAAAAAACCCAGCGTGGGGTACCCCCGCCAAATCCATGCCAGACCTTATCTGAGCATGCAGCCTGGCAGGTCAGGAAAGGGGAGGGAGGAGCGAGCGCCCCCCCCTCCTGCCTGAACCATACCAAACGACATGCCCTCAACATGGGGGGGGGGGTGGGTGCATGTTGATGGGGACAAGGGCCTCATCCCGACAACCCTAGCCAGTGGTTGTGGGGGTCTGCGGGCAGGTGGCTTATCGGAATCTGGAAGCCCCCCTTGACAAAGGGGCCTCCAGATGCAGCCCCCCATGTAAATGAGTATGGGGTACATAGTATCCCCACCCATTCACCAAAAAAGTGTCCAAAAGTAATAAAAACACAGAGACAGTTTTTGACCATTCCTTTATTAAAAAATAAAAAAAACAGTGTCCCCCGATGTAAATCCCACAGCCCGCTGCACTTAAAAAAAAAAGGAAAAATAAAAACACTCCCGCCGTCCATGAAGGCTGACCGCCTACTGCAGGCTTCACTGTTTGACAGTTCTTATATAGATAAGGGCGGGGCCACCTGGTGGCACACCCCCTTGTGGCATCACAGACCCAGCATGCACCGGTCCGTGAGATCACAAGAGGCTGGTCCACCAGGTGACATCGCCAGGTGGCCTCGCCCTTACGTATATAAGAACTGTCAAATGGTGGAGCCTGCAGTAGGCTGTCAGCCTTCATGGATGGCAAGAACATTTTCTTTTCCTTTTTTGGGTGAAGGCGGGTGGGGTGATTCATGATAGATTTATGGGGGGACACTTGTTTTTTATTTTTTGATAAAGAATTTGTCAAAAACTGTGTGTTTTTATTACATTTCAAAACTTTTTGGTTAATGGGTAGGGCTACTATGTACCCCATACTCATTTACATAGGGGGATGGGATCTGGTGGCCCCCTTGTTAAAGGGGGCTTCCAGATTCTGATAAGCCACCTTCTTCTCCAATAAGCCCGCTTCTTAGCAACCAGATATTTGTGAAGAAACAGCGTGAGGGTCCCCCTTGTCCCCCACGCTGTTTTTTGACAAATACTGCATGTGATACCGCCAGCAAAACCCTGGTGGTAAATATCTCATTTTTTTTACTCTCTGGTCTGTTTGTGAATTTGACTTAAGAGCTTTTTAAATTCTATTTACAGGCACATTTTTCATTTTGCGGTAAACACCACATAGTCGTTTTTTTGGTTTGTTTTTTGTGAATTGGACTTTTTTACTGCATGTGAGAATTTATGCAAATGAGTCATGTGACTGTGTTATCCCATGTGGTAAACATTAGTGAATCAACCCCATAATCTTAAAAATGTTTCCATGCACTGTGACTTACCATTTAGCCATAATGTGCATAAAACATGTACACAAACAACAAGAAAAGCAAAGAGGAAAAAGAATGTTAAAATTAGGTAAAAAGTAACAAGAGGGGGGGAATAAAACAGGGAGAGGAAAGAATGCATTAAGAATAATTGTGAGGTGCTGGGATTACAATGTTCTCTTTTTGGGTTTGCTTGAATTACTGACAATGTTTTATTCTCGTCTGTGCTTTCCTGTCCCTGTAAAAACAGAACCCCCATTTCAAAAAAGAGTATTACTTGGACAGTAGGTGAAGTAATATTTTCTGCTATATGTGATTCTATGACTCCATTGTCAAGAGCCGCATAGAATTTGTGTCTCTTACAACTTAAGTAAAAGTACTGTTGTCGCTGAAGCAACTGGACAGGTGGCCTTTAACAGTAGCAACAAGCCATATTTTTCCCACGTTTTGTACGCATGCTGCCCAGGCAGTATATCCTCCACTTGGGCCCTCAGGGCAGTTTCTCTTTTTGTTCCCATTATTCAAATTATTATAGAACTAAAGGCAAACTTTTTAAAAATTTTGAATAGAGTAAGGGAGGGTTTTTGCCATCTGTGTCCCATTGAGGAGACTTCCCTTCACTCCCTGTCTTACAGCCAAAACAGGAAGTGAGTGAAAATGCCTCTAAAGTGAGAAAATCCCAGGTTGCACCAGGATCACAAGAACTAGAGGAATATTTCCCCACCATTCCTGTTCTGGGGACAACTCAAAATTTAGAATACTCTTTTACTTTCACTTTCTGTGATTATGGTAAACAGGACAAATAGAGAGGATGAATTTTCCTAACAGGGGGCACATACAGCAATACAAACCTTATAAGTGTTCCAATCCCTCTCCACTCCAAAACTAAAAACACTGTTTGCCTTTAGTTATGCTTTAAGACAGTTCTACCTACGGGACAGTGCCATTCTTTCTTCCACAAATACACAGAATTTTAGGGCCTGTATTACAAAAGTGTACCTATAACATTTTTTGTTTCATTTTGGATAGAGCAAGGGAGGGTTGTCACCTTTTTTGTTTTTGCCACCTGTGTCTGATAGGGGAGATTTTCCTTCACTTCTTTTTCCATAGTCAAAACAGAAAATATAGAAAATCCTTTCAAAGTGATGAAGTCCCGAGTTGTCACCAGGGTCACCAGAACAATTGTCCTGATTGGAAGCTTTCCCCTCTATTTTTCATTTACTGTATTTATTGGGGTATAATACGCACTTTTTCACCCTGAAAATCGGGTGCAAATAGTGCGTGCGTGTTATACACCGATACTGCAATCTGGGCTGCCTAGGAGGGAACGGGGAGGGAGGTGGGACGAGTGCTGTCAGATTACATACAGGGAGAATCTCCTGATTACTCAGCGGCCTCTGTAATAGGAAGTCCCGTCTCTTGGGCCGGCATTGGACCAGTGTTCTGTCTATCATAGAAGCTGGTCCAGGAGGCGGGACTTTGTATTAAAGAGGCCGCCGAGTAAACAGGAGATTCTCGCTGTATGTAATCTGACGACGCTTGTCCCGCCCCCCTCCCTGTCCCCTCTGAGGCAGCAGTAATCTGAGGTAAGGCTGCAGATGGGCACTGATCAGGCTGCATTCATGGCAATGGTGAGGCTTCATATGGGTATATGATCAGGCTCAGTGCCGGGACAAGGCCATCTGGTACCCAGGGCAAAGATGTCAATCTGCACCCCCCCCCCCCCCCCGGGTATAAAGAAAGAGGCAGTGTCTTTTCAAAACCAGAAAACACTTAAAACAATACAATACAATACTGCAGCCCTGTTGCAGTATATGTACTGCGGCGGGTTGACAAATGGTTAAAGTGTAAGTTCATCTTACAGAAAATCTGTAAGGTGAACTTGCACTCGACCCAGCGGCGTCACTAGGGCTGGTGTCACCTGGTGCGGTAAAACATGGTGTCAGCCCCCGTCTAGGCTGCCCAGCACCATTGAGGTAGCGCACGGTCACGGGGCCTCCCTAAACCAGCCCCTGTAAATTATAGTATAGGGTGGTATAGTGGCGGTTAGGGAAAAACAGGGTGGTTATAGTGGCAGGTTGGGGTGGTATATGACATGTTAGGATGGTACAGGGCAGGTTAAGGCAGTATTGGGGTGGTATAGGGCAGGTTGGGGTGGTATAGGGCAGGTTGGGGTGGCACAGGGCAAGTTAGGGTGGTATAGGGCAGGTTGGGGTGGTATAGGGCAGCTGGGCAGGTTGGGGTGGCACAGGGTAGGCTGGGTGGTATATGGCAGGTTGGGGTGGCATAGGGCAGCTGGGCAGGTTGGGGTGGCACAGGGCAGGCTGGGTGGTACAGGGCAAGTTAGGGTGGTATAGGGCAGGTTGGGGTGGTATTGGGCAGGTTGGGGTGGTATAGGGCAGGCTAGGTGGTACGGGGCAGGCTGGGGTGGAGCAGAGCATATTAGAACTCAGGAGTGACACTGTGCAGTGTGCAGAGTAACTTACACAGCATGCCTCACGCCCCCAATCATCATCATGAGCATCATTAGACCAGCTTCTGGGTGGGGGTGGCTCAGTCAGCTAATATAATATAGCTGATTTATATATTATAAAGCTGTGTCTAGAAGACCACCTTGCACCCCCCCTCTTCATTAGACTAGCACAGCACAGAGGGCGCCAGACACTGAATCCTCCCACTGTCCCACACCAACTCTCGGGTGGCGTGCCGGCACCATGGCAACCCCTGCCCCCCCACCTATCTTACCTCACCTCAGGCTCGGGGCGGTGGTGGACACCCCCTCGCATGCTATCAGGGTGTCTGTACTGCACTGTACTCTCACTTCTGGGCGCTAGGCGGCAGTGGGAGAGGACATAAGGGCGGAGATAGTGTGTGACATCATTGTCTGTGAGATTTGACAGGCTCACTGGTTCAGCAGGGAAGTTGGAGGAAGAACTTGGAGAACGAAGGACACACACCAGGCGCGGCCGCAGTGCTGGAGGTGTTGTTCCAGCAGGGTCAGTTGCAAAAAAAAAAAATGCCAGGGCTTTCCTCACCCTCGGGAGAGTCGGGATGGTGTCATCCCGATAACGGGTGTCACCTGGGTGCGGACCGCACCCCCTAACAACGCCACTGACTGCGCCCCCCTTCCTACAATAAATTGATCCGCCCAGGGCATCCGCCCATATCAGCCTGTAAGCAGCTGTGTGCAGGGCAGCCTAGCTGGCTGCAGGAGGTAGTGGGTTTAACAAGTGTATATTCTCACTTCCAGCTTCTTTGATATGTTTATTATGTGTACAGAGCTATTTGGCCTCTATATTGTCTCCAGCACCATTTTGGAGAAGCCTGGTGTTCTGATAGGACAAGCAAATGTCGGCCATTTTTGGGTGGATATTTTATATAGGAAAGCTCAGCCACGTGTAGTTCAGTTCACGTGTGTACACAGACAGGGTGAGTGAACCTGCTTGTCAGGGAGAGTTAGGAGAAGCTAGGGAGTGTGTTACGGCCTGTGAGGGATAGCTCAGGGTTCCTCCGGAGTCCTGCATCAACAATCCTGGTCGGATGAAAGACCTCCTATTGTGGATAATAAATCCGGTGTCCTCGCTGTAAGGGAGGGACAAGTGTATCAGATGCCTATATCCATCTGCTGAAGGAATACCACTGTTACCGGGTAACGTGTGTGAATATCAGCCTCTACGGATACTCATTGTGTGCTTGGGTTTATACTGTGTCAGTCAGTGGAAAGTGAGTATAGTGCTGACGTATACAAGTACTGCTTACATCAGAAGTGACTGTTCTGTGTATCTATGCCTCCATTAACGGAAACTACTTGCATTACTGCTGTAAATACTCTTTCTACTACCATCTCTCCGGTAATAAACTTTGCCTGGTTTATGAAGTCAGTATGTGAGATTCCCTCTGTGAAGCCGCTACACCCTATCCTCGCTTACACGCCCACCCCTTGTACCGACCCTGATCAAGCTGCATTGATGCAATGATGAGGCTGCAGATGGGCATTGATCAAACTGCAATGATGGGCTATTGTGAGGCTGTAGATGGGCATTGATCAGGCTGCATTGATGGGTAATTATGAGGCTGCAGATGGGCATTGATCAAACTGCATTGATGGGCAATTGTGAGGCTGTAGATGGACATTGATCAAGCTGCATTGATGGGCAAATGAGAGACTGCAGATGGCATTGATCAGGCTGCAGATGGGCAATGGTGAGGCTGTAGATGGGCAATGGTGAGGCTGCATTAATGGGCACTGACCCTTATTTTGCTTCAAAGTTCTTTATTCAAAATTTAATTTTTTTCCTAAAACTTCCCTCCGAAAATGAAGGTGCGTGTTATATGCCGATAAATACGGTATTTAAAAAAAAACCTAGCCCAAAGGTATAAGTTAAAAAAAAAAGGAAAGGGTGGCAAAATTAGGGCAAGGGTAGAGAAATAGTGGGAGAGAAGAAAAAAAGGGGTGGGGGAAGGGACTGGAAAGGGGTTGGGTGGTAGGATAAAGAGCAAATGGGAGCCGTTCTAACCAGGGCCGATCCCAGGCGGGTGCACCTGGGTGCCAAAGAGGTGGGGGCGCTAAAGCACCAGAGTGCTCCCCTCCCTCCTCCTCCTCTCCATGTCCAGAGGTGGCTTTCTCCGCAGGTCACCACCGCAGAGAGGCCGCTGTGTTGTTCGCTGCTAGAGCCCGTCCCCCCTCCCTCCTCATCCTGTCAGAGAAGGAGAGCAGCCGCCGGAGATCGGAGCAGCTGGTCTCTGTGTGGAGAGAGACCAGGCGATCAGTGACTTTGCTGGGGGGAGGACGTTCCATCCGTGCCTGCAACCTGACACAGGTTCTCCTCCTCTGTCTCTCACTCCCGCCCAAGCCTGTCTAGATCTGCTCTTCACCCAGGCAGCGCGGCTGCACACTGTCCTCTCCTCTCTAGCTGCTGCCCGGGTGTTAATGGGTCTCTACTAATAGAGGGGGGTTTGTCCTGGGGGGGTCTGTACTAAAGGAGGGGGGTTTGTCCTGGGGGGCTGTACTAATGGGGGGGGTTTGTCCTGGGGGGTCTGTACTAATGGAGGGGGTTTGTCCTGGGGGGTTCTGTACTAATGGAGAGGGTTTGTCCTGGGGGGTCTGTACTAATGGAGGGGGTTTGTCCTGGGGGGTCTGTACTAATGGAGGGGGGGTTGTCCTGGGGGTCTGTACTAATGGAGGGGGGATTTGTCCTGGGGGTCTGTACTAATGGAGGGGGGATTTGTCCTGGGGGGTCTGTACTAATGGAGGGGGTTTCTCCTGGGGGGTGGTCTGTACTAATGGAGCGGGTGTTTGTCCTGGGGGGTTTGTCCTGGAGGGGGGGTGTATGTCCTGGGGGGTCTGTACTAATGGAGGGGGGGTGTTTGTCATGGGGGGTCTGTACTAATGGAGGGGGGTGTTTGTCATGGGGGGTCTGTACTAATGAAGTGGGGGTTTGTCCTGGGGGGTCTGTACTGGGGGGGTCTATACTAATGGAGGGGGGTTTCTCCTGGGGGGTGGTCTGTACTAATGGAGGGGGGATTTGTCCTGGGGGGTCTGTACTAATGGAGGGGGTTTGTCCTGGGGGGTCTGTACTAATGGAGGGTTTTTTTTTTTCTGGGGGGGTCTGTACTAATTGAGGGGGTTTTGTCCTGGGGGGGTCTGTACTAATGGAGGGGTGTTTGTCCTGGTGGGTGGTCTGTACTAATGGAGGGGTGTTTGTCCTGGTGGGGGGTCTGTACTAATGGAGGCGGGGGGGTTTGTCCTGGTGGGGGGTCTGTACTAATGGAGGCGGGGGGTTTGTCCTGGTGGGGGGTCTGTACTAATGGAGGCGGGGGGTTTGTCCTGGGGGGTCTGTACTAATGGAGGGGGGGTTTGTCCTGGGGGGTCTGTACTAATGGAGGGGGGTTTGTCCTGGGGGTCTGTACTAATGGAGTGGGGGTTTGTCTTGGGGGGGTCTGTACTAATGGAGGGGGGTTGTCCTGGGGGGTCTGTACTAATGAAGGGGGGGTCTGTACTAATGGAGGGGGGGTTTGTCCTGGGGGAATCTGTACTAATGGAGGGGGGGTTGTCCTGGTGGGGGTCTGTAATAATGGAGGGGGGGTTTGTCCTGGGGGGGTCTATACTGATGAAGGGGGGGTCTGTACTGAGGGAGGGGTTTAAACTTAATGGGGGGTCTGCACTGACGAAGGGGGGTCTATACTTAGTGGAGGGGGGTCTGTACTGAGGGGCAACTAAAGTTGGTGGAAGGGGGGTGACACCATGTTATATCGCACCTGGTGACACCAACCCTAGTGACGTCACTGCATCTGCGGGTTCTTCTTTCGCCCCTTCCCCTCCCTCTCCTCCGCATGTGCACTGCTATACTAGTGAGCGGCGCTGGCCAGCACAGCCTCCCACTATGTTTCTTCCCCCGCCTTTATATCAGCCAGGGAAAAAGCAGAATAGAAAAAGGAGCATAGAAAAGGATTGTGGGACATGTAGTCCCGAGGACTGGCAGCCCCACTGTAACACGGAAACTGCAGCCCACACGGCATTCTCAGCTGAATGGGAGAGAGAGAGAGAGACAGGAGCCCGGAAAAGCTTTCAGGGAAGTGCACCCAGGACTCCAGAGGGAAAGGGCAGTACTGAGAGAACCCCACTGCCCTGCGCCACCAGAGGGAAAGACACACAGCCTAACGCCATCCCTGGCGGAGAAAGGAATGGAGTCATTGCCAGAATACAGATCTGGGTGCTACCCAGCGGAGTCGCCACGGGCAATTCAGAGTGAGCTGACTTCTGATCAGAGGAACTGTTGCTGTATCGTTGGGTCAGGTGAGAGGGCCGATCGGCCATTATCTACTAATGTCCATAGGAACTGCAGTCTCTGACCATCTCCTGTATTATATCTGCAGTCTCTGACCATCTCTTGTATAATGTCTGCAGTCTCTGACTATTTCTTGTATCATGTCTTCAGTCTCTGACCATCTCTTGTATCATGTTTGCAGTCTCTGACCATCTCTTGTATCATATCTGCAGTCTCTGACATCTCTTGTAGTATGTCTGCAGTCTCTGACCATCTCTTGTATCATGTCTGCAGTCTCTGACCATCTCCTGTATTATATCTGCAGTCTCTGACCATCTCTTGTATAATGTCTGCAGTCTCTGACCATCTCTTGTATCATGTCTTCAGTCTCTGATCATCTCTTGTATCATGTCTTCAGTCTCTGACCATCTCTTGTATCATGTCTGCAGTCTCTGACAATCTCCTGTATCATGTCTGCAGTCTCTGACCATCTCCTGTATTATGTCTGCAGTCTCTGACCATCTCCTGTACTATGTCTGCAGTCTCTGACCATCTCCTGTACTATGTCTGCAGTCTCTGACCATCTCCTGTATCATGTCTGCAGTCTCTGACCATCTCCTGTATCATGTCTGCAGTCTCTGACCATCTCCTGTATCATGTCTGCAGTCTCTGACCATCTCCTGTATCATGTCTGCAGTCTCTGACCATCTCCTGTATCATGTCTGCAGTCTCTGACCATCTCCTGTACTATGATTGCAGTCTTTGACCGTATCCTGCATTATGTCTGGGGGCTCTTTCTAACAGACAGACCTCTCTGTGTGCATCAGAGAGACTCCCCTCCAGGTCTCATTAGCGTACTCTCTTCCTGTATTTTCTTTATTGTTAAGAGATCATGGGAGGATCCCAGGGTAACAAAGACTTCTTAGGGGAGCATCTCTGTGTTTGTGTATTTGCCATAGAATCATTTGTAAAGGGGAGGAGTTGGTAAGATGACCACGCCCATGTGGGGGCGCCAGAAATATTTCTGCACCCAGGCGTCTGTGACCCTAGGAATTGCCCTGGTTCTAACAACCAGTACCTAAACTATGCCATTAGATAACATTCCAAATAACCATAAGCCTTTTACTGAGACGATGCCTGTGGAATTACTTCAGACACGCATGAAGCATAATCCCATGAGCACTAGAAATCATGGCAATAAAACTATGTTTTATTCAATTGCTCCTCTTTATGACTCATAGCCACCATCAGGCCTGTTACTGGGAAGATACTGTACCTGTGGAATGTATGAAGCGTAATCCCATGAGCACTATAAATCATGGCAATAAAACTATGTTTTTTTAAATTTATTTACTTTATGTTTCATAGCCACTGACAGGCGCTCCATTTAATCGATTTTGTTTACCACTGCAAGCCACTGGCCAATAGTAGGGGGGTCAGTACTTTCCCCTCTATTATTGTTCCAGTGTCATTCTAGTGACTATTCCAAAATTTGGGACTTTCTTTTACATTCACTTTTAATGATAACGGTAAACAGGACAATGAGGGAGGATGAAACCCACTGCAGTAAAAACTGAAAGGTGTTCTAATCCCTCTCCACTCTATCCAAAACTTTTAAAAAATTGCCTTTCGTTACACTGCAATGGAATGGGTAGTAACAAATATGGAGGCAAGCATTGCTTAGCTCTCCTAATAAGAATGACCACTGCCACTGGAGATAAATAATATAAATTGGTATTTTTAGAACCAGCAATGCCGGCACACACTTTTCTTTCAAAACAGTCATGCTGGAGTTACACTGTTCCATGTGCATGCAGCCCACATGGCAACACACAGGTGTGGGGGTGAATGGGCCCATATAGTTTAATATAGGTAGGTAAAATAACTTGTTTACAGGCTGTACAAATACATATGGCTTTCAGCAAGTGGTTAAAGCCCAGTCTATGAAGATGACTGTTAATTGAACACTCCATCCATTTATTGCAATTGATTTCTGAAAGGTACAAGTGATTTGTAGAAATTATTATTATATCTAATGGCTAAATTACTACATACAGGGTATGGTCAACATAAGGATCATCATAAAAACATACCTATTACAACCACGCTCAATTTAGCAGATCTCTTTGCTTGATCAGTTTCTCCAGCTCCTAAGAAAATGCCAACCCTGATGCTTGCAGCCATCCCAACAGAAAGGGGAATCTGAAAAGTGATATATATTGATATTTTATATATATATATATATATATATATATATATATATATATATATATATATATATTATACTGTATAGCAATAGGCAATATGAACACAGACTTCACAGTTCAGATTTACATAAATGTAGATATTTACCTTCTGGATTAGGCTTATTAACTGAGACAGAATCGATTGTCCTCCAAGTTCCACTAAGTTAATAAGACCTAGATGTATACAGAAAATAAGGATAATGTATCTTCATCTCTGTAAGGGATTGTGTTATCTTCATCACAAAGTGTGCAATTGAACAAGACTGTTTGGTTACCTGCTAATATCATTGCAATTTGATAAGCCCAGAATTCAAAGCCCATTACCAGAATGCCAGGAATGCCCAATGCTAGGAAAGGCCACCAGTCTTTCAAACATTCTGTGGACCAACCTGTAAATACAAATAAAACACGGAAATGTAAACCTGCGTGTAAAGTAAAAAAGATGAGATTTAAAATTTCACATACAAGAGAAACTCAGTGTATGATTAAATACAGTGTCTTGAAAAAGTATTCATACCCCTTGACATTTTCCAAATTTTGTCATGTTACATGTAAAATGTAAATGTATTTTATTGGGATTTTATGTGATATACCAACACAATGTGGCACATACTGTAATTGTGAAGTGGAAGGAAAATGATAAATGGTTTTCAAATTTTTTTTACAAATAAATATCTGAAAAGTTTGGTGTGCATGTGTATTCAGCCTCTTTACTCTGATCTCCCTAACTAAAATGTAGTGCCTTTAGAATTGCCCTCAGGGTCAGCTACCTTCAGAAGTCACCTAATTAGTAAATATAGTCCACCTGTGTGTAATTTAATCTCAGAATAAATACAGCTGTTCTGTGAAGCCCTCAGAGGTTTGTTAGAGAATCTTATTGAACAAAGAGTATCATGAAGGCCAAGGAACACACAAGACAGGTCAGGGATAAAGTTGTGGAGAAGATTAAAGCAGGGTTAGGTTATAAATAAATATCCCAAGCTTTGAACATCCAACGGAGCACTGTTCAATCCATCTGAAAATGGAGAGTATGGCACAACTGCAAACCTACCAAGACATGGCCATCCGCCTGAACTGATAGGCCAGGCAAGGAGAGCATTAATCAGAGAAGGAGCCAGGAGGCCCATGATAACTCTGGAGGAGCTGCAGATATCCACAGCTCAGTTGGGAGATTCTGTCCACAGGACAACAATTAGTCGTGCACTCCACAAATCTGGCCTTTATGGAAGTGTCGCAAGTAGAAAGCCATTATTGAAAGAAAGCCATAAGAAGTCCTGTTTGCAGTTTAGGAGAAGCCACGTGGGGGGCACACCAAACATGTGGGAGAAGGTGCTCTGGTCAGATGAGACCAAAAATGAACTTTTTGGCCTAAAAGCAAAACTCTATGAGTGGCAGAAAACTAACACTGCACATCACCCTGAACACACCATCCCCACCATGAAACATGGTGGTGGCAGCATCATGTTGTGGCGATGCTTTTCTTCATCAGGGACAGAGAAGCTGGTCAGAGTTGATGAGAAGATGGATGGAGCCAAATACAGGGCAATCTTAGAAGAAAACCTGTTAGAGTCTACAAAAGACTTGAGACCGGGGCGGAAGTTCACCTTCCATCAGGACAACAACCCTAAACATACAGAGAGAGCTACAATAGAATGGTTTAGATCAAAGCATATTCATGTGTTAGAATGGCCCAGTCAACGCCTGGACCTAAATCCAATTGAGAATCTGTGGCAAGACTTGAAAAATTGCTGTTTATAGATGCTCTCCATCCTATCTGACAGAGCTTAAGCTAATTTGCAGGAGTATACACTTGGCAAATGGGCAAAGAAATGATCACATCACTACACAAAGAAGAATGGGCAAAATGTCACTCTCTAGATATGCAAAGCTGGTAGAGACATACCCCCCCAAAAAACTTGCAGCTGTAATTGAAGTGAAAGGTGGTTCTACACAGTATTGACTCAGGGGGGCTGTCAGGGAATCCCTGTGAGACGTCTGGCACATAGATATGCGCATGCACGTAGAGTTTCCCAAAGAACGGCTAACAGGAGATATGAGAGGCCAACCTCATCAACTCAGTCTCCAATCAGGTACATGACAGGGGCTGAATACAAATTCATACTTTCACACTGGGGCGGGGGGGCATTAGCCGTAAAGTGTCACTAGTTTTAGCGGCCCTTTTTCGCCCGCTAGTGGCCAAGAAAAGGGTTAAATCGCCTGAAAAGCACCGCTGCCGAAGCGCTTTGGCAGCGCCACCCGTTGATTTCAATGGCAGGGGCCATTTAGGAGCGGTGTATACACCGCTCCCGGACCACCCCAAAGATGCTGCTTGCAGCACTTGGGCTTTTACACTGGGGATGCATGAGAGGCGCTTTACAGGCGCTATTTTTAGCACTAAAACACCTGAAAAGAATGTGTAAAAGGGGTCTAATATAGAAAAACTAATGTACCATGTATAGATTTTCTCAATTTGCTGGTGTTAGATAAATTGTAATTGTATTATATATCAGCTTTTCCAGTTCTTAGATGTGGTGGCTGTGTTAGATTTCTGTTCTTTTTCAATACTGAAGCCACTGGATCAGCATTTTGGGAGCTTACTCATTTTTCTTGGCACAGGTTTAAAGGATTAGTTCACCTTTACTGACTTTTGCCAGAAACCTCTTCATAAATTCTTAATACATTAACATACCTCCCACTTTTTGATGTTAGGGACACTTCAAGGGGATAGCGACCTGCAGCCCGTTCTTACTATGCTTCAGTTTTGAAGTAATACTGTACAGGACAGATCTGTAACAATCGCTCACAATTGGGAAGGGATGGGTGCCACAGCTAAAACCCCATGGCTCTCCTAGCAGCATCTGCAGCTGGTAGGGGGGAGAGGAGACGCCAGAAGCACTGCGGGGGGGGGGGGGGGCACATGGGGGATCGGAGGAGAAGGAGTGTGGCAGTAATCTGAGCGGCAGAGGGAGGATGCTGGGTGCAGATACAGGAACCAATCCCCCTGCAGTGCAGCCAGCAGGAGGAAGAGGAGGAAAAGCCAGCTGCACTGCAGGGGGACTAGTGAAGCCCGGTGCTGGAACTCATTCAGTCACTGGGCTCCAGAATTCAGCTTGTATGTATCTGTGGGACACTAAGATTTCAATTAAATCTCTGGACAGTCCTGCCCATTTCGGGATAGTTGGGAGGTATGCATTAACCGGTTAATTTAGTTACATGTTGTACTCCTTCCTTCTTTTTTTTTTTTCAAAGAATGCTTCCCATTTCTCTCCTGCAGATGGCAAGATATACCCAGTATTGGGTGCGTGGCCACAGAAACTCATACAGTCCGCTTTCTCTTGCAGCTCTGCATTCTGTGAGAGTGAAAGACTGCGCATGTGTGGGTAGGGAACAAAGCGCAAAGTGCTTATTTGTGAGTTTTTGGGACTGCAGAGTGAATCATGTTAATTTATTGAGGATGCTGTAATGCATAGGGAGGTTTTGGACAAGAGTCAGCAGAACTAACCCTGTAATTTCATTAATATAATATAACTGTGTATATATGAGACATGGCTTACCTGGCCAGGATTCAACATGCAGCTTTTTCACTTGAATATAGATGAACAACAAGATGCATTCAATAACTACTCCTATAGTTAGTGCCAAAGCAGCACCCCTAAAAGATTGGAATCATAAACAGGAAGTAAGCTTTCTCTGTGAAAAAATAATTTTATTATAAAATCCATTGTTAAATAAGTGCCAAACCTTTTGGTTTTAGTCTGTGTATGTATAGCCAACAAATGATATTTGATTTTATACAGTAATGTGATTTACAAAAATGTGAGAGGGAGTCTAGTTGCTTTTTTAGTGTATTTTCCCCACCCAGAAAGCCTAAGAGCTGTGTGCCTCTGCCAATACATTGCTGTAAACCCCTGTACTTGGGTATATACCAGTGTTTGTGTAGACATGAATACAGTATACAGGCATAAGCAAAAAATAGAAAATTCTCTATTTTATGCATACTCCTGTACGCTATACTTATCTGTACATGAGCACTAGCATATACCAGAGTACAGCCAAGTACAGCTTTTCCTATCCATGGGTGGGTGTGCACAGCACTCAAGCTTTCTGGGAGGGAAATGCATCAGCATTTACATTGCACAGGCTCACTCGCCCATGTGCAAGAGGCTTAAAGGAACATTAGCATACTGGTATACTTGTAATCTTAAAATAGGTGTAACACAATCAGCGCAACCTTTTCCACTCAAATAATAAATCAATATGTGACTCCCAATTGAACCAAATGACAATAACGTAGCAAAAACAATACAGATATATAAAGTGCCTAATACTAAAGTGAACTGCTACTCACAAAAAAGGGGGAGAACCATCGTGCTCTCTATATAACCTTTTTATTCACGTAAAACCAGGGGATAAACACACTTACAAAAAAGACATTAAAAACACACTTTACAAATCCTCATCTCACTGCTGATGCTGGAATAACATTGGTATGATGTCACGGGCTCGGCTCCTCCCACCTATACGCGTAACGCCCTGCTATTGGGCATTCCTCAGTAGGCCTGCTAGTGAATTAAAATGTATACAGAGAGCACTATTGTTCTCCCCTTTTTTATACCTTGGCACATTCTATGGAGGATAAATAGGAGTATACTCTGAATACAAAAAATTGGATCCAGGAGAAGGAAGAGAGACACGGAGATACTTAAAGGAGGAGTGGATAAGGCATGTTAGACTCTGCAGTGGGGTCTGATGCAGGAGGTGAGCCGGCACTTCGTATAGAGGTGGAGGTTCACTGAACACAGTTGGGAAGATTGCTTGATTTGTCACAAGTTTTACGCACAGTGGTGTTATACAGAAGGACACTCTCATACATAATAAAGTCAAGAGACTAAGAGAGACTTTTATTATCTATTAGGTGGATGTTATTTTTTCACAGGATATGTAAGTTATGTTACATAAATGAATTGTGCTGCACTGTGTGTGTATATGTGTGTATATATATATATATATATATATAATAAAATCTTGTAATCATGTCATCTTGTAAGCATGATTAGACTGCCCTGAGCTAAGCAACAGCGCCCTGATTAGTTAAGCCCGTTAACCCTTCCTTTTCCATTCTGAGTGCTGTTGTGCAGAGGAGCCCACACAGCTGACGCTTAAAGCTGAACTCCAGGCAGATTTGAAATACACAGATAAATGCAACTCTATTCCCATGGCCAGATTATAAGTATAAGGCAGCAATGAAGTTGCATTCCCTATATATAATATAGTCACGCTCCACAGTAGGAAGCATCCAATGTGAAACAAAGTCCGCACAAGCATCCATCAACAATCACATCCTCCTGTGCTGCCTTAATTTGGCCATTTTTTACTGGAATTGAGGATTTCCTGGTATAGTTACTTAATGACAGATATACTTGCACCGGTGGTCAATATTTTCATATATTCTTCACATTGATCATCTGTTCCTGGGAGCCCCTCACCTCACATTGTATACTGTATATACAGTGATGCCATTATGGTTTTCTAGTACATGTCATCCATCTTAGCACTCCTATTAATTGCTAGATCATACTTACCTTTTATAGCTTCTGGAGTGCCTCCCTGTGTTTGGCACACCCACAGAGGGTGCACTTTTAGTAATGAATTCTCCCTCACCATTCCTCCTAAAGATGTGGATTATCCAAAAAATGCGTCAAAGTGTTTATTGGCCCAATAGAGGTCCACATATTGTAATTATACTGTTTGGATTTGTATAATCATTACAGTATAGGTGCGGCCAGGCCTAATTTTGAGGTGGTATCCTTCTGTTCCTTGTTATACAATTATATAGGTATAATGCACTAATTTATGTGCTTTTTTTTTATATATACCGGTAACATTTTTTCCATGTACTGAATAAAACTCTTGAATTTTAATATTCCAATAGCTATTATTATTTAAGTACCTAAAAAGGCCAATTGATTAGTTTGTTTTTTCTGTTGGGAAAGACTTTACAACTAGCATGATGTATTGCAATATTTCATTACGTAACTATACAAACCAGCTTTTTTTTCTGGCTATGTAAGCCTCACATTTTTGTACATTATAATGAACTGCAGAAAACAGTAGAAAAAGCACTTACATGACTCCAATCTTTAGAACAAAAAGCATCAGGTAATTCACAATGGCATTGACAATACCTCCCAATAAGCTTATTAGGATCGGAGGCCACATGATCTCCTATAAAAAGAGTAAGCAAAACAGAATCATATACATTAGAAATAATCCTAGTGCAAGCAATACTACAATACCATACATGGGGAACTTGTCTATGTTTAGAACAAAGCCAAATTCTGTAGTACATAGCAATCCTTATATCAAGACTGCAGTAACGTCACCTTATTAAAGGATAAGTCCCGCTTGCTACCTAAATTCCTCACACTCTTGTCTTTAATAACACTACATCTGATCAGCCCATCCCTGGCTCTTATGCTGCCCCTCTCTTTCAGGTCTGTGCAGATGGGCTCTCCATGGAAGTCCAAATTACAGACTCAAACATGCACAGTACAGTGACTGCAGAAAGAGTTGACCAAAACTGGGCCTAATAGTAGATCACAGCATTGGGACCCAAAGATCAAATGGCTTGAGGAAAACAGAGTTGCTCAGAAGGATGGAGGGCTTGCATGACAGTTGCATGAAAGTATACTCTAACTGTCAATGTTGTTTTTGCAATTCACAACTTGCTATTTCACATTCTTGGGAGGACACTTGTGTGCCTAAATTTTCAGTTTCAGCTATTGATCTCTAAACCACCTTTTTACAACAGCAGGTAAAGAGATAAAGTAAAACATGTTCTCACAACCTAAAGCAACAGTTCATGCTTAAAGTGATTCTAAAGTCTCGATTTTTTTTTTTTCCTATAAAAATAACAAACATGTTATACTTACCTGCTCTGTTGCAGTGGATTTGCACAGCGCAGCCCGAATCCTCCTCTTCTCAGATTCCTGTTCTGTGATCCTGTCCCTTCCCTACTGTTCAGTGCCCCCACAGCAAGCAGCTTGCTATGGGTGCACCCGAGCTGAGTCACAGCTCCCTCCCTGTGTCCATTCAGATATGGAGCCCCAACCCCTCTCTCCCCTGACTGGCTAGCTGACTTTGATTGACAGCCGCGGGAGCCAATGGCACTGCTGCTGTGTCTCAGCCCAACAAGGAGAATCTCAGACGGCTGAGACACTCGTGGACATCGCTGGACAGAGAGGGGCCTCAGGTAAGTGTTAGGGGGGCTGAGGGGGGGCTGCTGCACACAGAAGGCTTTTTTTCTTAATGCATAGAATGCATTAAGATAAAAAAAATCTTCTGCCCTTACAACTCCTTTAAGTATAAGAAAGTGAACCGTAAATAAACACACGTATCCTCTTTCCTTCAGTGCTCATGGATAACTCAAAAAAGGTAAAAGACCCATAAGCTGCTGCTATAAAATAAACGTTATAATAACGGTGCTAGAACCTCCAAAGAAGTTCCCGCATTAGCAGCGCTAAAATTAAATACTGTTCAATAATGTAAAAAAGCCACAATGTCCTTAGAATCAAAACCAGGAAAGGTGAGTGATAAATATAATGGCAAATCATTCAGGAAACCAAGGTTGTAGAGTGATCCTCCCATCACCACACCTCGTGCAGCACCGCTCCTTCAGACGCCCTCGAAGTTGATGACAAAACGCATTAGGGCGTGTCTACACGGCGTATCTACACGGCTACTCTGCTCGTCTGTCAAGCGTGGAACTCAACCCAGGTATCACCGCTATCTTTCAATCCAGAGGAGTGGTGAGAGTTACACACGCTAACAGACGTTTATCTGTTACATGCTATTGCTTTTTATTCAGTTTGTAAGTGCAGTATGTAGGGTTTTTTTTATGGACAATAAATCTTTTAAATGGAATTATGCTATGTGATCATTCCTTTCCTTTGGTATCATCGTTGATGAGTTGCGGGATCTGCACTAGTGCTTTCAACCTTGGAGCTTAAGAGGTAGTCCATACCATGATCCGCTGATGGGAGAAGGAGATATGTTATCTTCATTAATCTGAAGGCTTGCTTACATTTGAATTTGGTGAGTTTAATATCCTAAGGGAACGGTGCTGCACGAGGTGTGGTGACGGTTGGATCATTATACATCCTTGCTTTCCTGGATGATATGCCATATTATTTATCATCACCTTTCTAGCATCTTTATTATAATAGTTCATGTTTACATAACCCAAAAAAAAGTTAAAATTAATTTGCAGTCCTGACCTTAGTAAAGTAAATATAATGTGATATGATAGATAGATATGATAGACAATTCTTCACAAATTCTTTATGAATTGCAGTAGAATTATTTTTTGTACTTGGTTAAGATGCAAACCGTACTTAGTGGCATCAGGAAAAAATAAATCTACTGTATACAACATTTACCTGGTTTTGCAAGTAACGTAGCTCAAGTTGTACAAAGAAGAATGCCTGCATTAAAAAAAAACAATAGGCAAGTGCTGTTATTTAAAATGACCAAGTGTCTAAACATTAAACATTAAAAATACAGTATTCTTATGAAAGGTACAGTCAAGACCAATGGTTCTCAACTTTAAGACTAGTGGGCCCAGTTCTTCCAAAATCTTCCATGCCCCATCAATTAAAAAAAAAATGTATACTCACACAAAAAAATATGTGGATGCAAAACATGTATTGAAATGCTGGAAGGCTCTGGATGCGACTATGGGGGGGTTAGGTTCTGGAGGGGTTTAGGGGACTCTGCTGCAGACTTGGTGGTTCTGTAGGGGGTGATGATTCTGGGGGGTAGCAGGGGGCAATTGTGGAGGATAGGATACCTAGAGGGGACATGGGTTCCCTCCAGGAGGCTGTGGGATTTGCAGGTGCAATGTGGGATACTATAAGGCACTGAGGAGGCTTGGGGACACTGTTGGGGACAATATAGTGGGCTGGAGGCTCTGCAGTCAGCTAGGGAGTGCTGAGGGGGGTACTGTGTGGCATTGGCGGGCACTGTGAGAAATCAATGACAAAAACACATTTTTAGTAGGGAGAAAAAGAGTTAGAATTTCTGGAAATTTTTAATTGTTACCTGTGCCTTCTCATCCCAGTAACTATCAAAGCCCCAATTCACTGTACAGACCTCACAGGAACAGAAGCTAAGGAACAATGGAGTCACAGTGTAATGTGAATGGAGATGTAACATATAAATGTAAGAGTATTATAGTTTTGCCAGTAGCTGAGATGTTAGGTGATCTGTAGAAGTAGTGTATTTGTACATATAGTTTAATTCCGGGGTTAGTAAAGTCATAGAGGGTTATTTACGAAAGGCAAATCCACTTTGCATTACAAGTGCAAAGTGAACTTGAAATTGCACTGAAAGTGCACTTTGAAGTGCAGTCGCTGTAAATCTGAGGGGTAGATCTGAGATGAGGGGAAGCTCTGCTGATTTTATTATACAATCATGTGCAAGCTAAAATGCTGTTTTTTATTTTCCTTGCATGTCCCCCTCGGATCTACAGTGACTGCACTTCCAAGTGCGCTTTCAGTGCAATTTCAAGTGCACTTTGCAAAGTGGATTTGCCTTTCGTAAATAACCCCCATCGTATTCACAGTAATCAGTCATACATATATGTCCCTCTCTATTAGCATTTGAAAAGGACAGGGCCAGCTTTTAGGATAGAGGTGACACCTAGATGCCAATAAAAGTCTCCCATCCAAGCTAACAAAAATTGCCACCTTTCTGAAGCCTCAAAGAAGAGTCCTAGCCATGTTGGCTACAAGGATCCACAGGGGGCATTCACAAGGCAAGCTTTGATTGGTATCAACAGATCTAAGGAATCTATTTTATTTCTCATAAAAGCTAAAATATTGGTGCCAGAGAGATTAAATAATAATAATAATGCCTTCTGATCGTACACTCGTTGGGCTACAAGTACATGAAAATCTGTATTTGTAGCATGTGTAGAATCCTAGAGAAACACACAAAACCGTTATATGGCACTTGATTGCGTCTGGCAGGCAGTGATTGGTACTTTAGCGATCAGACCGATGCGCTGGTGTCAGAAATCCTATCCATGACCCAGAGATCGGTGCCATTCTGGAGTAATTCGACTCTCGAAACTGAGATATGGGCGGTAATTTCCCGCAAAGCCGGTTCAAAACTGGGGAGTCCCCACATGGTTTGCGACCTGCTTCTGTCAAAAGATAAACTTCAGTAAAATTTATTTCTGTTTTTATCCCTTTTTATTTTCATAGCTTATAGCCAATTGTGTGTCTTTTTGTCTTTTTTTTTTTTTTGTAACTCCTTTTCCTTTGTATATATTTTATGCACTGCCCACTTTTGGGATATTAAATTATAAAATTAATAAGTGACTTCTGTGTACTAAGCTAGGGCATTTTTTTGTGCCTAGGTGCTTGGTCTAAGTTACATGCCGATCTGTATGTAGTTGCACTGTGTTGGCAGATTGCATGCAGATTGTAAACTAGCAGATCTGCCAAAGATGTGTGTGTGTGTGGTGGCCCAGCAGACCAGTTTATGGACAAACTGTTGGGTGGTGGCAGGCTATAGTTTTTTGTGGGTCTGGTGTGTGGACAGTGGGAAGAGTAATTAACACCGGGGTTCTAGCTTGTAGTATAGCTGGAGGAACCCTAGAAGTGTGTGCTAGACTTCTCCCCAACCATTAGGGTGCACCAGATTGTATGTAAGATTCATATCTGCCTGTGTGGTCAGCCATCTGGATTGGAGTGGAGTCTCCCTCTAGTGTTGACCAGAGGTAGTGCCAGCTGTGAAAGTGTATCACAGACAGTCTTACTTGCTCAGTATAAGTTCCCCCTTATTTCTTTATACCTCCAGTCATGGAACCATGTCCCGGTTAGCTAGCTGCCGTGGGCAAATAAAAAAGCTTACAGAAATGCTAATTATTTCTGCCCATCATATGCAGACTTGGTCCCATTATATGCAGCCTCTGTGCCCAATAGATGCAGCCTCTGTGCCCATCATATGCAGCCACTGTGCCCATCATATGTAGCCACTGTGCCCATCATATGCAGCCACTGTGCCCAAATGTGCTGAAGGCACTTGGGGGGGGGGGGGGGGGCAGATTGTGAGAGAAGCGTGCCAGACGCAATGGGGAGGGATAGAGGAGGTAGGATATGGGCTGGAGGGGTCCTTTGGGAAGGAAGAGAGTGCAAGGGGAGGTTGTCAGATTTCAAATCCAATCTACACTTCTAGCATTGTCTTACCTCTGCCAAAGCCCCCCCACCACATATCCTCCTAACCCCTCAATCACGCCACATATTTTCTACCTTGTCCTCCTTTCCAGCGGCTTTTCCCCCTCCCTCCTCCATCTACAGAGCATATTAAAACCTTTCTACAGACCTGATATCAGTAGTCCCTGTTCCTCGTGTGTGTGCAGAACGGAGAAAGAGGAGGAGGGGAGGAGCTTTATCACACTTACACTCTGCTCTGCTGAACCAAGCTGCTGTCAGGGAAAGGGGAGACATGTCACTCTTGGTGAAGTCCATGTGAATGATGTGTCCGGGCCTGGGGCAGAAGTAAACCCGAACCCATCATTCAAAAACTGGACTATCCGGGAGAAAACCGTACAGGTGGCAACCCTACATATGAGTAAAAGTCCTGATTTTTAAGCATCAAAGGGCCGATCAAAAATGCATCGGGGTATATTTATAAAGTAGTGAATGTGACATTTATTAAGCATTTTTTGCAGGTATATCTTCCTGGTACATTTGGTTTCCTCCTACACTCCAAAGACATGCTGGTAGGGTAATTGCCTTCTATCTAACTTAGCCCTAGCATATGTGTTTGTTAGGGATGAGCTTCGTGTTCGAGTCGAACCCATGTTCAACTCGAACATCGGCTGTTCGATCGTTCGCCAAATTGTGAACGATATGGGCCGTTCGCGCCAAATTCGTGTGGCGCGCCATGGCCCATAATTCACAGCAGCATCGCAGTGCATTGCTGGCTGATGATTGGCCAAGCATGCACTATGACCCGAATGCTTGGCCAATCTATCTACCGACGGCCACAGCGCCGTCGGTAGAGAGAGCTGTAATTGGCCAAAGCCAGGGTGGCTTTGGCCAATTATGGCTCAGGGGGTTTAGAACACGCCCCCCACTATATAAGGCCGCCTGCACGGCAGCCCTGTGTAGTGTGTTCCGGCGTGCTGAGAGATAGAGAGAGAGACAGTGTAATTTCATTTGAGTTACCTAGATTAGGCAGGACAGTCAGTGAGTTAGCTGCATTTATAGTCTATTGTGTATATATATATATGCATCCCAGGTGTTGCATATATATATATATATATATATATATATATATACACACTGTATTCAGTTTAGCTAGATCCGTTCCTGTTATCTTCCTACTGACAGGCAGGCTTGTCTTGTTACAGTATTTACAGCTACCTGAAGAAAATTGCTGGTGTTCTTTTGATCCTATTAGTACCACAGTCAGGCAGCTAGACTATTTACAGTTAGTGTAGTGCATCCTCCTCACAGTGTTCAGCTAAAGCTACAAGTTAGTGTAGTGTGTCCTGCTCACAGTGTTCAGCTAAAACTACAAGTTAGTGTAGTGAGACCTCTGCACAGTGTTCAGCTAAAGCTACAAGTTAGTGTAGTGTGTCCTCCTCACAGTGTTCAGCTAAAACTACAAGTTAGTGTAGTGAGACCTCTGCACAGTGTTCAGCTAAAGCTACAAGTTAGTGTAGTGCGTTCTGCTCACTGTGTTCAGCTAAAGCTACAAGTTAGTGTAGTGCGTCCTGCTCACAGTGTTCAGCTAAAACTACAAGTTACTGTAGTGAGACCCCTGCACAGTGTTCAGCTAAAGCTACAAGTTATTGTAGTGTGTCCTGCTCACAGTGTTCAGCTAAAGCTACAAGTTAGTGTAGTGGGTCCTGCTCACAGTGTTCAGCTAAAGCTACAAGTTAGTGTAGTGCGTCCTGCTCAGTGTTTAGCTAAAACTACAAGTTAGTGTAGTGAGACCTCTGCACAGTGTTTAGCTAAAGCTACAAGTTAGTGTAGTGCGTCCTGCTCAGTGTTCAGCTAAAACTACAAGTTAGTGTAATGAGACCTCTGCACAGTGTTCAGCTAAAGCTACAAGTTAGTGTAGTGCGTCCTGCTCACAGTGTTCAGCTAAAGCTACAAGTTAGTGTAGTGCGTCCTGCTCACAGTGTTCAGCTAAAACTACAAGTTACTGTAGTGAGACCTCTGCACAGTGTTCAGCTAAAGCTACAAGTTAGTGTAGTGCGTCCTGCTCACAGTGTTCAGCTAAAGCTACAAGTTAGTGTAGTGCGTCCTGCTCACAGTGTTCAGCTAAAGCTACAAGTTAGTGTAGTGCGTCCTACTCAGTGTTCAGCTAAAACTACAAGTTAGTGTAGTGAGACCTCTGCACAGTGTTCAGCTAAAGCTACAAGTTAGTGTAGTGCGTCCTGCTCACAGTGTTCAGCTAAAACTACAAGTTAGTGTAGTGCGTCCTGCTCACAGTGTTCAGCTAAAACTACAAGTTACTGTAGTGAGACCTCTGCACAGTGTTCAGCTAAAGCTACAAGTTAGTGTAGTGCGTCCTGCTCACAGTGTTCAGCTAAAACTTCAAGTTAGTGTAGTGAGACCTCTGCACAATGTTCAGCTAAAGCTACAAGTTAGTGTAGTGCGTCCTGCTCACAGTGTTCAGCTAAAACTTCAAGTTAGTGTAGTGAGACCTCTGCACAGTGTTCAGCTAAAGCTACAAGTTAGTGTAGTGCATCCTGCTTACAGTGTTCAGCTAAAACTACAAGTTAGTGTAGTGAGACCTCTGCACAGTGTTCAGCTAAAGCTACAAGTTAGTGTAGTGCGTTCTGCTCACTGTGTTCAGCTAAAGCTACAAGTTAGTGTAGTGCGTCCTGCTCACAGTGTTCAGCTAAAACTACAAGTTAATGTAGTGAGACCTCTGCACAGTGTTCAGCTAAAGCTACAAGTTAGTGTAGTGTGTCCTGCTCACAGTGTTCAGCTAAAGCTACAAGTTAGTGTAGTGGGTCTTGCTCACAGTGTTCAGCTAAAGCTACAAGTTAGTGTAGTGCGTCCTGCTCAGTGTTCAGCTAAAACTACAAGTTAGTGTAGTGAGACCTCTGCACAGTGTTCAGCTAAAGCTACGAGTTAGTGTAGTGCGTCCTGCTCAGTGTTCAGCTAAAACTACAAGTTAGTGTAGTGAGACCTCAGCACAGTGTTAAGCTAAAGCTACAAGTTAGTGTAGTGCGTCCTGCTCACAGTGTTCACCTAAAACTACAAGTTAGTGTAGTGCGTCCTGCTCACAGTGTTCAGCTAAAACTACAAGTTAGTGTAGTGAGACCTCTGCACAGTGTTCAGCTAAAGCTACAAGTTAGTGTAGTGCGTCCTCCTCACAGTGTTCAGCTAAAACTACAAGTTAGTGTAGTGAGACCTCTGCACAGTGTTCAGCTAAAGCTACAAGTTAGTGTAGTGCGTCCTCCTCACAGTGTTCAGCTAAAACTACAAGTTAGTGTAGTGAGACCTCTGCACAGTGTTCAGCTAAAGCTACAAGTTAGTGTAGTGCGTCCTCCTCACAGTGTTCAGCTAAAACTACAAGTTAGTGTAGTGAGACCTCTGCACAGTGTTCAGCTAAAGCTACAAGTTGTTTAATAAAGATATTCCTGCGCTATCGAATATGGAGATGGCTAGGGGTGGAACAGCTGCATGCACCTATTAGGGTAAACACCTGACCTAAATAGATATTATATGGATGGATGGTGCAGCGCTAATCCTGTATATAAACCTCTGGTGGTTTAAAAATAGGTCATATTATAGTTCACTATAGTGTGTATAAATAGTCTGGAAAGCCAGTGACGTATTCTTACAAGTGATGTATCTCACTAAACATAAATAAATTAGTAAAAAATGTGGGTGTAAACAAAATATCAGCCTAAAAAACTTAGATCATCATATCAATAACTAGTTCACCATAGATGACCATATCAGTGACTGGTTCAGCATAAGTGACAAAAAAACAATTTTAAATAAAGTGCAGCGTGAATTGTACTAAATAATTAAGAATCCAAAATTGGCAAAGTGCATTGTGCAAAACACTGTGCAACATAAATAACTATATCACATATTGGCTTATAGTGTTAGACAACAAACATTCCGTATAAAGTGCAAATGTGCAAAAA
Organism: Lithobates clamitans; assembly: GCA_037952925.1. Classification (NCBI taxonomy): domain Eukaryota; kingdom Metazoa; phylum Chordata; class Amphibia; order Anura; family Ranidae; genus Lithobates; species Lithobates clamitans. Next base: position 17,157,416 of record JBBGZY010000251.1, on the reverse strand, counting down.
AAGAAACAAAAAAAAACTCCAAACTATATAATTATGAAATATTAGTGAATGTCCCAAAAATTATGATGCATAAAAAAAGAAAATTCACACAGAAAAAACGTCCTTATTCATGATGAAATCTGTGACAGTAAAGTGCTGAAATGCGCATGTGGCAGTTGAAGTGCCTGGTGACTCAAAATCTCATGCAGCTTCGTGTGCAAACACTACAGTGGGTAGTGGCCCCTTACCTCAAAGTAATGGGGCAACAGCATATGACCAAACAGGTTCTTTATCTCTTCCACCTAGGGGCTCCTGCGCATTCCTCACCGTCCTGGGGTAAGGTTCCCTCAGATGTGATGCAGGAAGGTATTTATGAATAAAGTAGAGTAGAAAAGAACCCAATAGTGTAATTCCGTTTTCATAGGTAACTGCGATTAATTGGATATTATTTTCTTAACCAGCCTGGTAGTCAATCCTGTGGGCAACTAAAAAAATCTTTATGGACGCTGCAATCTGTATTTAGTGAAAGGACACGAGGAGACGCCGAAGAAGGGAAGGCGAGACCCCGTGTTCTCTGCTCGCTCGGCGGGTGACGTTTGGCACGACCACCCGTTTATTTATTTTTTTTTTTTTTTGTTTTGTTTTCTTTATGCGCCAGAAGAAGCAGCCACTTTTTTTTTGAGCAGCTGCTTCTTCTGGCGGATAAAGAAAACAAAACAACAAAAAAATAAAATTAAGCGGGTGGTCGTGCCAAACGTCACCCGCCGAGCGAGCAGAGAACACGGGGTCTCGCCTTCCCTTCTTCGGCGTCTCCTCGTGTCCTTTCACTAAATACAGATTGCAGCGTCCATAAAGATTTTTTTAGTTGCCCACAGGATTGACTACCAGGCTGGTTAAGAAAATAATATCCAATTAATCGCAGTTACCTATGAAAACGGAATTACACTATTGGGTTCTTTTCTACTCTACTTTATTCATAAATACCTTCCTGCATCACATCTGAGGGAACCTTACCCCAGGACGGTGAGGAATGCGCAGGAGCCCCTAGGTGGAAGAGATAAAGAACCTGTTTGGTCATATGCTGTTGCCCCATTACTTTGAGGTAAGGGGCCACTACCCACTGTAGTGTTTGCACACGAAGCTGCATGAGATTTTGAGTCACCAGGCACTTCAACTGCCACATGCGCATGTCAGCACTTTACTGTCACAGATTTCATCATGAATAAGGACGTTTTTTCTGTGTGAATTTTCTTTTTTTATGCATCATAATTTTTGGGACATTCACTAATATTTCATAATTACCGTATATAGTTTGGAGTTTTTTTTTGTTTCTTTTTTTGCACATTTGCACTTTATACGGAATGTTTGTTGTCTAACACTATAAGCCAATATGTGATGTAGTTATTTATGTTGCACAGTGTTTTGCACAATGCACTTTGCCAATTTTGGATTGTTAATTATCTAGTACAATTCACGCTGCACTTTATTTAAAATTGTTTTTTTGTCACTTATGCTGAACCAGTCACTGATATGGTCATCTATGGTGAACTAGTTATTGATATGATGATCTAAGTTTTTTAGGCTGATATTTTGTTTACACCCACATTTTTTACTAATTTATTTTTGTTTAGTGAGATACATCATTTGTAAGAATACGTCACTGGCTTTCCAGACTATTTATACACACTATAGTGAACTATAATATGACCTATTTTTAAACCACCAGAGGTTTATATACAGGATTAGCGCTGCACCATCCATCCATATAAAGCTACAAGTTAGTGTAGTGCGTCCTGCTCACAGTGTTCAGCTAAAGCTACAAGTTAGTGTAGTGCGTCCTGCTCAGTGTTCAGCTAAAAATACAAGTTAGTGTAGTGAGACCTCTGCACAGTGTTCAGCTAAAGCTACAAGTTAGTGTAGTGCATCCTGCTCACAGTGTTCAGATAAAACTCTGCACAGTGTTCACCTAAAGCTATCTGTAGAAGGTTGGTGGTGTTCTCATACTACAGGCAGGCAGTTGATTTTGCTAGCTGCAGTATCAGTATATATATATATATATATCCCAACTTAGTGCAGCTACAGGCCATTAGTATGTCTGGAAGGCCAACAAGGAGAGGCAGACAGTCACAAGCCAATAAGAGGGCAAGCAGGCTCTGTGTCTAGAGGTAACAGTGCTGGTCGTGGAGACGGTGCATCCTCATCAGCACGTGGCCGTGGGACACGCTTGGCCTTTTTTTCGCCAGCTGACCATGTTGAGCCGCAACATGTGGAAGACTTGGTCGAGTGGATGACCAAGCTGTCCTCATCCTCCTCATCCTCTCTCACCCATGCTCAGGGTACTTTGTCTGGCAAAGTAGCGGCCTCTTCCCTCGGCTCAATGTCATCAGTGACTTCTTCCCTAGCCCCACCATGTCCTCCTGAGGAGTCCCTCGAACTGTTTGACCACAGTGTCGGGTACATGCTCCAGGAGAATGCCCAGCGTTTGGAAGGCTCTGATGATGATACTGAGCTAGATGAAGGCAGTAACGTGAGCATGGACAGAGGGGGTGCCCAAGAAGGACAGCAATCTGGCAGTCATGCTCCCCCTGCTGCAGCATACTGCCAGGTTTGCTCCAGTGATGAGGAGGGAGGGGATAATGAGGTCACTGACTCAACGTGGGTGCCTGATAGGAGAGGGGAGGAGGAGGCGGCACATCACCAACGAGGCAGGATGCCCCCAGGGGCCAGCCTAAGGGCAGCACACTTACTGCATCACACCCCAAAGCTCCGCATGTGCAGGGCGCTGCAGTCTCTGCGCGTTATTTAAAAAGTTCTTTGGTGTGGGCCTTTTTTGAGACGAGTGCATCAGATCGCACCGCTGCTGTTTGCAACATATGTCTCAAGCGTATCTCGCGTGGCCAAAACATCTCCCGCTTGGGAGTTCAGTTCGTTGGCAAGCGTATTTAAAAGACCCACACCAAAGAACAAAGAGGACCTCTCCTTGCTCCTCATCAGCTGAGATCTCCAACCCCACTATACCTTCAGTCCTCTCTGAGACCTGCACTGAGAGCAATGAAGGTTTAAAATTAGGTGTCACAGGCAAGTACTTGTGGGCAATCTGCTTTCCGTACACCGACGTCAGATTGTACCAGGCAAATTTCCCTGCCCCAGCTGCTGCACCGCTGAAAGAAGTTCGCTCCCAGCCATCCACATGCCCAGCGGTTGAATGCTAGCTTGGCAAAATTGCTAGCACTTCAACTGCTGCCTTTTCAGTTGGTAGACTCTGTCCCCTTTCGTGAATTTGTGCAATGTGCGGTTCCTCAGTGGCAGGTACCCAAACGCCGCTTTTTCTCATGGAAGGCGATTCCGGCTCTCCACCGGCATGTGGAAGGCAATGTCTTGGCCTCGCTGGACAGGGCGGTCAGCGGTAAGGTGCATATTACCGCTGACTAATGGTCCAGCAGGAATGGACAGGGACGTTACCCAAGTTTCACTGCGCATTGGGTGACTCTGCTGGCAGCTGGAAAGGATGCAGGACAGGGTGCAGTAGTGTTGGAGGTTTTTCTGCCACCACGCCTCCAAAATGCCACTACTAATGATTGTGACACACCTCTCTCCTCCACCCCCTCCGCTTCTTCTTCCTCCATGGCCTCTTTCTGTGCTTTGTCCTTGGAACCAGCGGTGCTCCGTAGCCGTTCAAGGGGCTACGCAAGTATGCTGGCCAAAAGATGCCATGCGGTGCTTGAGCTGGTGTGTTTGGGGGACAGGAGCCACACTGGGGCAGAGGTTCTGTCAGTTCTGCAGGGGCAGGTTTAGAGGTGGTTGACGCCATGCCAACTTAAGGCAGGAATGGTGGTTTGCGACAATGGCACCAACCTCCTCTCTGCCCTCCGACAGGGACAAATGATCCATGTGCCCTGTTTGGCTCACGTCCTTAACTTGGTGGTGCAGCGGTTCTTGGGCAGGTACCGGGGCTTACAGGATGTCCTGAGGCAGGCCAGGAAAGTCTGTGTGCATTTCCGCCGGTCATATAATGCCAGTGCTCGGCTGGCAGACCTCCAAAAGGAGTTTACCTGCCCAGGAACCGCCTAATCTGTGACATGCCCACCAGGTGGAACTCAACGTTGGCCATGCTGCAGAGGCTGCACATGCAGCAGAGGGCCATCAATGAATACCTGTGCAACTATGGCACCAGGACAGGGTCAGGGGAGCTTGTTTTTTTTTCCCCACGCCATGATCAGGGATGCATGCACTGTCCTGTCACCATTTGAGGAGGCCACGAGGATGGTGAGCAGTGACAGTGCATGCATCAGTGACACTGTCCCCCTTGTCCACCTGTTGGAGCACACGCTGCGTGGAATATTGGACAGGGCACTTGAGGCAGAACAGAGGCAGGAAGAGGAGGACTTCCTTAGCTCTCAAGGCCCCCTTTATCCAGACAGTGTTCCTGCGTGCCCAACGATCACACAGGAAGAGGAGGAGGAGGATTGTGTCAGTATGGGGGTGGAGCCTGGCACTCAGCATCAGCAGCAGTCTTTAAGGGATCAGTCCCAAGAAACACATAGACTTGTACGTGGCTGGGAGGAGGTGGCTGCGGACCATGTCGTCCTTAGTGACCCAGAGGACTCCGGACCGAATGCCTCAGCAAACCTACGCTGCATGGCCACCCTGATCCTGCAAAGCCTGCGTAAGGATCCTCGTATTCGTGGTATCAAGGAGAAGGACCAATACTGGCTGGCAACCCTCCTTGATCCACGTTACAAGGGTAAGGTTGCGGACCTTATCTTGCCATCGCAGAGGGAGCAGAGGATGAAACATCTTCGGGAGGCCTTGCAGAAAGGTCTGTGCAACGCGTTCCCAGAGACTGGGAGATTACAAACTCCTGTTTCTGGACAACGTGTTGCTGAGGCTTCGGTCAGTCAAAGAAGGAGCGGTGGAGAAGGTGGCCGTCTGACCGATGCGTTCAGACAATTTTTTGGTCCGCAGCCCCAAGGTATGATCGGTTCCAGCAACCATCGCCAGCGTCTGTTTTACATGGTGCAGGAATACCTAGGGGCAAGATCTGACTTGGACACCTTTCCCACCGAAAATCCTCTGGGTTACTGGGTCTACTGAGGATGGATCATTGGCCACAGCTTGCACAGTATACAATTGAGCTACTGGCCTGTCCAGCATCCAGCGTTCTTTCGGAACGCACATTCAGTGCTGCTGGAGGCTTTGTAACCGATCACAGAGTGCGTCTGTCCACCGACTCGGTCGATCGACTGACCTTCATAAAAATGAATCAGTCTTGGATCACCACCAGCTACCAAGCACCTGATGCTGATGTAACCGAATAATTTTCTTTGAAATCTCAGATCCCTTCAAAGACTGCCTATGCTGATGCTGAGTGACTATCCTGAGTAATTATCCTCTTCCTCCTCAATGATCACGCTGATAGCTTGTAAGAACATTTTTGGTTCTGGGCGCCAGCACCAGTGCCTAAGGCCCAATTTTTTAGCCCCTGTTCAACAGGGGCATGTAATTACAATTCTTGATCTAACATTTCACAGCAGGGCCCGTTCCTGCACCCACCAAGAGCGAGTGAGGACTTGCAGTGTTGTGGCACTAGCACCACCACCACCAAAGGCCCATTTTTTTCTGCCCCTGTTCAACAGGGGCATGTAATTACAATTCTTGATCTAATATTTCACAGCAGGGCCCTGTGAGGGCTTACAGTGTTGTGGCCACAACAACACCTAAGGCCCAAATTTCTGCTGAGTATATAGGGCAGGCCCCTACTTTCAAACATCCAACTTACAAACGACTCCTACTTGCAAACGGAAGGAGACAACAGGAAGTGAGATGAAATCTACCCCTAGGAAGGGAAATTCTCTCCTGTAAGAGTTAATATGGGAAAAACATTTCTCCTTTCCACTGAGAAAAAGGAGAGAAAGTGCTATTCAACTATATCATAGTTGTTGCCAACATCCCCGAAGTCAGTATATATTAGGAGGTTACCCCCAACAGGTTAAAGGGACTTTAATGGCAACTCATTTAAGATTTAAAATTTATTTTATTCAGTACTGAATAAAATAAATTTTAAATCTTAAATGAGTTGCTGTTAAAGTCCCTTTAACCTGTTGGGGGTAACCTCCTAATATATCCTTTCCACTGATGCTTTATCACCAATCCTTGTTTCACAAAAAACCCCAAATTTTCAAAAAACATTTGTCATTGGGACAAAAAATGAGGTGAAATCTTCTGAAGAGGAGTACAGACAGCAAAACAAATGTCACAGGGGTGATAACCCTTCCCTATGTTTTCCAAAAAGCTTAAAATAGATTTTTTGGCTGGAGCTAAACACGTTAAAAATGTACCAGTTCGAAATTACAAACAGATTCTACTTAACAACAAACCTACAGTCCCTGTCTTGTTTGTACCGCCTGTATACTGCTGTTCAGAGTATATAGGGCCTGGTGGCCCCACGCCTTTCCTTTTTTTAATTTAGGTGCGGGGTTCCCCTTAATATCCATACAAGACCCAAAGGGCCTGGTAATGGACTGGGGGGGTACCCATGCTGTTTGTCTCACTGATTTTCATCCATATTGCCAGGAACCGACATTACATTAAAGCCGCAAGCAGTTTTAAATGACTTTTTTTCCTTTAAAAATGAAGTTTTGTGCAGGGACTGTTCTAAGCACGGGAAACACGCGCCACTTTACAGGCATACTATAGACACCCCCCAGGTACGATATTTAAAGGAATATTTCACTTTTTTTTTTTTTAACTTTAAGCATCATTAAAATCACTGCTCCCGAAAAAACGGCAGTTTTTAAAAGTTTTTTTTGCATTGATACATGTCCCCTGGGGCAGGACCCGGGTCCCCAAACCCTTTTTAGGACAATACCATGCAAATTAGCCTTTAAAATGAGCACTTTTGATTTCGAACGTTCAAGTCCCATAGACGTCAATGGGGTTCTAACGTTCGTGCGAATTTTCGGTCCGTTCGCAGGTTCTGGTGCGAACCGAACCGGGGGGTGTTCGGCTCATCCCTAGTGTTTGTGTATGTACATTGTAAGCATGTGAGATAGGGACCTTGATTGTGCTCGAGGGCAGGGACTGATGTCAATATCCAGTATATAAAGTGCAGCATCAATTGTCAATGCCAAAAAATGCCTGTAATAATAAATGTTTCTCACATTCACTGCTTCATAAATATGTCCCCAGGTCTTGCTGAAATATAAAAATTTGGGCCAAGTCTTGGAAAAATTTTGGAAGGTGTAATTGTAAACAGTCAGTATTTAAATATAAATGATATCAATTGATACTTACAGGAAGGGCCGGAATTAGGACCAAAACACACAATTCAGTCTCCCTGTTAGGATAAAGATGTATTAAATAGTTTATATTCAAATATTCAAACTTTAGTTTCAAGAGCAAAAACTAACCCCAGCAGAAGTAATTAAGAATATAGAAATCCCACCCTCAACTTTCAAATGTGTTAAAAGAAAAACTACTGAGTATTCTATCTGGCTGATGTCACATTGGCTAACCCTACTTAAAGGCGAAGTTCAACTTTTCCAGAAATAGCCTATGCAAGTCAAGGGACCCCAGTAAATAATACAAATCTGTGCAGCTTTGTAAAATGATCATTCATTCATTGTTTTACCTGTAGGCCATTTGGGTCCCCTCAGAAGCGCAGTGGCCACCATTCCTGTGTCGCCCTCTCTAGCCAGATCGACGTGGGTAAACAGCCTGCGGATATTAATATCCGTTCCTCTGACCGGCATAAAACCCGACTGGTCTGGGTGCACCAACTCCGTGATCACTCCGTTCAATCGTGTTGCCAGTATTTTCGCTAGCGGCTTGGCATCCACGTCGATCAGGGAGATCAGGCTATAGGATTTGCAGAGTTCAGGGTCCTTCCCTGGTTTGGGAATGACCACTATCACCACCTCTGACATGGAGGCTGGTAAGGACCCCTTTTTTAAGGAGGATAAGAGCATGGAATGGAATTTGGGTGCTAGTTCCTCGGCATACGTTTTATAGAACTCAGTGGGGAACCCGTCGGGGCCCGGTGTTTTTCCCGCCTGGAGCGAGGAGATGGCCTGTTGTACCTCCTTAAGGGTGATGGGGGAGTCAAGTAGGTCTCTATAGGTGTCAGTCAGAATGGGGAAGTCAACATCCGAAAGATATACTGTATGTGAAGGTCCTCCATAGAGTAGTCCACCCGGGTGGAATAAAGGTCTGAGTACTAGGAGGCAAAGCTGTCATTGATTGCTTTTGAGGAGGTCAGTCTGATCCCGTCTGTGTCAATCAGTGAGGGGACGCTCATGGAGGCTGACTGTTCACGTACCAACCAAGCCAGCAATCTACCCCCCCCGTTCGCCCTCTTCAAAGATCCTCTGGGATTGTTGGAGTAATTTCTTTTTAGTCAGGGAGGTGCGGATCAGTAGGACCTCTCTGGTACTTTCCTGAAGTTTAGTATGTAGCTCTGGAGTCTTGGTCTGGGTATATTGGCGTTCCAGGGATGCGGCCCGGTCCTCAGCCTTAATCAGGTCGGCCCGCAGCTTTCTGCGGACCCCTCAATAAGCGATTGGTAATGGCCTCTGGAGGAGGCCTTAAAGGCGTCCCATACTACCTCCTCTGGAGCCGACTCCAGGGTCCGGAGTCCACCCCAGGATCAGAGATCCAGAACCTCGAGAGCCTCCATAGTTTATCAGTGGGGCATCCTTCCAAAGGTAACGGAAGGAGGAGCGGTGCATGGTCCGAGATTCCCCTCGAGAGGATGGAAATCTGCTGGACCCTGGGCAGGAGGGGGCTCCCCGCATACATCAAGTCTATGCGTGAGAGAGTCTTGTGGGTGGCAGAATGGCATGTAAATAACCTGTCAAGGAGATGTCTCCACTTCCACAGGTCTTTCAGTCCGTAGGTCTCTGCCCAGGCAGAAAAATCTGAGGTGGACCCTCCCACAGAGGTGAAGCGATCCAGCTCAGTATTCGGTGGCATATTAAAGTCCCCATGAGTAGCCCATTATCGGTCGCGTATTTGGCTATGAGAGAGCTCAGTCTGTGTAACATCTTAGTCGAAGCTGGGGGAGGTATATACAAACCCACCAACAGTACCTCTAAGCATTCTATCATTGCATGTATTATAATTAGGGATGCACCGATACCGATACCGGTATCGGTGCCGATACTAGGCATTTTCATGACTATCAGTACTCGGGAAAATGCTCCGATACCGGAAGTGACGTCAGTTGGGGACGGGACGCCTTCTCCTCCCCTCCGGTGTCTTGCCGAATAAGTTCCTTCGGCGGATAGGTTCCCCCCTGTACTGCGCAGGCGCAGCGCCTGCGCAGTACGTACTACTGTTGGCCGCCGGAGATAGCCGAAGCTCAAACGCTTCGATCACCTGTACACGACGCCTGCGCTCTGGGTCCAGATTCCTTCCCCACTATCCAAGTGGACCTAGAGGGGGAATCTAAAAGTGCCGAGCGCAGCGAGGCCGTGCCCGAAGCGAGGCGAGCGTAGCGAGCCCGCGAGGGGCCCTCTTACAGGCGCCGTGTACAGCTGATTTTCAGCTGTTCCGCTTCGGCTATTTCCGCCGGCTTCTACTGCGCATGCGCAGTAGAGGGGGGAACTAATCCGCCGAGCGGAACTTTCTCGGCAGAACACCGGCAGTGGGGTTCGGAGCAGTACGCACCTTACGGCACCAGGACAAGGGGGGGGGGGCGGGAAAATTCACAGCACAGTGGGAACAGGCTGACAGCTGGCCACACCGACACTCCTGCTCCCGGCTGTCTTTTTTTCATTATGCAGCACTGCTGCGATCCTCTCCTGCCTCTGTAAACAAGAAGAGGGTGGATGATGTCATGACTCCTCCCATCCTGTTCCTGCACAGAGAGAGAGCTAGCTGGATGGCTGGCCGCTATCCAATAACAGAGAGTGGGTGGGTCACCAAGGGCAAGGGGCTGGACAGCATCAGCACGTGTGTTTCTATGTGAGGCAGCTGTGGAATCGTCCCTGGAAGCAGAACCGAGTAATGAGGAGAGCAAGTCCTGCAAACAGGTTAGTGTAGTATGTACAGGACAGTGTCAGCAGGGTAGACAGACCAGTCTTATACACTAGCACCATACAGTATATACAGACCAGTCTGTACCCCAACACTGTACTGTATATGTTATACACACACCAGTCTGTATATGATGTAAGGTACGGTGTCAGTGTACAGACTGGTCTGTACCTAATGCCCTGTACTGCGCCCTCCTAATGCCCTGTACTGCGCCCCCCTAATGCCCTGTACTGCGCCCTCCTAACGCCCTGTAATGCGCCCTCCTAACACCCTGTACTGTGCCCTCCCTGTGTTGCCTCCTCCTTCCTCCACCAACTGTCACCTCTGCCCCCATGTCTCTCAATGACCCTCCCATCCTCTTCCCCCAGCAATCACAGCCTTTTCCTTCTCAATTCTCCCACCCCACAATCCCTATTTCACCCCACCCTCAACTACCCTGCCCTCACTTACCCCTCTACTTCCCACCCTGTCCTCACCACAGCCTCGCCCAATTCCCCAACAACCCCCCTCCCAAACCACTGCCCTACCTATGCGATAGGTATCGGTAATTGGTATTGGCGAGTACTTGCAAAAAAAGTATTGGTACTCATACTCGGTGTTAAAAAAGTGGTATCGGTGCAACCCTAATTATAATGTATCGTGCATCCGGGTCGAGCGTTAGCTCCAGGAGCCTGAATGGCAGACTCTTGTGGACAAGGATACTGACCCCCTGGCAAAGTTAGAATATGTTGAGTGATATTGATGGCCCACCCAGGGTTTTTTTCAGACTAATGCCGCATACACACGGTCGGACTTTCCAACGTAAATTGTGCGATCGGAGCTTGTTGTCGGAAATTCCAACCGTGTGTAGGCTCCATCGGACAGTTTCCATCGGAATTTCGTTGCACAAAATTTGAGATCTGGTTCTCAAATTTTCTGACAACAAAATCTGTTCGCGTAAATTCCGATCGTGTGTACACAATTCCGACGCACAAAGTGCCGCGCATGCTCAGAATCAAGCAGAAGAGCCGAACTGGCTATTGAACTTCATTTTTCTCGGCTCATCGTAACTGTTGTACGTCCCCGCGTTCTTGACATTCGGAATTTCCAACAAGATTTGTGTGACCGAGTGTATGCAAGACAAGTTTGAGCCAAAATCCGTTGGAAAAAATCCATTGATTTTGTTGTCGGAATGTCCGATCAATGTTCGATCGTGTGTACGGGGTAAAAGGGTCTTCCTCCTGATCAAGTGGTTTCTTGGAGGACACAAATGTGAGGGTTGTATGTTTGCAAAAATTGGAACACCAGTGACCGCTTTACAGGGGAGTTAAGGCCACTGGTGTTCCAAGAAATTATTGTCAGCGATGTCATTCAGACTTCCCATACAGCAATTAGGGATGAGCTTCGTGTTCGAGTCGAACCCATGTTCGACTCGAACATTGGCTGTTCGACCGTCCGTCGAATTGCGAACGATATGGGCCGTTCGCGCCAAATTCGTGTGGCGCGTCACGGCCCATAATTCACTGCGGCATCGCAGTGCATTGCTGGCTGATGATTGGCCGAGCATGCACTATGACCCGCATGCTTGGCCAATCACAGCGCCGTCAGTAGAGAGAGCTGTAATTGGCCAAAGCCAGGGTGGCTTTGGCCAATTATGGCTCAGGGGATTTAGTACACGCCCCACACTATATAAGGCCGCCTGCACGGCGGCCCTGTGTAGTGTGTGTTCCGGTGTGCTGAGAGATAGAGAGAGAGAGAGACAGTGTCATTTGATTTGAGTTAGATAGATTAGGCAGAACAGTCAGTCAGTTAGCTGCACTTACAGTGTATTGTGTATATATATGCATCCCAGGTGTTGCATATATATATATATATATACACTGTATTCAGTTTAGCTAGATCCGTTCCTGTTATCTTCTATTTAGACTATTTACATTTAGTGCAGTGCGTCCTGCTCACAGTGTTCAGCTAGATCTGTTCCTGTTATTTACATTTAGTGCAGTGCGTCCTGCTCACAGTGTTCAGCTAGATCCGTTCCTGCTATTTACATTTAGTGCAGTGCGTCCTGCTCACAGTGTTCAGCTAGATCCGTTCCTGCTATTTACATTTAGTGCAGTGCGTCCTGCTCACAGTGTTCAGCTAGATCCGTTCCTGCTATTTACATTTAGTGCAGTGCGTCCTGCTCACAGTGTTCAGCTAGATCCGTTCCTGCTATTTACATTTAGTGCAGTGCGTCCTGCTCACAGTGTTCAGCTAGATCCGTTCCTGCTATTTACATTTAGTGCAGTGCGTCCTGCTCACAGTGTTCAGCTAGATCCGTTCCTGCTATTTACATTTAGTGCAGTGCGTCCTGCTCACAGTGTTCAGCTAGATCCGTTCCTGCTATTTACATTTAGTGCAGTGCGTCCTTCTCACAGTGTTCAGCTAGATCCGTTCCTGTTATCTTCTAGACTATTTACATTTAGTGCAGTGCGTCCTGCTCACAGTGTTCAGCTAGATCCGTTCCTGTTATCTACTGACAGGCAGGCTTGTCTGGTTACAGTATATAAAGCTACCTGAAGAAAATTACAGGTGTTCTATTTGATCCTATTAGTACCACGGTCAGGCAGCTAGACTATTTACATTTAGTACAGTGCGTCCTGCTCACAGTGTTCAGCTAGATCCGTTCCTGTTATCTTCCTACTGACAGGCAGGCTTGTCTGGTTACAGTATATAAAGCTACCTGAAGAAAATTACAGGTGTTCTATTTGATCCTATTAGTACCACGGTCAGGCAGCTAGACTATTTACATTTAGTACAGTGCGTCCTGCTCACAGTGTTCAGCTAGATCCGTTCCTGTTATCTTCCTACTGACAGGCAGGCTTGTCTGGTTACAGTATATAAAGCTACCTGAAGAAAATTACAGGTGTTCTATTTGATCCTATTAGTACCACGGTCAGGCAGCTAGACTATTTACATTTAGTACAGTGCGTCCTGCTCACAGTGTTCAGCTAGATCCGTTCCTGTTATCTTCCTACTGATAGGCAGGCTTGTCTGGTTACAGTATATAAAGCTACCTGAAGAAAATTACAGGTGTTCTATTTGATCCTATTAGTACCACGGTCAGGCAGCTAGACTATTTACATTTAGTACAGTGCGTCCTGCTCACAGTGTTCAGCTAGATCCGTTCCTGTTATCTTCCTACTGACAGGCAGGCTTGTCTGGTTACAGTATATAAAGCTACCTGAAGAAAATTACAGGTGTTCTATCCCAGCTTAGTGCAGCTACAGGCCATTAGTATGTCTGGAAGGCCAAGAAAGAGAGGCAGACAGTCACAAGCCAATAAGAGAGGGCAAGCAGACTCTGTGTCTAGTGTTGGTCGTGGAGACGGTGCATCCTCATCAGCACGTGGCCATGGGACACGCTTGGCCTTTTTTTCGGCAGCTGGCCGTGTTGAGCCGCAACATGCGGAAGACTTGGTCGAGTGGATGACCAAGCCGTCCTCATCCTCCTCATCCTCTCTCACCCATGCCCAGGGTGCTTTGTCTGGCAAAGCAGCGGCCTCTTCCCTCAGCTCAATGTCATCAGTGACTCCTTCCCTAGCTCCACCATGTCCTCCTGAGGATTACCTCGAACTGTTTGACCACAGTGTTGGGTACATGCTCCAGGAGGATGCCCAGCGTTTGGAAGGCTCTGATGATGATACTGAGCTCGATGAAGGCAGTAACATGAGCACGGACAGAGGGGGTGCCCAAGAAGGACAGCAATCTGGCAGTCATGCTCCCCCTGCTGCAGCATACTGCCAGGTTTGCTCCAGTGATGAGGAGGGAGGAGATGATGAGGTCACTGACTCAACGTGGGTGCCTGATAGGAGAGAGGAGGAGGAGGAGGCGGCACATCACCAACGAGGCAGGATGCCCTCCAGGGGCCAGCCTAAGGGCAGCACATTGACTGCATCACACCCCAAAGCTCCACATGTGCAGGGCGCTGCAGTCTCTGCGCGTTATTCAAAAAGTTCTTTGGTGTGGGCCTTTTTTGAGACGAGTGCATCAGATCGCACCGCTGCTATTTGCAACATATGTCTCAAGCGTATCTCGCGTGGCCAAAACATCTCCCGCTTGGGTACCACATGCTTGACCAGACATATGTTGACCTGCCATGCAGTTCGTTGGCAAGCGTATCTAAAAGACCCACACCAAAGAACAAAGAGGATCTCTCCTTGCTCCTCATCAGCTGAGATTTCCAACCCCACTAGACCTTCAGTCCTCTCTGAGACCTGCAGTGAGAGGAATGAAGGTGTAGAATTAGGTGTGTCACAGCCAAGTACTTGTGGGCAATCTGCTTTCGGTACACCGACGTCAGATTGTACCAGGCAAATTTCCCTGCCCCAGCTGCTGCACCGCCGAAAGAAGTTTGCTCCCAGCCATCCACATGCCCAGCGGTTGAATGCTAGCTTGGCAAAATTGCTAGCACTTCAACTGCTGCCTTTTCAGTTGGTAGACTCTGCCCCCTTCCGTGAGTTTGTGGAATGTGCGGTTCCTCAGTGGCAGGTACCCAAACGCCACTTTTTCTCATGGAAGGCGATTCCGGCTCTCTACCGACATGTGGAAGGCAATGTCCATGCCTCGCTGGACAGGGCGGTCAGCGGTAAGGTGCATATTACCGCTGACTCATGGTCCAGCAGGCATGGACAGGGACGTTACCTAAGTTTCACGGCGCATTGGGTGACTCTGCTGGCAGCTGGGAAGGATGCAGGACAAGGTGCAGTAGTGTTGGAGGTTGTTCCGCCACCACGCCTCCAAAATGCTGATTGTGACACACCTCTCTCCTCCACCCCCTCCTCTTCTTCTTCCTCCATGGCCTCTTCCTCGGAACCAGCAGTGCTCCGTAGGCGTTCAAGGGGCTACGCAAGTACGCAGGCCAAAAGATGCCATGCGGTGCTTGAGCTGGTGTGCTTGGGGGACAGGAGCCACACTGGGGCAGAGGTTCTGTCAGCTCTGCAGGGGCAGGTTCAGAGGTGGTTGACGCCACGCCAACTTAAGGCAGGAATGGTGGTTTGCGACAATGGCACCAACCTCCTCTCTGCCCACCGACAGGGACAAATGACCCATGTGCCCTGTTTGGCTCACGTCCTTAACTTGGTGGTGCAGCGGTTCTTGGGCAGGTACCCGGGCTTACAGGATGTCCTGAGGCAGGCCAGGAAAGTCTGTGTGCATTTCCGCCGGTCATATAATGCCAGTGCTCGGCTGACGGACCTCCAAAAGGAGTTTAACCTGCCCAAGAACCGCCTAATCTGTGACATGCCCACCAGGTGGAACTCAACGTTGGCCATGCTGCAGCGGCTGCACACGCAGCAGAGGGCCATCAATGAGTACCTGTGTGACTATGGCACCAGGACAGGGTCAGGGGAGCTTGGTTTTTTTTCCCCACGCCAGTGGGCCATGATCAGGGATGCATGCACTGTCCTGTCACCATTCGAGGAGGCCACGAGGATGGTGAGCACTGACAGTGCA
This sequence comes from Lithobates clamitans, assembly GCA_037952925.1. Taxonomy (NCBI): domain Eukaryota; kingdom Metazoa; phylum Chordata; class Amphibia; order Anura; family Ranidae; genus Lithobates; species Lithobates clamitans. Next base: position 17,141,931 of record JBBGZY010000251.1, on the reverse strand, counting down.
TGCATCAGTGACACTGTCCCCCTTGTCCACCTGTTGGAGCACACGCTGCGTGGAATAATGGACAGGGCACTTGAGGCAGAACAGAGGCAGGAAGAGGAGGACTTCCTTAGCTCTCAAGGCCCCCTTTATCCAGACAGTGTTCCTGCGTGCCCGCCGATCACACAGGAAGAGGACGAGGAGGAGGAGGAGGAAGATTGTGTCAGTATGGAGGTGGAGCCTGGCACTCAGCATCAGCAGCAGTCTTTAAGGGATCAGTCCCAAGGAACACATGGACTTGTACGTGGCTGGGAGGAGTCGGCTGCGGACGTTGTTGTCCTTAGTGACCCAGAGGACTCCGGACCGAATGCCTCAGCAAACCTACGCTGCATGGCCTCCCTGATCCTGCAAAGCCTGCGTAAGGATCCTCGTATTCGTGGTATCAAGGAGAAGGACCAATACTGGCTGGCAACCCTCCTTGATCCACGTTACAAGGGTAAGGTTGCGGACCTTATCTTGCCATCGCAGAGGGAGCAGAGGATGAAACATCTTCGGGAGGCCTTGCAGAAAGGTCTGTGCAACGCGTTCCCAGAGACTGGGAGGTTACAAACTCCTGTTTCTGGACAACGTGTTGCTGAGGCTTCGGTCAGTCAAAGAAGGAGCGGTGGAGAAGGTGGCCGTCTGACCGATGCGTTCAGACAATTTTTTGGTCCGCAGCCCCAAGGTATGATCGGTTCCAGCAACCATCACCAGCGTCTGTTTTACATGGTGCAGGAATACCTAGGGGCAAGATCAGACTTGGACACCTTTCCCACCGAAAATCCTCTGGGTTACTGGGCCTTGAGGATGGATCACTGGCCAGAGCTTGCACAGTATGCAATTGAGCTACTGGCCTGTCCTGCATCCAGCGTTCTTTCGGAACGCACATTCAGTGCTGCTGGAGGCATGGTAACCGATCACAGGGTGCGTCTGTCCACCGACTCGGTCGATCGGCTGACCTTCATAAAAATGAATCAGTCTTGGATCACCACCAGCTACCAAGCACCTGATGCTGATGTAACCGAATAATTTTTTTTGAAATCTCAGATCCCTTCAAAGACTGCCTATGCTGATGCTGAGTGACTATCCCTGAGTAATTATCCTCTTCCTCCTCAATCATCACGCTGATAGCTTGTAAGAACATTTTTGGTTCTGGGCGCCACCACCAGTGCCTAAGGCACAATTTTTCAGCCCCTGTTTAACAGGGGCGTGTAATTACAATTTTTGATGTAATACTTTGCAGCAGGGCTCGTTCCTGCATTCCAACTAGAGTGTCTGTGAGGGGTTGCAGTGTTGTGGCACCAGCACCAGTGCCTAAGGCCCAATTTTTCTGCCCCTGTCTAACAGGGGCGTGTAATTACAATTTTTGATGCAATACTTTGCAGCAGGGCTCGTTCCTGCGTTCCAACTAGAGTGTCTGTGAGGGGTTGCAGTGTTGTGGCACCAGCACCAGTGCCTAAGGCCCAATTTTTCTGCCCCTGTCTAACAGGGGCGTGTAATTACAATTTTTGAAGCAATACTTTGCAGCAGGGCTCGTTCCTGCGTTCCAACTAGAGTGTCTGTGAGGGGTTGCAGTGTTGTGGCACCAGCACCAGTGCCTAAGGCCTAATTTTTCAGCTCCTGTTCAACAGGGGCATGTAATTACAATTCTTGATCTAATATTTCACAGCAGGGCCCTGTGAGGGCTTACAGTGTTGTGGCCACAGCAACACCTAAGGCCCAAATTTCTGCTGAGTATATAGGGCAGGACCCTACTTTCAAACATCTAACTTACAAACGACTCCTGCTTGTAAACGGAAGGAGACAACAGGAAGTGAGATGAAATCTACCCCTAGGAAGGGAAATTCTCTCCTGTAAGAGTTAATATGGGAAAACTATTTCTCCTTTCCACTGATGCTTTCCAATCCTTGTTCCACAAAAAAACCCAAATTTTCAAAAAACATTTTTCATTGGGACAAAAAAGTGAGGTGAAATCTTCTGAAGAGGAGGAAAGACAGCAAAACAAATGTCACAGGGGTGATAACCCTTCCCTATGTTTTCCAAAAAGCTTAGAAAAGATTTTTTGGCTGGAGCTAAACACGTAAAAAATGTTCAAAATTACAAAGAGATTCTACTTAACAACAAACCTACAGTCCCTGTCTTGTTTGCACCGCCTGTATACTGCTGTTCAGAGTATATAGGGCCTGGTGGCCCCACACCTTTCCTTATTTTAATTTGGGTGCGGGGTTCCCCTTAATATCCATACAAGACCCAAAGGGCCTGGTAATGGACTGGGGGGTACCCATGCCGTTTGTCTCACTGATTTTCATCCATATTGCCATGACCCGACATGACATTAAACCCGCAAGCAGTTTTAAATGAGATTTTTTCCTTTAAAAATGACATTTGGTGCAGGGACTGTTCTAAACATGGGAAACACGCGTCACTTTACAGGCATCCTATAGACACCCCCCAGGTACGATATTTAAAGGAATATTTCACTTTTTTTTTTTTTACTTTAAGCATCATTAAAATCACTGCTCCCGAAAAAACGGCCGTTTTTAAAAAATTTTTTTGCATTGATACATGTCCCCTGGGGTAGGACCCGGGTCCCCAATCCCTTTTTAGGACAATACCATGCAAATTAGCCTTTAAAATGAGCACTTTTGATTTTGAACGTTCGAGTCCCATAGACGTCAATGGGGTTCTAACGTTCGTGCGAACTTTCGGTCCGTTCGCGGGTTCTGGTGCGAACCGAACCGGGGGGTGTTCGGCTCATCCCTAACAGCAATGTAGGAGAGCATTCGGGAGCCAATCCTGACCCAGATGGAGCGACGTTAAGCAGCCATTGGACATAGTGAGAGTTGCCCCTAAAGAGCAGTAATAAATCGAGCCCACACAACTGTGACTGGTATAGAAAAGCATAATAACCGTTAAAACAGTAACTGAAAAAAAAAAAAATTAACCAACCCCCGCCAACCCCCCCAAAACAATGGGTGGCATTCCTTCCCAAAAAAAGCAGGGCAAACCGCCATGCTTTGGAGGTAACGTGTGCATGTGGCTTGTAGTACATAGTTCTGCTAACCCATAGCAGCTAGGGTCAACCAGATGATAATTATGGTGCCAGTCACCCAGCGAACTGGGGGTACAAAGCTTAGTGTAGGCAGTCAAATAATCCTGAGACATGTGCGGGTTCCTGGCGTGGACATGGGTCCCCAGTGAAAAAGAAATAAACTAGTGTGAAGTAGAGGGTTCAAAGGAGCGTGTCGCCCGAGACCCCCCGAGCAAAGAGGTAAAGGAGTGCCTGGCTCTGTTTCTCCAAAGGATCATAGTGAGGGGCCAGTAGAGGGCCTTCTGCTCCACTTCAGTCACAGTACCAGGAGGGGGGGGAAACAGAGTCCACAATATAGAATGCCAGTTAGCCACACATAGGTAGTCAGCATAAAAGGAAAGATGAAACAAAAGCTGCAGAGTAGGTACCTGCGTTATCCCGTACGGATTGTGTCAAGCCAGGAGGACGCCTCTTCAGGTGATGTAAAAAAATGTACCTGTTCTCCATCTTGAACCTGGAGTCTGGCGGGAAACAGCATGCTGTACTTTAGATTTCTTGCACGTAGGCGGGAGCAGACATGGTCGAACGACTTCCTCTGACATTGCGTTTCAATGGAGTAGTCCGGGAATATGAGGAGTTTAACATTTTCATAATTCATAATGCCCCAGATCCCTGGCTTCTCTCAAGATAAGGTCACAGTCCTGAAAAATTTAGCAATTTAAATATAAACGTGTGTGGGGGGCCCCTTGCGGTCCCCTAACCGTGGGGATCCTGTGGGCATGCTCCATCACAAAGTGAGGGGAGAAGGAGGCACGGGTTAAGAGAGAGCGCAACAGCTGCTTGGTGAACAGGGTGGTAACATTGCCCTCTGCTCCCTCCGGCAACCCAATGATGTGCAAATTATTGCTTCTGTTGCGATTCTCAGCATCTTCAGCCCGCGATTCCAGATGCTTCACTCTAACCTATAGGGAATGGAGGTCAGGCGTGTGTTCCCACTGAACATGCTCTGCTGCTGAAACACGCTGTTTCACCTCTGTCACCCTGTCTCTAAAGGCATCAATGTGCCTCCTAATCAGACCCAATTCAGTATATACATTGTCCATCTTCTCTGTCAGTGCCGTTTTACAGCTATTTACGGCCTTCATATGGCCGCTGTGTGCTCTGGAGGGGCCTGAGGAGCAGCAGCCTCGTGACTCACCTCCTCCCTCTGGGACACCATGACGGGAGGGCAGCGGCGGCCTTTTCCTCGACAGGCTCTGCGGTCCTCTTTTGGCTCTGTCTGCGTGCTTTCTCCCCCTCGTTTGTACCTGGGCATGAGCTGTCAGAGCCAGGGAGTCAGGAGTGATCGCAGGGGTGATGGAGAAGTCGCCGGAACCTCGGGATGCAGGATGGTTGATCTGGACGGCGGAGCAGAGTTAAAATACGTCCGCTCCCGTCGCCATCTTGGAAACGCCCCCGGGTTTGAAAGGTTTACATTGCGCGGTGTGAGGCCAGAAGTTGGCATCCTCGCAGATATTTGGTAGAGAGAATTCTCTCTTTTCTTCAGTCAGGCTTAGATAAAAGATTAGCCTTGACAACAATTAAAGGGCAGGTTTCAGCCTTATCAGTGTACTTCCAGAAGCCTTTGGCTTTACATTCCCTGGTCTGAACTTTTCTTCAGGGAGTAATTCACTTATTGCCTTCTGTTAAATCACCTCTTTGCCCTTTGGATTTAAATTTGGTTTTGTCGGTGCTACAGGAGCAGCCTTTTGAACCAATCAACGAAGTTCCGTTAGTTCTTTTGCAATTACTTCGGCTAGAAGGGTCTCCAAATTGGCGGCCCTTTTCTGTAAGGAGCCGTATTTGATTTTGCACAATGATAAAATGGTGCTACATCCTGTTCCGTCCTTTTTGCAGTTTCTGAATTTCATTTAAATCAGGACATTGTTCTACCTTCTTTTTTCTCTCAGCCTGGCTCACCAGAAGAGAAGCAGTTGCACCTTTTGGATGTGGTGAGGGCAGTCAGAGTCTACCTGGAAAGGTCTGCAAGCATCAGAAGTTCTGATGCGTTTATTGTTTTCCCAGAAGGCCCCAAGAGAGGGGTTAAGCGGGTTAAGCGGCTTCTAAGGCATCTATTTCACTTTGGATTTGCCAATTAATCACTCATGGCCTGAAAGGTAAAGCTCCTCCCTTTGGGGTTAGAGCTCATTCTACCAGGGGTGCTGGAACCTCCTGGGCTTTTTGCCATCAGGCGTCAGTGGCGCAGATTTGCAAGGCCGCTACTTGGTCTTCGGTACATACTTTCCCAAGATTTTATCAGGTGGATGTTAAGGCAGCAGAGGACTCAGCTTTTGGCCGTAGTGTCTTGCAGACTGCTGTATAAATCAGATGGTGTTTTCATACAGTGTGTCTCCCTCCCCTCAAGGCTATTGCTCTGGGATATCCCAGATAGGAATGTATATGGCTGCTCTGTGTCCCCTGATGTACGAGAAAGAAAATTAGATTTTTCTTCATACTTACCTGTAAAATCCATTTCTTTGAGTACATCATGGGACACAGAGGCCCCTCCCCTCTCTTTTGGGGAGTTCATTGCTTGCTACAAAACTGGAGTACTTTCCGTATGTGAGGGGTTATATAGGGGAACACTTCCTGTTTTTGGTTATTCTACCAGTGTCCATTCACCTATAGGTGGCGCATAACCCAGGTAGTAATGTATATGGCTGCTCTGTGTCCCGTGATGTACTCAAAGAAATGGATTTTACAGGTAAGTATGAAGAAAAAATCAAATTATTCTCTGCAGCCTTCCTGATGGTCATATGTGAGGTTACTAGACTTTACCTCCTATAAGTGTATTGTAATTGTTAATATGTGATCAAACATTAAGATGCAATAGGTAACAACATTGGAAATTTGAGTCTTTTGTCACACAGCTGTGTGTAAGAAACAAACAAATATGATCAGTAATGATCAAAGGAGGGAATTAATGTATAGGGTTAATATATGATCATTACTTGTTCATACCGTGCTATATATTAATCGTAGTTGGTGTTGATCTACATATTGATTACATTGATAGTACATTAGAATATTGGTTACTAACAGTAGCTGTATTAAGTATGATAATAGTTAATGTGTGGATGCATTCTCCATTTTGTATAAGTAGTTAAGATAGCTGCTTCAGCTTATATGATAAACAACTTCTTGGGGACTTTCCTGGTATTGGAATATTGGTAATATGTAAGTGGGTAATATGTAAGAGGGTGATATGCCATTGGTATGTCATGTGTATGTAGTTAAGATAAGGAGATGTGGCATGTACACATGCATAGTTGCCAACATTGCAAAAAAAAAATTCGGGACACTTTTTTGCATGTAGGCGGTGCCTGCTATAATTGGGGGGCATGGCATTCATTTGTGGGCGGGGCATACGCAGCGGGAAAATGGGTGTGACTGGAGCGGAATAGTGGGCGTGGCTTAAATGGGCGTGGCCCTGAAGGGGTGTGGTATGAGATGAATGAGGGATGGAGGAAGAAAGAAAGAGGGAGAGAAAGAAAAAAGAGAAAGAAAAAGAGAGAAAGAGAGATGGAGTGACAGCAGGCCCAGATCCTACACAACAGTAGAAATATATGTATTCCAGAAAGTTTAACAAATCAGCAGATTAAGATACTCCAAACACCTGGTGTTGGCGCTTCAATCATCCCGGCACCATAACTCACCATAATGCAGAATCCGTGGGAACCCTGAGCGTGTCACTAGCCACGTCGCCTGCCACCAGATGCCATCAGGTGTCCCCAGCGGAGTCCTCCCTTACATCAGGCTTTGCCAGCAGAGTCCCCCTTACATCAGGCATTGCCAGCAGAGTCCTCCCTTACATCAGGCATTGCCGCGGAGTCCCCCCTTACATTAGGTATTGCCGCGGAGTCCCCCCTTACATCAGACATTGCAGCGGAGTCCCCCCCTTACATCAGACATTGCAGCGAAATCCCCCCCTTACATCAGACATTGCAGCGGAGTCCCCCCCTTACATCAGACATTGCAGCGCAGTCCTCCCCCTTACATGCGACATTGCAGCGGCAGGGCCGGATTAACATAGGGGCTGATGGAGCTGCAGCTCCAGGCCCCTGCCTTAAAATCGGCCCTCCCAGCCAGCAGTAAAAGGCCGATTTTCTCCTGCCCATAAACTTCTATGGGACAGGAGAAGCTGTGTGTAAATGTAGGGGTGTCTGGCTGCATCTGTGTTGGCTTACTGTGGTTATTAGTGTCACAGTGCACAGTTCCCACCTACACAAACGGCTCTGCCTTCCCCCTCCCCTCTCTCTTCTCTCTCTGTGTGCAGTGAAGGAGCCGTGTGGGCTGGGAAATTATGAACAGAGCAGCCGGCAGATAGAAGGTGAACTGAACACATATCTGAGTGATAACTTTCTGACCATCCAAGTGTGAGCTCAGTGACTGGACTCTTATCTCCCTTCTCTCCCCCTCTTTTACCTTTATCTTCAGCAATGGCTGTTATAACTGCAGCCAATATGTAGACTTGGCTCCTTGTGCTTTTAGGTGGGTTCACACTGCTTTGCTGTGTTTTGGCCCATTGCTGGTGTATCCGCAGTTTTCCTGCGTTTTACCCACAGTCCTATTGATTTCTATTAGGTTGCATGTTTTTTCTGAAAGCGCACCAAAATTCCTGCGTGCTGCATTTTATCTTTGGCGCACTGTCAGAAAATGCGGCAAAAATATGCAACCTGATATAAAACAATAGGTCTGCAGCTAAAACTGCAGATACACAAGCAGTGCGCCCAAACTGCAGCAAACCAGTGTGAGCCCAAAGGCTTGTACACACCCCCCTCTATAGAACTTGGTCTGATCAATACTGCTGGCATTCAATTTACACACAACCATACCATCCCAGATGAGGAGGGGTGGGGGCTCCAGGAATTTGTTTGACTATGCAGGCCCTGTCCCTTCTTTCCATCCTGGAAGAGTCCTGGAGGGAGTGGCAGGCTGCTGGTGGCAAGTGACACGCTGTATCTGGGGTCAGGCTGCTGGTGGCAAGTGGCACATTGCATCTGATGGCAAGTTGCACACTGTATGTGGTGGCACGCTGCTAGTGGCAGGCTGCTGGTGGCAAGTGACATGCTGTATCTGGTGACAGGCTGTCAGTGGCAAGTGGCACACTGTATCTGGTGAAAGGCTGCTGGTGGCACACTGTATCTGGTGGCAGGCTGCAGGTGACAAGTGGCACACTGTATCTAGTGGCAGGCTGCTGGTGGCAAGTGGCACACTGTATCTGGTGGCAGGCTGCTGGTGGCAAGTGGCACACTATCTGGTGGCAGGCTGCTGGTGGCAAGTGGCACACTGTATCTGGTGGCAGGCTGTGGTTGGCAAGTGGCACACTGTATCTGATGGAAGGCTGCTGGTGACAAGTGGCACACTGTATCTGGTGGCAGGGTGCTGGTGGCAAGTGGCACACTGTATCTGGTGGCAAGTGGCACACTGTATCTGGTGGCAGGCTGCTGGTAGCAAGTGGCACTCTGTATCTGGTGAAAGGCTGCTGGTGGCAAGTGGCACACTGTATATGGTGGCAAGTGGCACACTATCTGGTGGCAGGCTGCTGGTAGCAAGTGGCACACTGTATCTGATGAAAGGCTGCTGGTGGCAAGTGGCACACTGTATCTGGTGGCAGGCTGCAGGTGACAAGTGGCACACTGTATCTGGTGGCAGGCTGCTAGTGGAAAGTGGCACACTGTATCTGGTGGCAGGCTGCTGGTGGCAAGTGGCACACTATCTGGTGGCAGGCTGCTGGTGGCAAGTGGCACACTGTATCTGGTGGAAGGCTGCTGGTGGCAAGTGACAGTGTATCTGGTGGCAGGCTGCTGGTGGCAAGTGGCACACTGTATCTGGTGGCAGGGTGCTGGTGGCAAGTGACACATTGTATCTGGTGGCAGGCTGCTGGTGGCAAGTGGCACACTGTATCTGGTGGCAAGTGGCACAATGTATATGGTGACAGGCTGGTGGTGGCATGTGAAACACTGTATCTGGTGGCAGGCGGCACACTGTATCTGGTGGCAAGTGGCACAATGTATCTGGTGACAGGCTGCTGGTGGCAAGTGACACACTGTATCTGGTGGCAGGCTGCTGGTGGCAAGTGGCACAATGTATCTGGTGACAGGCTGTCGGTAGCAAGTGGCACACTGTATCTGGTGGCAGGCTGTGGTTGGCAAGTGGCGCACTGTATCTGGTGAAAGGCTGCTGGTGGCAAGTGGCCCACTGTATCTGGTGGCATGCTGCTGGTGTCAAGTGGCCCACTGTATCTGATGGCTGGCTGCTAGTGGCAAGTGGCACACTGTATCTGGTGGCTGGCTGCTAGTGGCAAGTGGCACACTGTATCTGGTGGCTGGCTGCTAGTGGCAAG